>CM029940.1:3488194-3806582 GCA_017639245.1 Myiopsitta monachus
AAGATCAAGAGCAGTTTACCAATCTCAAAAGAGAGTTGAGTCAGGCACCGGTTTTAAGCCTACCAGATTTAAAGCGGCCATTCCATTTATTTGTTAACATACATGAAGGAACGGCATTCGGAGTATTAACTCAGGAATGGGCCGGACAAAAGAAACCGGTGGCATACCTATCAAAGCTGTTAGACCCTGTAAGCAGGGGTTGGCCAAGTTGTTTACAAATCATTGTTGCTGCTGCCTTATTACTTGAGGAAACGAATCGCATTACCTTTAATGGAGAAGTTGTCTTATATGCGCCTCATAACATCAGGGGAGTGTTACAACAAAAAGCAGAAAAATGGCTTACAGATAGCCGATTATTAAAGTATGAGGGAATACTTATAGAATCCCCTAAACTATCTTGAGAACTATTGGAGCAGTTAACCCCGCTGAATTTTTGTACCCTGGAGAAGGTGATGAACTATTGCACAATTGTTTTCAAACAATTGAACAGCAGACACGCATTAGGCCAGACTTAGAAGAAGAAGAACTACAATGTGGAGAAGTATTATTTATAGATGGGTCATCACGAATAGTGGAAGGTAAACGACTGTCCGGATATGCCATTATTAAGTTGGAAAAAGGAGAATTTAAGACAACAGAATCAGGTCCCCTGAGCGCCAGCTGGTCGGCTCAAGCCTGTGAACTGTATGCATTGTGGAAAGCATTAGTGTCACTGAAGGGAAAGAATGGAACTATATATACAGACTCACGCTATGCGTACGGAGTAGTACACACTTTTGGAAAAATATGGGAGGAAAGAGGGTTCGTTAACTCACAGGGAAAAGAACTGAAACACCCGGAACTAATACGGCGAGTCCTGAGGGCATTGAAAATGCCGAATAAAATAGCAGTTGTACATATAAAGGGACACCAGCGAGGTACAAGCTATCAAGTTAGGGGAAATAATGCAGCTGATACAGAAGCAAAACGAGTGGCAGGCAATCATAGTACGATATTGACTCTACAACAAATACCTGTTAATAAAAATTTAAGTTTTGAGTCTGTAGAAAAGGAAAAACTAGAACAAATGGGAGCTAAGGAACAGGATGGTAAATACATATTACCAGATGGAAGAGAAGTCTTACCTAAGGGCATAGCACTCGAAATATTTTCAAAAATACACAGTAAAACACACTGGGGAACCCAGGCGTTAGTTGATCATTTCAATCAACAGTTTGCCTGTATAGGCGTATATAACATAGCAAAAGCAGTCACGGCAGCCTGCGAGACCTGTCAAAAGGTTAATCGAAACAACATGAGACAAAAACCTCTTGGAGGACGTTCACCAGCATATAGACCTTTTTCACACATACAAGTAGATTTTACTGAACTACCTAGGGTAGGGCGTTACAAATATTTATTGGTAATGGTGGATCATTTAACACATTATGTCGAGGCTTTTTCTACCTCCCGGGCAACTGCTAATCAAGTTACCAAAGCGTTATTAGAACACATTATACCTCGATATGGAGTACCTGAAGTAATTGACTCAGACAGAGGAACACATTTTGTGTCAAAAATTGTTAGAGATCTAACAGAAAGTTTGGGTATTAAGTGGGAATACCATACACCATGGCATCCACAAAGTTCGGGAAAGGTTGAAAGGATGAATGGAGAAATCAAAAATATTCTGACTAAATTAATGATAGAAACTAAATTATCATGGATTAAGTGCCTGCCTATGGCCCTATTAATTCTTAGAACCAGACCCCGAGCAGATGTGGGAATATCGGCATTTGAAATGGTGTATGGAATGCCCTATAAAATTGAAAGTCCACAAACAAATGTTTTAATTCGAGACCGTGTAATTAATGAGTATGTTTCACAATTAGCAGAACATCGTAACAAGCTTTGGGAACGGGGACTGATTGTGCAACGACCCCCGTTGGACTTAAAGATTCACAATCTTAAACCTGGGGACTGGATATTGGTTAAAACGTGAAAAGAAGAAACCCTAAAACCCAGTTGGGAGGGACCTTATCTTGTTTTGCTTACAACAGAGACAGCTGTTGGGACTGCTGAACGTGGATGGACTCATGCCAGCCGCATTAAAGGACCAGTAACCCCACCACACTGGAAAGTGGTCAACGCTCCAGGTGACACCAAAGTAATCTTGAGGAGATAAGTGATGATAGAGACTTTGTTGAATCACTACTCACCACAGAGACAGCTATTCGCACTGCAGAGCGCGGATGGACACATGCCAGTCGTGTTAAATGACCAGTAAATCCTCCACAGTGGAAGGTTGTCAGCTCACCCGGAGACACCAGGCTTGTGTTAAAACGATAAGTAATGATACAAACTGTTTTTACGTATTTCTTAGATCTACCTTTTGGTATGCATTAATCGTTTCTTTGATTGTATATTATTTGTAGAAAATAGTTAAGTGTGGAAGAGGGGTGTGCTAGCTATATGGGATGTGTTAATTATACGTCGCAAACTACACCTCTAACGCACGAATCAAGTGTGGGAAACTTATCTGTTTGAATGTTTTAAGTGCATAAAGTGTCGAGAGAAATAGTGGCAACATTACAAGGAGGGAACTCCTCCCCGAGGGGTTTGTAGTATTTGCTACAAGAGTGAGTGTGATTTTACGAATTGGGCTCTTAAACGATTCAGGCACCGTTGCAGTCCTGCGTAGACTGGAAGTAGTAGCCATAAGGTGTAACAGGTATATGGTGAAAGCCAAACCTTAACCCGCATAACCGTCTAACCAGTTGCAAAAGGCATATTCCTACCAGAGACTCTTGCTGCCGAGAAGATGGCAACCCCCGTGTCTGGCCGCAACCCAGTCGACGGGCGAGGCAGAGGAGGAAAACCCACCAGAGGAAAGAGCCTGCGACTTGGGACGTGCAAGCAGCCTTGGCTAAACTTCCACAGGACTGGTAAAAACTCAAATATAGAACAAACACAATACCCTCCAAAAACACTCTTTTTCCTGTACACTTTATGCTTACTAATTTTACCAACAAAAGCAGGAAACCCACACGAGCCGTTTGAATGGATTCTTGTAAGATGGGATGACCAGCAAAAAGTTGGGTATGATCTTACAGCTGGACCTCCTAGCTTCTCTGCTGCATTGTGCCAATTAGCACCCATAGAACCTTGTCTAAACCGGGAACCTTATTATTTTTGTCCTGCATCTAACCCAGGAAAGGGATATTGTAATTCTCCTAATCAGTATTACTGTGCATATTGGGGTTGTGAGACTATTGCTTCCGCCTCGGACCCTCCCGCCCAAGACGAGTTTTTAGAAACGACCTGGGGACCACTGGGTTGTACACCTCCCCGAGTTGACTCAACAGGGGGAAATATAGAAGTTGGTAATTGCCACCATTTAATCCTTAAAGTAAAACAACCAGATAACCCAGGATGGCTGTTAGGAAAAACCTGGGGAGTTAGATACTGGGAACCAGGAACTGATAGGGGAAATCTTATCCTAATAAAGAAACAACGACCTCAGTCACCCCCTCTAGCAGTAGGCCCTAATCCAGTCCTAAATGAGATTTCTCGTCCTATAGCTCCTCTACCAGATTTGAAATCGAATAAGAATAATATACAAATTCCAAATACCACACTACCTGTTGCAATTATACCACTTGAGCAGGAACCAAGAGATCCACTCTGGAACATGATGCAGAAGTCCTATGAAGCCTTAAACAAAACTAGACCCAACTTAACTGATGGTTGTTGGTTATGCTACAACGTAAGACCACCATATTTCAAGGCTATAGGAAACCCTAGTAAGGTTCGTTGGTCTAACGAAGTAAATCCAAAAGAATGTAAATGGGCCGAACAAAAACCCCCAAACCCTACTCAAGGGATAACTATGCAAATGGTAACTGGAAAGGGACGATGTATCGGGACTGTTCCGCTCATGTATCAACCACTGTGTAATGAAACTATTAAAAACTATACTATACAAATACACAGGAACCAGAGTTATAAATGGATAATACCCTCTGGAAACGCCAAATGGGTTTGTTCAGACATTGGAGTAACGCCTTGCCTATCCCTAAACCTGGTTAATCAATCTCAGTTTTGTGTACAGGTGATTATTGTTCCCCGTCTGATCTATCACACCTCTGAGGAGATATTACGCCACTTTGAAGGAAACCTGAATAGACAAAAACGAGAGCCAATTACAGTAGTAACCCTAGCTACACTGCTGATAGCAGGTGGAGTTGGAGCAGGTACAGGCATAGCCTCCCTAGTAAAAGGTCAGGAATTAAAAAATTTGCAAATGGCTGTAGATGAGGATTTAACAGAAATAGAACAATCTATTCAAAATTTAGCCACTTCAGTAAAGTCTTTATCAGAAGTAGTGCTGCAGAATAGAAGAGGATTAGATCTATTGTTCTTAAAGGAAGGAGGGTTATGTGTAGCTCTCAATGAGGAATGTTGTTCTTTTGCTGATCATACGGGAGTAGTCCAGGACACCATGGCTGAACTCCGAAAAAGGTTGGATCAACGTAAAAAGGATCGTGAGGCGGGCAGGTCATGGTACGAAAACTGGTTTAATGTTTCACCTTGGCTAACCACTTTGTTGTCTGCTTTAGCGGGACCACTTATTCTGTTGATTCTGGGACTTACATTTGGGCCTTGTATATTACGCTATATTTTACGCTTTATTAGAAAACGATTTGACATGGCTGAATTACTTATTTTAACTACGATGACTAGGGCAAAGTATAAGAGTGTATCTGTTAATAAAGATGAAGATTGTTGTAAATGCGTTATGCCGCGTAGGAACTATGATTGTAATTGTGAAATATTACCCTGTGAGTGTTATGATAAATGTTGGGATTGTGGAAAAAGGTTTACTTGCAGTGCCGAGAATGAAAGCAGCATCTAATAAACAATAATAGAATAAAAAGAAAAAGGGGGGATTGTGAGAAACTATGGACTAGGGTATTGTTTATTAAGATTTATGTTAAGCCCAATGTAAAGGTCGGACCATTTGTGCCAGATAAGAGAAGGAAATTGCATATGCAATCTAAAACAGCCATCAAACACCACTTGTGACAAGATAAGAGAAGGAAATCGCATATGCAAACTAAAACAGCCATCAAACACCACTTGTAACAAGATAAGATAACCCCCAGGTGTTCCAGGAACTGGCAGAAACATGACAAACAAAGGAAATACGAGTGAGAGGTCAACTATGGGACAAGGGAGGAGGACTTCTTACTCAAACGGCCCCCAGGAAGCAGAAAACGACCCCCTAGCAACAACTGAAGCATAAAAATGTATAAAAGGGGACTGTTTAAACTGCTTAGTACAGCAGTTGGGGGAGCGCAGACTCCCCTGTCGTCCAGCGCTGCTTTTGCTCATATTCTACTTGCTATAATTAATAAATTCCAATTGGATTCTAGTCTGTTGTGGTCTCAATTTATAACATACTGAACCAAGCGATTGTGGACCCTTAAGTACTGCGTTTCCCATCTCCCACGAGGGACTGGGCCAGGAACAAGGGGAGCGTGTGAGTGTGTGTTTGTGGATATTCCAGAAGATGGGGGCGAAGGGCAGCAAGCCTTCCACTCCCATGGGGAGGGTACCCACTGTACCTAAGAATACCCCTCTGGCATATATCTTAGACAATTGGAGATATTTCCCTGGAACCCTAGGGAAAGATAAGCAGAAGATGATAAAATATTGTACTAAGATATGGGAAGAAGATTTCTAAAAATGTCTTTTGGCCGGTATACGGGTCAGAAGAAGACTGGGTAAAACAGCAGTTAAACTTCTGGGTTAATAATAAAAACCCCCTTAACCCGGAGGAAAGTCAATATGCGGAAGTGTGGCTAGAAAGACCGGGAGCTAGACTTTACCTGCTGAATGAAATAAAAAACTAAACAAAAGAAAAAAGAAGGAAAAAGCGTAAAAAAAAATGGTTCATTATTGTATTAAAATTTGGGGAGCAGGCAAGGACCATCTTCATAAAAGGTATTCTTTTCTTTTACATAATCTGTAAGATGCAGGGGGCATCTTGGTTTGGTAAATTGGTTTGGTAAGCGTACGCATGGTGAGGAAGCCTTCCGTAAATTGAGATAGGAAATCTCGTGGGTAAAGGCGTATACCCGGCTGCTAGCGTCCGTTTGGTATACACTCAGAAGACGCAGTGGGCATCTTAAGGAAAAAGCCTTTGGATTTTACTGGTATTTGACTTATGTTGTGGCTTCTTACAATGATAATTTTGGTCCTGTGATTTGATATTGGTGACAGACTGTGTTATTAGTTATTGACTGTGTTATTAGTTGTTTGTTTGATAGAATTGTAGTCTCTGTCTCAAGTGTTGTAATTGTGGAGTGTGCCTGTGGGATCCCGTGTGTGTGTGTGTGTGTGTGTGTGTGTGAGATTGACAATGGAAAATCAGCAGAGTGGAGAGATCTTGAAAAAGAGTCCTTTAAGGTGCATTTTAGCACATTGGAAAGAACTGGGAGGATCTCCTGGGGGCTCAGTAATTAAGAAAATGTTGGTAAAATATTGCAGCCAATGGTGGCCTTTGTATAATTTGGAATGTTAGGAAAAATGGGCTAGAAATGGAACTTTGAACTATGATACATTGTTCCAATTACTGTTGTTTCTGGGGTGGCAAGGAAAATGGGATGAAGTAATGTATGCAGATATGTTTTTCACTTTAAGAAACCACCCGGAGTAACAGACGGAATGCGAAATTAATGTAGCTCCACCAGATCCCTTAATTTTGGGCTTTGGAAAAGGACAGGGAAAAACTGAAAGTTAAGATGGAGAGAAGTTGTTCAGCTGGTGATATCGGAGAAAGATACTTGGAGTTAAAAAACAGTAATCAGGAAGACAGGTTGGAAAATTTTGTATGACAGGTACCTCCGAGAAGAGCACCCTCTGCATCTGTCCTGTCTGATGTTGATAAGGAGGAAGAGATTGCTGTCACTGGCAACAAGCAGCAGATTCACATTCGGAGTTAAGGAAGGGTTAAAACAGGAGTGCTGTTGCAGAGGCATCTGCAGCCCCTGCATGGGGGGGGGGGGGGGGGAGCAATGGTGAGAAAAAAAAAAAAAAAAGAAAAAAAAAGTAAAACAGAGGTGGAGGAGGGCTCTCTGACAGAGGTGGGGGAGTGGGCTCTTCTTCTGTGGAACCGGATCAGTGTACGTGTTATGGGGAAGTGTACGTGTTTTGGGGAGTTAGGATGTTAGAAGTGAGACTGCCCTGGGGGGGAGTGCCCTGGGGTGGCTCCCCTGGCTGAATTGGAACTAGGCAGACACAGTGATGGACCTGGGGAATCTACCCTAGCAGATAAAGTTAAATTAAAAGTAGGGAATAGAGGAAATAAAGTGGAATTTTTGTGGATACAGGAGCAACTTATTTGGTGTTAAATCAGAGGGAAAAGAATTTGTTACAGATGTGGGAGCTACTGGCCACTGGGAAAACAAATAGGAATGCATAAATTTTTATGCATGCCAAATTCTCCAAAATTTTTATTAGGGTGCGATTTTTATTAGGGTGCATTTAAAGAAGGCAAATTGGAATTAAGAGTTAAAAATGATCAATTAATTGCAGTTTTGAGTTTATCTTTAATTCAACAGAAAAGTAAACAGAAGAACCTCCCTGAAATAGGAGAAATCCTTAATCAGGTATATCTGGGAGTATGGGCATCTGAAGTTCCAGCAGTGAAGATAAAGGAGCAGCCTGCTTGGATACATTACTCCATAATCCAGAAGGCGCCAGAACCAGAAAAACGTCAGAACAAAAAAAAAAAAACAAAAAAAAACAGCGATAAGAACTAAAGAAAAACGATGGACTCATGCAACCCAAGTGAAAGGACCAGTGAAACCGCCGTCCACGAACTGGACTGTAACTTCGAAACCGGGAGACCTTAAACTAAAGATAAGGAGAACTTGACGAACTCTAATTATGAGGGATCAAAACTTATGTCATTTAATATAAGTCCAGATATTACTGTTATAAATTATTGGTGTCCTATCCATTGTAGTATTGAATGTAATCCATATTTTACTTTTATATGTTATCTTTGTAATCATGAAGTAATTATAAGGTCAGGACAAGATTTTTGGTGCGATACATGTAGAAATAATTGGTTCGACTGGGATCGGATAGAACAATCAGGAGAATTAATAAGAATTGAATGTGGTAATTTGACTGGGTTGAAACACCAATAGGGTCTAGACTTTAGGGGAGTTATTTTGCAGATGGGGATTGTCAGCGCCCGAAAATTAGAAAATATATGAGACAGATTAATATCATACAAAGCTTTTAGGACAGTGTACTTTAGAATTTACCTGGAAAGGACCTCAATTATAAATAACTGGGAAAATTAATCAAGTATTGAGAATTGATAGATAGATTAAGATCTGGAATAAAGACTCATGGTAGATGTTATGCCAAAATAAGTGTGGTAGAGAACGCCTGAAGCTCCTGAAGAATATCACTGCTGCCGAGAAGAACCAATACCTTGTTGCTCCCTGCAAAGGAGTAGACAAAGGAAGGCAGAGAGATACTATTGTGGAGGCATAATTTTCTGATATCAGGCGATTAGCCAACAGCTACTATCATTTGATTGAATGAACATCTATACAATGAGTCAGACTCCAGTTTTCTTGATCTTAATCCTCGTTAAGAATATATTGGGAAATCAAAACCACCAACCTTTTAACTGGACATTGGTCAGATTAGAAGATGCCCAGACGATACATGCAACTATCACATCGGGAGCTCCCAAATTTAATGTCACGAATTGTGAGCTCTTAAGCCTCATCCTGGGATCTGTTTGTGGACAGCACGATCTCTGGAGTTGGGGAGCAACTAATGGCAAGGCCATTTATTGGTGTCCAAGTTCCAACCCAGGAAAATCCTATTGTAATTATCCTGGATATTTTATTGTGCATATTGAGGCTGCAAAACCATAGCTACTGCCTGGTCAATATCTAATCCAGACCAGTTTCTTAAGGTCCAGTGAGCCCCCAAGGGTTGTAGAACTCCCACATACGACTATGCTGGAGGGGTAAAATGATGTCGGAACCTGTCAAAATTTAACCCTGGAAATATTACAGCCAGAAAGTATGGCTTGGACTATAGGAAAGACTTGGGAGGTGATGATACGTGAACCTGGAACAGATAGAGGTGGTTTAATATTGATTAGAAAAGAAGTTAAACAGATACCTCAAGCATTGGGTCCAAACAAAATTATAACAGGTGAATTAGGAAAGAATAAGACCATGGAACAAGGAACTTATATCGAAACTACAGAAAGCAGAATAGAAACAGTACAACTCATGATTTTAAGACAACAATATACAGGTTTAACCAAACAGGAGGAAGAATATCCCATGGATGAATTAGAAGGCACTGCAATTTTATCTGCAGCCAGGGAAGCAGTTTTAAAATTAAAATCAGCAAATTTGGGATTGAAAAGAAAAAGGGGGGAATTGTAATAAAAACCAACATTGTAAATTTGCTGAGAGCAATGTTAACTGTGCAACTGAAGCAAGGCTGATACAATAAGGTTTGGGTAACTGTTATGTATAGGTACCGTGCCCGAAAAAGTATCAGCCTTTGTGTAACCGAACAGTCACTAAAGCCAACATAGAAAAACACAAGAATCAATCTTACAAATGGGCTATCCCGACACCAGGAGCCAAATGGGTTTGTTCAGACATTGGAGTAACGCCTTGCCTATCCCTAAACCTGGTTAATCAATCTCAGTTTTGTGTACAGGTGATTATTGTTCCCCATCTGATCTATCACACCTCTGAGGAGATATTACGCCACTTTGAAGGAGACCTGAATAGACAAAAACGAGAGCCAATTACAGTAGTAACCCTAGCTACACTGCTGATAGCAGGTGGAGTTGGAGCAGGTACAGGCATAGCCTCCCTAGTAAAAGGTCAGGAATTAAAAAATTTGCAAATGGCTGTAGATGAGGGTTTAACAAAAATAGAACAATCTATTCAAAATTTAGCCACTTCAGTAAAGTCTTTATCAGAAGTAGTGCTGCAAAATAGAAGAGGATTAGATCTATTGTTCTTAAAGGAAGGAGGGTTATGTGTAGCTCTCAATGAGGAATGTTGTTCTTTTGCTGATCATACGGGAGTAGTCCAGGACACCATGGCTGAACTCCGAAAAAGGTTGGATCAACGTAAAAAGGATCGTGAGGCGGGCAGGTCATGGTATGAAAATTGGCTTAATGTTTCACCTTGGCTAACCACTTTGTTGTCTGCTTTAGCGGGACCACTTATTCTGTTAATTCTGGGACTTACATTTGGGCCTTGTATATTACGCTATATTTTGCGCTTTATTAGAAAACGATTTAACATGGCTGAATTACTTATTTTAACTACGATGACTAGGGCAAAGTATGAGAGTGTATCTGTTAATAAAGATGAAGATTGTTGTAAATGCGTTATGCCGCGTAGGAACTATGATTGTAATTGTGAAATATTACCCTGTGAGTGTTATGATAAATGTTGGGATTGTGGAAAAAGGTTTACTTGCAGTGCCGAGAATGAAAGCAGCATCTAATAAACAATAATAGAATGAAAGAAAAAGGGGGGATTGTGAGAAACTATGGACTAGGGTATTGTTTATTAAGATTTATGTAAAGGTCGAACCATTTGTGCAAGATAAATCGCATATGCAAGCTAAAACAGCCATAAAACACCACTAGTGCAAGATAGGATAAGGAAATCGCATATGCAAGCTAAAACAGCCATAAAACACCACTTGTAAGATAAGGAAAATTGCACATGCAAGCTAAAACAGCCATAAAACACCACTTGTGCAAGATAAGATAAGCGCCAGATGTTCCAGGAACCGGCAGAAACATGACAAGTAAAGGAAATATGAGTGAGAGGTCAAGGGAGAAGGACTTCTTACTCAAACGGCCCCCAGGAAGCAGAAAACGACCCCCTAGCAACAACTGAAGCATGCGCAAAGTACCTCCACTACTTCAAAGAACACAGAAGGAAAGATGTATAAAAGGGGACTGTTTAAACTGCTTAGTACGGCAGTTGGCGGAGCGCAGACTCCCCTGCCGTCCAGCGCTGCTTTTGCTCATATTCTACTTGCTATAATTAATAAATTCCAATTGGATTCTAGTCTGTTGTGGTCTCAATTTATAACAGCATCAAGCTATGTCCCGTCTCTCAATAGCAGCAGAGATGTGTTGCTGGTGAAGTGTAGAGGAAGCCTTGAAGTGGCTGAAATGATCTGATAATAAGTTGAGTGTTTTGAGTTGTTCTAGTAAGAGGCTGAAACTGAATGCATTGGTCAGAGTTTTTAAGCATGCAACTTCTGCTTTTATTCTCATTTCTGTTTCTAGCTACAGAAATGGAATGGACATGATATGTGTGTTTTTGTTAATGTAGAGCTTAAAACAAGTGTAGTATTCTTTTATTAGGATTTATTTGCTGTAGGATTATTTATTTGTGTTATTGTTTCTGAGCTGGCTTTAAAGTTGGCTGTAATTGGGAACTGCTTCTTGACTTTGGGAAAATTTCTAGGACAGTCTTAAATAAAAACTGAGTAGCTTTTAGGAGGAGGAGAAAGGAGAGGGATGATATATGAGGGAAGGAATGCCATCCAGACAATGGAAGATGTCATGAAGGATGCAGTAGGATGAATACTAGATAACCCTTTTTTGTGGGGAAAAGAAGAGACTGTTGAAGACTGCAGAAGACTTCAGAATTAAATGAAGCCAAAAAGCAGCTCATAGGATTATATTAGTGAAAACAGAAGGAACAAGGGACTTGCGTGCAATGTCTAAAAGATACTGCAGGTCATTCAGTACCACTAGCTTAAAATCTTAAACCATCATCTACTTAACTTACGGGATACAAGAACAAAGTAACAGGAAAAAAATTTACTTAGAACAATATAAATGCTTACTACGAATACACTATAAGCTACAAGTAAGTTCCATGACTTCAAGTCTGTTTCAAGAAGTGCTAAATAATTATCCAGTCAATGCCTTAAGCTAAGTACTTGAGGATCGAGTGCCATTTAAAAAATTCATGTTAGAACTACCAGTTATAAAGGGCTGGAACTACACTGGTAGCCAAAATTGTAAGCAGTACAATTTTTCCTGGAACTGCAGCTTTCTCCTCCCATAAGGGAGTGGAGCTGTCAATACACTATGAAATCCCACACTGGGTCCCCAGTCAAAGAGGTTTTTATATGTGTAGGTATGAATACCTCAGGTCCCAGGCTACCACTAAGAATATAGGATCCAGTTCACAAAAGCAAGAATGCATACATACCACATATACCATCAGTAGCAACAGGCAGCTCTGCTGAGTGGACACTTGTAGTTGTCAGCCAGGCTGCACACAACAAAACAGTTGGGGTGACACCAGTCACTTGGATGAGGAACACTTGCACCACTTAACATCTCAAACTGGTTGTCCAATATTAATCTAAATGAGGTACCATCTACCTCATCAAAACTAACAGCTAGACAGCTATTCAATAACAGAGTAATTCCTGTTAAAGACTTCTGAATTCAACTCCCACGAGCTTCAGGTTGATAAGTACATGGAAGTAGACACATGGCTAACCTAATCTGTTAGTCTATTCACTGGCAGTAAAATTACACCTAGGTTGTTCCAGTTTACAGAGATAGAAGCTGTATTTCATACTCCCAAGTATACTCCTTATTCTCTGTAGGAGCCATGGCCAGGTTCATATTGGTCACTGCAGGGTCTTTAAGAAATGGAATCTAACTGAAGTTGCTAAGCCTTGCAGAAGAGATGTGCTAGGTGAATCATAATACTAGACTGGTTTGGGTTGGAAGGGACCTTAAAGCTCATCTTCCTCCCGTCTTCCCCTCCTCCCTGGCAGAGCATGAGACTCAGAAAGTCCTTGGCAAGACCAAAACATTACCAAGCAGTAACTGAAAACACTGGTGTTATCAGCGCTGCTCCCAGGCCCAAAATTAAAAAAAACACAGCACTGCACCAGCTACCAAGGAGGAGAAAAATGACTGCTACTGCTGAACCCATGACACAAGTATTTAAGAAAAGCTGTGTTTTCATCTACAGGATTTTACTTTTTAGTTTACTTAACCTAATGAATCATTTTTCTACCTCTGAATTGATAGTTCATTCAAGGACAGAACAACAGGGGCACCCCCCAAAAAAACCCAATGGCTGATAAACAGAAAACCTCTAGCCTTTAGTAACGTCACCCCAGATGAATTAACCTTTCTTTTGATAATAATAATAAAAAAAAAAGGAGGACTGGAACTAGGTGATCTTAAGGTCCCTTCCAACACTAATGATTCTATGATTTAATCGAATAGCCAAGCATGCTGTGGATATGCTTGTTTGGTAGTCAAAGCCATGCAGTCCCACAACTGAACTAGAGCTTGTTCGGGATTCAGAAACACCTAGAAGCTCATTTCCAGCTCACTACACTTTTTTTTTAATCAATTCCTTTGCCAGCTTCCTACATTAGTTCAAAGCAATTAAGATAGTTTTACCTCATTCTGGCATATCTGCCAGACACCAGTCTAGGATTATTAATATGCTACCCAAATAACTTTAAAAGCTGCCATATTTATAAAACACAGGGTTCCCAAATATATTTTCTTGTTCTTGAGTTGGTATATATAGCTATCAAAAAAAAACCCAGAAGTTCTGTGCTATTATACAGAGCAGTCATTCAGCTCTGTAAATAGAGTTAAAAAGCTCTCATTATGTTTGAGTTTTATACCTCCATTAAAGAAACACGTACCACTCAATATTTTTTAAGACATGCAGATTTAACCTTCTCAAATATACGTAAGCATTATTCACAATCACTTAATAAACAAGCTTTAAGAGCCATCAGACTTTTTAATAGAATAAATCTATGCCTAGCGGTGATTGTCTTGGTATATATACATCTAGTACAAGTGTTAGCAGTAGAAGGAACCGAATATCAGGTACATTTTAGCCAGATTCACATTAACCTAAAATACAAATGGTAAAGGCCTTGTTAGAGCAGTAATTTATTTCAGTTATGTCTTTAAGAACAGAAGTGCAGAGGAATTGTTGCAAGTCAAGATCAATCAGGATGGGTTATAATTAGGATTCTTAAACTGCTACAATAGAGTCCATTACAATCAGATACATTGGAGTTATCCAGTAAATATGAAGATAGGTCAATGGATCAACTTTTACAGTTGAGATAGATAGACAGAACTTAATATGTATTTCAGCTTAAATACTATGTTAGACTACCATGTGTTGTTTCTTAGGTAACATTTTCAGATTACTCAACAAATCTAATTGCTATTTATACTTTAAAGTCATTACAATAGAAACTGTTTCAGTGTCAGAGAATTGAAAGATACATACACATGCACTTGGGGTTTTAAAATTAGTTAGTGCATGAGATTAGGGCTTCACTGATTTCCATGAAATTACTTCAGATTCAGCACAAGTTTCCAAGAGGCTATGTTGATGGCAAGGCTTCTCACACAACAAGATTTTCCTTCAGTATTCATGCAGGGAATTCATCAGCTTAGTTGGCAATCTCACACCAGTGTCTGTAAACACAGATTTCCTTTAGATCCAATATGAAACTTGCCTTTAGCTCCACAGTGTCAGTAACACAATGATCAATCCCTTCAAGCACAAAATGCCAATAATTAAGTAGCTTACTTCATAGTTACAATCTGTATTTGGAACAAATCAACACCCAATTTCAGTTTGTTCTGTCACATGCACTGTCCATTATAACTAAATTCTGGATAGCATCAGCACATCAGCAGCTGTTTCTGTGCCAGGGTCTTCCCCCCACCCCCCCTTTCTTCAGGCTCTCCTCCAGGCTTCTGGACAGATTCCACAACTGTTGTGCTCCTCTTACTGGTATTGCAGCCCATTTTGGTCTTAAGCAGTCAACAAAAGGGTTTTTCTCCACCCCACCCATTTTCTTTTTTTTTTTTTTTCCCTCTGGTAGATATCTACAGAAGGCTCCCTGCATTGCAGAAATGAAGAATAAGGAAAGGAAATCCAAGCTAAATAGCCTTCCCTACTGTATTTTTTAAGAGCAAGTATATTTGGTTTCTGTGACAGCATCTCTTCCTTTAACACATTTACTTCCTTTCTCTGTTGAAAGAGGCAGCTTTTTTTGTAAGGCTTTGTAAGCTAAAGTACTAATTGCATTAAGATTCAGTGCAATTCAGATGGTGTCATATAATAGAAATGGACGATATATGCAGAAGCACTTGATATGATTTGAATAAGGCTTAAGGTGTTCCTGTTTATACTTATATCCCATTCTCAAAGTTTCTTACCACCTACTGCAGTCTGGATGCACATTGTTTTAATATCTGTAGCACATCAGCTCATTAACTGCTGCCCAAACTAAAACAGCAACAACTGCCTTCTATTCAATAGCAGCAAATTATTGTTCCTATAGCAGCAATACTACTTTTTTCATCCTATATTTCCTTTTTCTGAACTGGAAGTGCATAATAGCCTGACAAATGAGAGTATTCTAAACTTAACAATGAGGTAGACTACTATTTTTGAATAAATTAACCAAGACACTTCCTATAAATGAACAAAAAGACAACTTTTTTTGTCTAATTATTAAACAGAATACAACTTGCCAACTACCTTTAGAGAAGCACCCTGAAAGCAGCAGAGAAGTGTCCCTGGCAGTGTTAAAGGCCAGGTTGGATGGGGCTTGGAGAAAACTGGTCTAGTGGAAGGTGTTCCTGTGCATGGAAGGGGGTTGGAACTAGATGAGCTTTAAGGTCCCTTCCAACCCAAACCAGTCTAGTATTATGATTCACCTAGCACATCTCTTCTGCAAGGCTTAGCAACTTCAGTTAGATTCCATTTCTTAAAGACCCTGCAGTGACCAATATGAACCTGGCCATGGCTCCTACAGAGAATAAGGAGTATACTTGGGAGTATGAAATACAGCTTCTATCTCTGTAAACTGGAACAACCTAGGTGTAATTTTACTGCCAGTGAATAGACTAACAGATTAGGTTAGCCATGTGTCTACTTCCATGTACTTATCAACCTGAAGCTCGTGGGAGTTGAATTCAGAAGTCTTTAACAGGAATTACTCTGTTATTGAATAGCTGTCTAGCTGTTAGTTTTGATGAGGTAGATGGTACCTCATTTAGATTAATATTGGACAACCAGTTTGAGATGTTAAGTGGTGCAAGTGTTCCTCATCCAAGTGACTGGTGTCACCCCAACTGTTTTGTTGTGTGCAGCCTGGCTGACAACTACAAGTGTCCACTCAGCAGAGCTGCCTGTTGCTACTGATGGTATATGTGGTATGTATGCATTCTTGCTTTTGTGAACTGGATCCTATATTCTTAGTGGTAGCCTGGGACCTGAGGTATTCATACCTACACATATAAAAACCTCTTTGACTGGGGACCCAGTGTGGGATTTCATAGTGTATTGACAGCTCCACTCCCTTATGGGAGGAGAAAGCTGCAGTTCCAGGAAAAATTGTACTGCTTACAATTTTGGCTACCAGTGTAGTTCCAGCCCTTTATAACTGGTAGTTCTAACATGAATTTTTTAAATGGCACTCGATCCTCAAGTACTTAGCTTAAGGCATTGACTGGATAATTATTTAGCACTTCTTGAAACAGACTTGAAGTCATGGAACTTACTTGTAGCTTATAGTGTATTCGTAGTAAGCATTTATATTGTTCTAAGTAAATTTTTTTCCTGTTACTTTGTTCTTGTATCCCGTAAGTTAAGTAGATGATGGTTTAAGATTTTAAGCTAGTGGTACTGAATGACCTGCAGTATCTTTTAGACATTGCACGCAAGTCCCTTGTTCCTTCTGTTTTCACTAATATAATCCTATGAGCTGCTTTTTGGCTTCATTTAATTCTGAAGTCTTCTGCAGTCTTCAACAGTCTCTTCTTTTCCCCACAAAAAAGGGTTATCTAGTATTCATCCTACTGCATCCTTCATGACATCTTCCATTGTCTGGATGGCATTCCTTCCCTCATATATCATCCCTCTCCTTTCTCCTCCTCCTAAAAGCTACTCAGTTTTTATTTAAGACTGTCCTAGAAATTTTCCCAAAGTCAAGAAGCAGTTCCCAATTACAGCCAACTTTAAAGCCAGCTCAGAAACAATAACACAAATAAATAATCCTACAGCAAATAAATCCTAATAAAAGAATACTACACTTGTTTTAAGCTCTACATTAACAAAAACACACATATCATGTCCATTCCATTTCTGTAGCTAGAAACAGAAATGAGAATAAAAGCAGAAGTTGCATGCTTAAAAACTCTGACCAATGCATTCAGTTTCAGCCTCTTACTAGAACAACTCAAAACACTCAACTTATTATCAGATCATTTCAGCCACTTCAAGGCTTCCTCTACACTTCACCAGCAACACATCTCTGCTGCTATTGAGAGACGGGACATAGCTTGATGCTGTTATAAATTGAGACCACAACAGACTAGAATCCAATTGGAATTTATTAATTATAGCAAGTAGAATATGAGCAAAAGCAGCGCTGGACGGCAGGGGAGTCTGCGCTCCGCCAACTGCCGTACTAAGCAGTTTAAACAGTCCCCTTTTATACATCTTTCCTTCTGTGTTCTTTGAAGTAGTGGAGGTACTTTGCGCATGCTTCAGTTGTTGCTAGGGGGTCGTTTTCTGCTTCCTGGGGGCCGTTTGAGTAAGAAGTCCTTCTCCCTTGACCTCTCACTCATATTTCCTTTACTTGTCATGTTTCTGCCGGTTCCTGGAACATCTGGCGCTTATCTTATCTTGCACAAGTGGTGTTTTATGGCTGTTTTAGCTTGCATGTGCAATTTTCCTTATCTTACAAGTGGTGTTTTATGGCTGTTTTAGCTTGCATATGCGATTTCCTTATCCTATCTTGCACTAGTGGTGTTTTATGGCTGTTTTAGCTTGCATATGCGATTTATCTTGCACAAATGGTTCGACCTTTACATAAATCTTAATAAACAATACCCTAGTCCATAGTTTCTCACAATCCCCCCTTTTTCTTTCATTCTATTATTGTTTATTAGATGCTGCTTTCATTCTCGGCACTGCAAGTAAACCTTTTTCCACAATCCCAACATTTATCATAACACTCACAGGGTAATATTTCACAATTACAATCATAGTTCCTACGCGGCATAACGCATTTACAACAATCTTCATCTTTATTAACAGATACACTCTCATACTTTGCCCTAGTCATCGTAGTTAAAATAAGTAACTCAGCCATGTTAAATCGTTTTCTAATAAAGCGCAAAATATAGCGTAATATACAAGGCCCAAATGTAAGTCCCAGAATTAACAGAATAAGTGGTCCCGCTAAAGCAGACAACAAAGTGGTTAGCCAAGGTGAAACATTAAGCCAATTTTCATACCATGACCTGCCCGCCTCACGATCCTTTTTACGTTGATCCAACCTTTTTCGGAGTTCAGCCATGGTGTCCTGGACTACTCCCGTATGATCAGCAAAAGAACAACATTCCTCATTGAGAGCTACACATAACCCTCCTTCCTTTAAGAACAATAGATCTAATCCTCTTCTATTTTGCAGCACTACTTCTGATAAAGACTTTACTGAAGTGGCTAAATTTTGAATAGATTGTTCTATTTTTGTTAAACCCTCATCTACAGCCATTTGCAAATTTTTTAATTCCTGACCTTTTACTAGGGAGGCTATGCCTGTACCTGCTCCAACTCCACCTGCTATCAGCAGTGTAGCTAGGGTTACTACTGTAATTGGCTCTCGTTTTTGTCTATTCAGGTCTCCTTCAAAGTGGCGTAATATCTCCTCAGAGGTGTGATAGATCAGACGGGGAACAATAATCACCTGTACACAAAACTGAGATTGATTAACCAGGTTTAGGGATAGGCAAGGCGTTACTCCAATGTCTGAACAAACCCATTTGGCTCCTGGTGTCGGGATAGCCCATTTGTAAGATTGATTCTTGTGTTTTTCTATGTTGGCTTTAGTGACTGTTCGGTTACACAAAGGCTGATACTTTTTCGGGCACGGTACCTATACATAACAGTTACCCAAACCTTATTGTATCAGCCTTGCTTCAGTTGCACAGTTAACATTGCTCTCAGCAAATTTACAATGTTGGTTTTTATTACAATTCCCCCCTTTTTCTTTTCAATCCCAAATTTGCTGATTTTAATTTTAAAACTGCTTCCCTGGCTGCAGATAAAATTGCAGTGCCTTCTAATTCATCCATGGGATATTCTTCCTCCTGTTTGGTTAAACCTGTATATTGTTGTCTTAAAATCATGAGTTGTACTGTTTCTATTCTGCTTTCTGTAGTTTCGATATAAGTTCCTTGTTCCATGGTCTTATTCTTTCCTAATTCACCTGTTATAATTTTGTTTGGACCCAATGCTTGAGGTATCTGTTTAACTTCTTTTCTAATCAATATTAAACCACCTCTATCTGTTCCAGGTTCACGTATCATCACCTCCCAAGTCTTTCCTATAGTCCAAGCCATACTTTCTGGCTGTAATATTTCCAGGGTTAAATTTTGACAGGTTCCGACATCATTTTACCCCTCCAGCATAGTCGTATGTGGGAGTTCTACAACCCTTGGGGGCTCACTGGACCTTAAGAAACTGGTCTGGATTAGATATTGACCAGGCAGTAGCTATGGTTTTGCAGCCTCAATATGCACAATAAAATATCCAGGATAATTACAATAGGATTTTCCTGGGTTGGAACTTGGACACCAATAAATGGCCTTGCCATTAGTTGCTCCCCAACTCCAGAGATCGTGCTGTCCACAAACAGATCCCAGGATGAGGCTTAAGAGCTCACAATTCGTGACATTAAATTTGGGAGCTCCCGATGTGATAGTTGCATGTATCGTCTGGGCATCTTCTAATCTGACCAATGTCCAGTTAAAAGGTTGGTGGTTTTGATTTCCCAATATATTCTTAACGAGGATTAAGATCAAGAAAACTGGAGTCTGACTCATTGTATAGATGTTCATTCAATCAAATGATAGTAGCTGTTGGCTAATCGCCTGATATCAGAAAATTATGCCTCCACAATAGTATCTCTCTGCCTTCCTTTGTCTACTCCTTTGCAGGGAGCAACAAGGTATTGGTTCTTCTCGGCAGCAGTGATATTCTTCAGGAGCTTCAGGCGTTCTCTACCACACTTATTTTGGCATAACATCTACCATGAGTCTTTATTCCAGATCTTAATCTATCTATCAATTCTCAATACTTGATTAATTTTCCCAGTTATTTATAATTGAGGTCCTTTCCAGGTAAATTCTAAAGTACACTGTCCTAAAAGCTTTGTATGATATTAATCTGTCTCATATATTTTCTAATTTTCGGGCGCTGACAATCCCCATCTGCAAAATAACTCCCCTAAAGTCTAGACCCTATTGGTGTTTCAACCCAGTCAAATTACCACATTCAATTCTTATTAATTCTCCTGATTGTTCTATCCGATCCCAGTCGAACCAATTATTTCTACATGTATCGCACCAAAAATCTTGTCCTGACCTTATAATTACTTCATGATTACAAAGATAACATATAAAAGTAAAATATGGATTACATTCAATACTACAATGGATAGGACACCAATAATTTATAACAGTAATATCTGGACTTATATTAAATGACATAAGTTTTGATCCCTCATAATTAGAGTTCGTCAAGTTCTCCTTATCTTTAGTTTAAGGTCTCCCGGTTTCGAAGTTACAGTCCAGTTCGTGGACGGCGGTTTCACTGGTCCTTTCACTTGGGTTGCATGAGTCCATCGTTTTTCTTTAGTTCTTATCGCTGTTTTTTTTTGTTTTTTTTTTTTTTGTTCTGACGTTTTTCTGGTTCTGGCGCCTTCTGGATTATGGAGTAATGTATCCAAGCAGGCTGCTCCTTTATCTTCACTGCTGGAACTTCAGATGCCCATACTCCCAGATATACCTGATTAAGGATTTCTCCTATTTCAGGGAGGTTCTTCTGTTTACTTTTCTGTTGAATTAAAGATAAACTCAAAACTGCAATTAATTGATCATTTTTAACTCTTAATTCCAATTTGCCTTCTTTAAATGCACCCTAATAAAAATCGCACCCTAATAAAAATTTTGGAGAATTTGGCATGCATAAAAATTTATGCATTCCTATTTGTTTTCCCAGTGGCCAGTAGCTCCCACATCTGTAACAAATTCTTTTCCCTCTGATTTAACACCAAATAAGTTGCTCCTGTATCCACAAAAATTCCACTTTATTTCCTCTATTCCCTACTTTTAATTTAACTTTATCTGCTAGGGTAGATTCCCCAGGTCCATCACTGTGTCTGCCTAGTTCCAATTCAGCCAGGGGAGCCACCCCAGGGCACTCCCCCCCAGGGCAGTCTCACTTCTAACATCCTAACTCCCCAAAACACGTACACTTCCCCATAACACGTACACTGATCCGGTTCCACAGAAGAAGAGCCCACTCCCCCACCTCTGTCAGAGAGCCCTCCTCCACCTCTGTTTTACTTTTTTTTTCTTTTTTTTTTTTTTTTCTCACCATTGCTCCCCCCCCCCCCCCCCCATGCAGGGGCTGCAGATGCCTCTGCAACAGCACTCCTGTTTTAACCCTTCCTTAACTCCGAATGTGAATCTGCTGCTTGTTGCCAGTGACAGCAATCTCTTCCTCCTTATCAACATCAGACAGGACAGATGCAGAGGGTGCTCTTCTCGGAGGTACCTGTCATACAAAATTTTCCAACCTGTCTTCCTGATTACTGTTTTTTAACTCCAAGTATCTTTCTCCGATATCACCAGCTGAACAACTTCTCTCCATCTTAACTTTCAGTTTTTCCCTGTCCTTTTCCAAAGCCCAAAATTAAGGGATCTGGTGGAGCTACATTAATTTCGCATTCCGTCTGTTACTCCGGGTGGTTTCTTAAAGTGAAAAACATATCTGCATACATTACTTCATCCCATTTTCCTTGCCACCCCAGAAACAACAGTAATTGGAACAATGTATCATAGTTCAAAGTTCCATTTCTAGCCCATTTTTCCTAACATTCCAAATTATACAAAGGCCACCATTGGCTGCAATATTTTACCAACATTTTCTTAATTACTGAGCCCCCAGGAGATCCTCCCAGTTCTTTCCAATGTGCTAAAATGCACCTTAAAGGACTCTTTTTCAAGATCTCTCCACTCTGCTGATTTTCCATTGTCAATCTCACACACACACACACACACACACACACACGGGATCCCACAGGCACACTCCACAATTACAACACTTGAGACAGAGACTACAATTCTATCAAACAAACAACTAATAACACAGTCAATAACTAATAACACAGTCTGTCACCAATATCAAATCACAGGACCAAAATTATCATTGTAAGAAGCCACAACATAAGTCAAATACCAGTAAAATCCAAAGGCTTTTTCCTTAAGATGCCCACTGCGTCTTCTGAGTGTATACCAAACGGACGCTAGCAGCCGGGTATACGCCTTTACCCACGAGATTTCCTATCTCAATTTACGGAAGGCTTCCTCACCATGCGTACGCTTACCAAACCAATTTACCAAACCAAGATGCCCCCTGCATCTTACAGATTATGTAAAAGAAAAGAATACCTTTTATGAAGATGGTCCTTGCCTGCTCCCCAAATTTTAATACAATAATGAACCATTTTTTTTTACGCTTTTTCCTTCTTTTTTCTTTTGTTTAGTTTTTTATTTCATTCAGCAGGTAAAGTCTAGCTCCCGGTCTTTCTAGCCACACTTCCGCATATTGACTTTCCTCCGGGTTAAGGGGGTTTTTATTATTAACCCAGAAGTTTAACTGCTGTTTTACCCAGTCTTCTTCTGACCCGTATACCGGCCAAAAGACATTTTTAGAAATCTTCTTCCCATATCTTAGTACAATATTTTATCATCTTCTGCTTATCTTTCCCTAGGGTTCCAGGGAAATATCTCCAATTGTCTAAGATATATGCCAGAGGGGTATTCTTAGGTACAGTGGGTACCCTCCCCATGGGAGTGGAAGGCTTGCTGCCCTTCGCCCCCATCTTCTGGAATATCCACAAACACACACTCACACGCTCCCCTTGTTCCTGGCCCAGTCCCTCGTGGGAGATGGGAAACGCAGTACTTAAGGGTCCACAATCGCTTGGTTCAGTATGTTATAAATTGAGACCACAACAGACTAGAATCCAATTGGAATTTATTAATTATAGCAAGTAGAATATGAGCAAAAGCAGCGCTGGACGACAGGGGAGTCTGCGCTCCCCCAACTGCTGTACTAAGCAGTTTAAACAGTCCCCTTTTATACATTTTTATGCTTCAGTTGTTGCTAGGGGGTCGTTTTCTGCTTCCTGGGGGCCGTTTGAGTAAGAAGTCCTCCTCCCTTGTCCCATAGTTGACCTCTCACTCGTATTTCCTTTGTTTGTCATGTTTCTGCCAGTTCCTGGAACACCTGGGGGTTATCTTATCTTGTTACAAGTGGTGTTTGATGGCTGTTTTAGTTTGCATATGCGATTTCCTTCTCTTATCTTGTCACAAGTGGTGTTTGATGGCTGTTTTAGATTGCATATGCAATTTCCTTCTCTTATCTGGCACAAATGGTCCGACCTTTACATTGGGCTTAACATAAATCTTAATAAACAATACCCTAGTCCATAGTTTCTCACAATCCCCCCTTTTTCTTTTTATTCTATTATTGTTTATTAGATGCTGCTTTCATTCTCGGCACTGCAAGTAAACCTTTTTCCACAATCCCAACATTTATCATAACACTCACAGGGTAATATTTCACAATTACAATCATAGTTCCTACGCGGCATAACGCATTTACAACAATCTTCATCTTTATTAACAGATACACTCTTATACTTTGCCCTAGTCATCGTAGTTAAAATAAGTAATTCAGCCATGTCAAATCGTTTTCTAATAAAGCGTAAAATATAGCGTAATATACAAGGCCCAAATGTAAGTCCCAGAATCAACAGAATAAGTGGTCCCGCTAAAGCAGACAACAAAGTGGTTAGCCAAGGTGAAACATTAAACCAGTTTTCGTACCATGACCTGCCCGCCTCACGATCCTTTTTACGTTGATCCAACCTTTTTCGGAGTTCAGCCATGGTGTCCTGGACTACTCCCGTATGATCAGCAAAAGAACAACATTCCTCATTGAGAGCTACACATAACCCTCCTTCCTTTAAGAACAATAGATCTAATCCTCTTCTATTCTGCAGCACTACTTCTGATAAAGACTTTACTGAAGTGGCTAAATTTTGAATAGATTGTTCTATTTCTGTTAAATCCTCATCTACAGCCATTTGCAAATTTTTTAATTCCTGACCTTTTACTAGGGAGGCTATGCCTGTACCTGCTCCAACTCCACCTGCTATCAGCAGTGTAGCTAGGGTTACTACTGTAATTGGCTCTCGTTTTTGTCTATTCAGGTTTCCTTCAAAGTGGCGTAATATCTCCTCAGAGGTGTGATAGATCAGACGGGGAACAATAATCACCTGTACACAAAACTGAGATTGATTAACCAGGTTTAGGGATAGGCAAGGCGTTACTCCAATGTCTGAACAAACCCATTTGGCGTTTCCAGAGGGTATTATCCATTTATAACTCTGGTTCCTGTGTATTTGTATAGTATAGTTTTTAATAGTTTCATTACACAGTGGTTGATACATGAGCGGAACAGTCCCGATACATCGTCCCTTTCCAGTTACCATTTGCATAGTTATCCCTTGAGTAGGGTTTGGGGGTTTTTGTTCGGCCCATTTACATTCTTTTGGATTTACTTCGTTAGACCAACGAACCTTACTAGGGTTTCCTATAGCCTTGAAATATGGTGGTCTTACGTTGTAGCATAACCAACAACCATCAGTTAAGTTGGGTCTAGTTTTGTTTAAGGCTTCATAGGACTTCTGCATCATGTTCCAGAGTGGATCTCTTGGTTCCTGCTCAAGTGGTATAATTGCAACAGGTAGTGTGGTATTTGGAATTTGTATATTATTCTTATTCGATTTCAAATCTGGTAGAGGAGCTATAGGACGAGAAATCTCATTTAGGACTGGATTAGGGCCTACTGCTAGAGGGGGTGACTGAGGTCGTTGTTTCTTTATTAGGATAAGATTTCCCCTATCAGTTCCTGGTTCCCAGTATCTAACTCCCCAGGTTTTTCCTAACAGCCATCCTGGGTTATCTGGTTGTTTTACTTTAAGGATTAAATGGTGGCAATTACCAACTTCTATATTTCCCCCTGTTGAGTCAACTCGGGGAGGTGTACAACCCAGTGGTCCCCAGGTCGTTTCTAAAAACTCGTCTTGGGCGGGAGGGTCCGAGGCGGAAGCAATAGTCTCACAACCCCAATATGCACAGTAATACTGATTAGGAGAATTACAATATCCCTTTCCTGGGTTAGATGCAGGACAAAAATAATAAGGTTCCCGGTTTAGACAAGGTTCTATGGGTGCTAATTGGCACAATGCAGCAGAGAAGCTAGGAGGTCCAGCTGTAAGATCATACCCAACTTTTTGCTGGTCATCCCATCTTACAAGAATCCATTCAAACGGCTCGTGTGGGTTTCCTGCTTTTGTTGGTAAAATTAGTAAGCATAAAGTGTACAGGAAAAAGAGTGTTTTTGGAGGGTATTGTGTTTGTTCTATATTTGAGTTTTTACCAGTCCTGTGGAAGTTTAGCCAAGGCTGCTTGCACGTCCCAAGTCGCAGGCTCTTTCCTCTGGTGGGTTTTCCTCCTCTGCCTCGCCCGTCGACTGGGTTGCGGCCAGACACGGGGGTTGCCATCTTCTCGGCAGCAAGAGTCTCTGGTAGGAATATGCCTTTTGCAACTGGTTAGACGGTTATGCGGGTTAAGGTTTGGCTTTCACCATATACCTGTTACACCTTATGGCTACTACTTCCAGTCTACGCAGGACTGCAACGGTGCCTGAATCGTTTAAGAGCCCAATTCGTAAAATCACACTCACTCTTGTAGCAAATACTACAAACCCCTCGGGGAGGAGTTCCCTCCTTGTAATGTTGCCACTATTTCTCTCGACACTTTATGCACTTAAAACATTCAAACAGATAAGTTTCCCACACTTGATTCGTGCGTTAGAGGTGTAGTTTGCGACGTATAATTAACACATCCCATATAGCTAGCACACCCCTCTTCCACACTTAACTATTTTCTACAAATAATATACAATCAAAGAAACGATTAATGCATACCAAAAGGTAGATCTAAGAAATACGTAAAAACAGTTTGTATCATTACTTATCGTTTTAACACAAGCCTGGTGTCTCCGGGTGAGCTGACAACCTTCCACTGTGGAGGATTTACTGGTCATTTAACACGACTGGCATGTGTCCATCCGCGCTCTGCAGTGCGAATAGCTGTCTCTGTGGTGAGTAGTGATTCAACAAAGTCTCTATCATCACTTATCTCCTCAAGATTACTTTGGTGTCACCTGGAGCGTTGACCACTTTCCAGTGTGGTGGGGTTACTGGTCCTTTAATGCGGCTGGCATGAGTCCATCCACGTTCAGCAGTCCCAACAGCTGTCTCTGTTGTAAGCAAAACAAGATAAGGTCCCTCCCAACTGGGTTTTAGGGTTTCTTCTTTTCACGTTTTAACCAATATCCAGTCCCCAGGTTTAAGATTGTGAATCTTTAAGTCCAACGGGGGTCGTTGCACAATCAGTCCCCGTTCCCAAAGCTTGTTACGATGTTCTGCTAATTGTGAAACATACTCATTAATTACACGGTCTCGAATTAAAACATTTGTTTGTGGACTTTCAATTTTATAGGGCATTCCATACACCATTTCAAATGCCGATATTCCCACATCTGCTCGGGGTCTGGTTCTAAGAATTAATAGGGCCATAGGCAGGCACTTAATCCATGATAATTTAGTTTCTATCATTAATTTAGTCAGAATATTTTTGATTTCTCCATTCATCCTTTCAACCTTTCCCGAACTTTGTGGATGCCATGGTGTATGGTATTCCCACTTAATACCCAAACTTTCTGTTAGATCTCTAACAATTTTTGACACAAAATGTGTTCCTCTGTCTGAGTCAATTACTTCAGGTACTCCATATCGAGGTATAATGTGTTCTAATAACGCTTTGGTAACTTGATTAGCAGTTGCCCGGGAGGTAGAAAAAGCCTCGACATAATGTGTTAAATGATCCACCATTACCAATAAATATTTGTAACGCCCTACCCTAGGTAGTTCAGTAAAATCTACTTGTATGTGTGAAAAAGGTCTATATGCTGGTGAACGTCCTCCAAGAGGTTTTTGTCTCATGTTGTTTCGATTAACCTTTTGACAGGTCTCGCAGGCTGCCGTGACTGCTTTTGCTATGTTATATACGCCTATACAGGCAAACTGTTGATTGAAATGATCAACTAACGCCTGGGTTCCCCAGTGTGTTTTACTGTGTATTTTTGAAAATATTTCGAGTGCTATGCCCTTAGGCAAGACTTCTCTCCCATCTGATAATATGTATTTACCATCCTGTTCCTTAGCTCCCATTTGTTCTAGTTTTTCCTTTTCTACAGACTCAAAACTTAAATTTTTATTAACAGGTATTTGTTGTAGAGTCAATATCGTACTATGATTGCCTGCCACTCGTTTTGCTTCTGTATCAGCTGCATTATTTCCCCTAACTTGATAGCTTGTACCTCGCTGGTGTCCCTTTATATGTACAACTGCTATTTTATTCGGCATTTTCAATGCCCTCAGGACTCGCCGTATTAGTTCCGGGTGTTTCAGTTCTTTTCCCTGTGAGTTAACGAACCCTCTTTCCTCCCATATTTTTCCAAAAGTGTGTACTACTCCGTACGCATAGCGTGAGTCTGTATATATAGTTCCATTCTTTCCCTTCAGTGACACTAATGCTTTCCACAATGCATACAGTTCACAGGCTTGAGCCGACCAGCTGGCGCTCAGGGGACCTGATTCTGTTGTCTTAAATTCTCCTTTTTCCAACTTAATAATGGCATATCCGGACAGTCGTTTACCTTCCACTATTCGTGATGACCCATCTATAAATAATACTTCTCCACATTGTAGTTCTTCTTCTTCTAAGTCTGGCCTAATGCGTGTCTGCTGTTCAATTGTTTGAAAACAATTGTGCAATAGTTCATCACCTTCTCCAGGGTACAAAAATTCAGCGGGGTTAACTGCTCCAATAGTTCTCAAAGATAGTTTAGGGGATTCTATAAGTATTCCCTCATACTTTAATAATCGGCTATCTGTAAGCCATTTTTCTGCTTTTTGTTGTAACACTCCCCTGATGTTATGAGGCGCATATAAGACAACTTCTCCATTAAAGGTAATGCGATTCGTTTCCTCAAGTAATAAGGCAGCAGCAACAATGATTTGTAAACAACTTGGCCAACCCCTGCTTACAGGGTCTAACAGCTTTGATAGGTATGCCACCGGTTTCTTTTGTCCGGCCCATTCCTGAGTTAATACTCCGAATGCCGTTCCTTCATGTATGTTAACAAATAAATGGAATGGCCGCTTTAAATCTGGTAGGCTTAAAACCGGTGCCTGACTCAACTCTCTTTTGAGATTGGTAAACTGCTCTTGATCTTGATGAGTCCGCTTGGGTATTTTGTCTTTAGACAGTTGTTCATATAGGAATTTGACTTTAAAGCTGTAGTTTTCTATCCATTGCCTACAATACCCAAATAGCCCTAATGCCTGCCGAATTTGCCTCTTAGTGACAGGCATAGGTAATTCCAGAATTCCTTTAATGCGCTCTGGGTCCAATATCTTCTTACCGTTAAACAAATAATGCCCCAAATATTTTACCTTTTCTTCCACAAATTGTAACTTTTCCTGTGATACCCGTAGTCCCTTTTGTGCAAGTAAGTTTAAGAGTTGAATGCTCTCTTTCCTCACATCCTCCTTATTGTTCCCTGCTATGAGCAGATCATCTACATACTGTAACAGCACGTTCCCCGTTTGTACCTGGTATTCTTTTAAGAGCTCCTCTAGGGCTTGTCCAAACAGATTAGGGGACTCAGTAAACCCTTGGGGGAGTACGGTCCACCTTAATTGTTGTCTACGGCCTGTCTCTATGTCTTCCCATTCAAAGGCGAAATAATCACGGCATTCTTCTGCCAGCGGACAGGCCCAAAAGGCATCCTTTAAATCAACCACACTATACCAGGAATTATGAGGTCCTAACTTGCTTAACAGTGTGTATGGATTTGCTACTACAGGGAACCGGGTGACAGTTCTTTTGTTTATTTCCCTTAAATCATGTACGAGCCGATATTTCCCATTTGGTTTCTTTATGGGCAGAATGGGGGTGTTAAAGGGCGACATACAAGGCTCTAAGTTTCCTTGTGCTAATAATCGATCAATTTCTGGTTTCAATCCTCTCCGTCCTTCTAAGGATATTGGATATTGCCTTACCCTTACAGGTATGTAGGGTTCGGAAATTTGGACTTTAATCGGTGGGATTTTCAGTCTACTAATTGTATCCGGAGAGTACCAGACATCGGGGTTAATTTGTTTTTGATCATCCACAGTCAAAGGATAAGCAGACACTGTTAGCTCTTGATTTTTCACTTTAATTTCGAATTGCAATTCAACAATTAAATCTCGTCCTAGCAGATTAAATTCTGCTTCAGGGACGAGCAAGAGTTCACCTATTCCAAATTTATTTTCAGTTTCGAATACCACATTCTTGATTTTGCCGACTTTAAAGGGTTCCCCTTTTGCTCCAATTACTTGTACTTTTTCAGGGGAAACCTTACATCCCTCAGGTATTTGCCTAATAATTGATTTCTCAGCCCCAGGGTCTACTAAAAAGGTGAACTCTTGTTTATGGGGACCTATTTTTAATTTTATCAAGGGCTCATGGTGACTCCGATCCCCTAAGATATAGAGCCCCTGACTCTCCTATTCCGTTTTCAATACTTCCTCATCCCTGATCCTCTCTCTGCAATTCTTCTTTATATGTCCCTTCTTTCCACAGTAAAAACAACATCCCTGTTCTTTCTTTACTACTACATTCCCTTGTTTCATTACAACAGATCTGTGTTCACCAGTCCGTCCTTTGCGATCTTCTCTGACTGCTGCTACCATCATTTTTACCTGCCGCTTGCTGCTCTCCTCTTCTCGCCTCACGTAGACTTTCTGAGCTTCCCTTAACAATTCATCCAAGCCTCTATCTTGCCAGTCTTCTAACTTTTCAATTTTCTTTCTGACGTCTTCCCATGATTTTGCTACAAACTGAGTTTTAAGGAGTGCCTGCCCTAAAGGGTTGTCAGGATTTACTCCAGAATACAGTTGAAGAGCCTTCCTCAACCGTTCCAACCACGCAGTAGGGCTCTCATCTTTCTTCTGCATTTCGTTAAATGCCTTGTTAATATTCTGGCCACGAGGTACTGCTTCTCTAATTCCCTGAATTACTATTGTTCTTAGGTCTTGCATATGGGTTCTATGCAGCGGATCCTGATTATCCCAATTAGGTCTTTGGAGTGGCCATTTAATATCTGCTTGGGGTCCCTGGGCATATTGAGCATCCCACAGTCTCATTCCTGCTCGCCTAATCATTTCTCTCTCCTCGGTAGTAAATAATTGACCCAGGATAGATTGCATCTCATCCCAGGTGTAAAGATTTGGTCCCAGAAATTGATCTAACCTTTCCGCCACTCCGAGTGGGTCCTCAATTAAGTTCCCCATCTCGGTTCTTTTAAAATCTCGTAGGTCAGTCGAATTTAAGGGCACAGAAATATATCCGATCACGGGTTGAGGTCCCCCCATGGGCATTTCCCTTAGGGGGTACATCTGAGCTGCCCCTTTTTGACTTCTAGTCACACGTCTAGGAGTAGGAGGGAGGGAAGATTCTTGTTTTGACTCTGAGGGAGGAGAAGGTGCTCTGGGGACCTCTGGAGAGGCTGCGGGAGCAGGAGGAGGAGCATAAGGGGGGGGAATTAGAAGGGTTTCGTCTAATTCTTCCTTCTTTTTCTTTTGTTTAGTTTTTATTTCATTCAGCGGGTAAAGTCTAGCTCCCGGTCTTTCTAGCCACACTTCCGCATATTGACTTTCCTCCGGGTTAAGGGGGTTTTTATTATTAACCCAGAAGTTTAACTGCTGTTTTACCCAATCTTCTTCTGACCCGTATACCGGCCAAAAGACATTTTTAGAAATCTTCTTCCCTCCCCATATCTTAGTACAATATTTTATCATCTTCTGCTTATCTTTCCCTAGGGTTCCAGGGAAATATCTCCAATTGTCTAAGATATATGCCAGAGGGGTATTCTTAGGTACCGTGGGTACCCTCCCCATGGGAGTCGAAGGCTTGCTGCCCTTCGCCCCCATCTTCTGGAATATCCACAAACACACACTCACTCGTTCCCCTTGTTCCTGGCCCAGTCCCTCGTGGGAGATGGGAAACGCAGTACTTAAGGGTCCACAATCGCTTGGTTCAGTATGTCGAACCTCTCATTCGCTATATTCCAGGAAACCCAATCCCTGCCCGAACGGTAAACCCGCGAATAAATTTGCAATATACTTACGCGTCCTGCGTCTTCGTCCGGACTTCCGTGCACAGAATCTTTATGGGATTTTACCGGTTCCTTTTTGCTCAATGTTCTAGAAGTTAGGTTCGTCGCGGGCTATCGCGGGGCGCCTCCCCGGAGGACCAAAGCTCACTGTTCCTTATCCGAGTCACGGCACCAAGATTGTTATAAATTGAGACCACAACAGACTAGAATCCAATTGGAATTTATTAATTATAGCAAGTAGAATATGAGCAAAAGCAGCGCTGGACGGCAGGGGAGTCTGCGCTCCGCCAACTGCCGTACTAAGCCGTTTAAACAGTCCCCTTTTATACATCTTTCCTTCTGTGTTCTTTGAAGTAGTGGAGGTACTTTGCGCATGCTTCAGTTGTTGCTAGGGGGTCGTTTTCTGCTTCCTGGGGGCCGTTTGAGTAAGAAGTCCTTCTCCCTTGACCTCTCACTCATATTTCCTTTACTTGTCATGTTTCTGCCGGTTCCTGGAACATCTGGCGCTTATCTTATCTTGCACAAGTGGTGTTTTATGGCTGTTTTAGCTTGCATGTGTAATTTTCCTTATCTTACAAGTGGTGTTTTATGGCTGTTTTAGCTTGCATATGCGATTTCCTTATCCTATCTTGCACTAGTGGTGTTTTATGGCTGTTTTAGCTTGCATATGCGATTTATCTTGCACAAATGGTCCGATCTTTACATAAATCTTAATAAACAATACCCTAGTCCATAGTTTCTCACAATGCAAGCAAAGTGTCTGTTTATTAACAGTCTTCATGCACTTATATATGTTCCTTTTAACACAGTGATTGGATATTTCAAAAGGCGCGCTACTGATACAATGGTTTCTGCTTGGCTCCCAGCTAATACAAAAGCCTTCTGGGACTTTCCACAAACAGTGGGTCTGTGTTGCGCAATCAGGAGATTTCCATCCATGCGGCCTGTAAGTCTCCACCCAGCACTGCCTGCTCCCCTGACTCAGACACACCCCTTCTGGTTTCCATAACAACCACCATGGCTCAAGGGTCTGCGGTTTCATGTTTCCTTGTTTCTTCTCCCAAGGCCTGTAACCCAGGAGTTCCAGCACATCCCCCTTTATCATTTGAACAGTACTCTGCCCTTGGGGCCTGGCCCTTCATCTCCCCCTTCCTGTTGCACAAAAAGGACCTTCGCCACTGATTGGGTCAGCATCTTTCTTAAACATTGTAAAAGACAAGGCACAAGTAGTAAAAGAAACAGGAAGGCAACTACAGCATGTATAATTGTCATTACCAAACTTCTTAACCATCCAGATAAACCCCAACCGCTAAACAACTTGTCCAACCAATCCCAGGTATCATCCTGCCAGAGCCTAGAAACCCCACCCTTGAGTTGTTGGATGCTGGCATGAATCGATTCTGAATGATCTGAGAGATTCATGCAACACATTCCCTCAAAATCCTCACAGCCATGGCCTTGTGCTAAAAGCAAAAAAATCTATAGCAGCTCTATTTTGTAATGTGGCATGGCAGATACTATCAACGTCTAACAGAAGACCAGACAGGGCACTGCTAGTTTTTAGAATGGCACCGTCTTCTGAGAATTTCCTGTCGTCCTCTCAGTCTCCTGTAGTCCCAAGAGATTCAGAATCTTGTTGATCAAGGAGATGATCAGGATCACCGCCAGACACTTGTGGTAGGGATTCATGGAAGGTCCGCACGTTTTTCAATGGGATCCACCTGGGGCCTTTTTCTGTGGAGACACAAGCATAACCTGTTCCCCAAGTAACAAGAGGATATGGTCCCATGATCTTACCCGTTTCTGGATTGCGAACCAGTACTGGGGCTTTAACTCGTGTCTCGAGTGAGGCATTCGCATTAAAATGCCGAACTATTGGTAGATTATTATCTATTACAGAACAATTAAAAAAATTAAAAACGTACAAAGCTTTCTGTAAATGTTCTTCAGGAGTGGCCTTCCCCATTCCCCCTTTTTGTTGTTGTAAAAGACGTTTTAAAGATTGATGAGACTGCTCAATAAGGGATTGACCGGTAGGGGAATGAGGAATACCAGTCACATGGTGTCGTGGTTTAAGCCCCCCACCCACGCAGTTTTACTCACTCACTCACTCACTCCCCCTCTTTCTTCCCCCAGTCCTGGGGGGATGGGGAGGAGAATTAAAAGAATGCAACTTGCACAGGTTGAGATAAGAACAGTTTAGCAACTAAAGTATAACACAAACCACTGCTGCTACCACCAGTAATAATACAAGAGAAATACAAAGAAAGAGAATACAACTGCTCACCAAGCCCGACCCAGCCAGTGCACCCCCCAGCAGCAAACCCCCCAGTACCAAAAAACCTGACCATGCCGTGCACCCCCAGTCCACTCCCCACTCCCTTCCGGGTCTCTGCTCTCCGTGTTCACATCCTGGACATGACGTGCTGTGGTATGGAATAACCTCTTTGGTCAGTTTGGGTCAGGTGTCCTGTCTCTGCCTCCTCCCAGCTTCCTCTCCTCCCTGGCATAGCATGAGGCTCAGAAAAGTCCTTGGTCAAACCAAAACATTGCCAAGCAGTAGCTATAAACACTGGTGTTATCAGCGCTGCTCCCAGGCCCAAAATCAAAAACACAGTGCTGCACCAGCTACCAAGAAGGAGAAAAATGACTGCTACTGCTGAACCCATGACACATGGGTTATACCCCATAGAGTAAAAAAGGTTTTTATAGAAGTTGAAGTATAAGCTGGGCCATTATCTGTTTTTATTTTGGAGGGAATACCTAGGGTGGCAAAAGCACGCATTAAATGTCTACAGACGTCTCGCGCCTTCTCTCCTGTATGACAAGAGGCAAACAGGGCACCTGAAAAAGTATCAGTGGAAGAGTGGATATATTTAAGTTTACCGAATTCTGAATAGTGTGTAACGTCTGTCTGCCATAATTGTAGGCTCTGTAGTCCTCTAGGGTTAACTCCTGCAGCACCTGATGTAAAGGAACGTCTTTGGCAATCAGGACATACAGCAATGATACTAGATGCTTGTTGAGAGGTAAGTTCAAATTGTCGCTTAAGAGCACCAGCATTCTGGTGGAAAAAGGAGTGGCTAAGTTTGGCCTGTGCGATGCGGTCTGGCAATACCTGAGCTGGCAACGTCAGTAGATCGGCTTGCCGATTACCTTCTGCAATAAAGCCAGGTAGTGAAGTGTGAGACCTAACGTGCACAACAAAATAAGGGCGAGGGTGAGAGTCCAGAAGAAAAATAAGTTCCTGTAATAAAGTAAAAAGGTCTGAATTTGAGACATTACGCAAGACAGATGCTTCAGCTCGTTCAACAATACCTGCAACATAGGCTGAATCAGTATGAGGTTAATTGGTATAGTCCATTTTCGAAAAACACAAACGACTGCATTTAATTCTACTATTTGAGGAGAACCAGGGACTGTCTCTATGTCTGAGTCCCATCGTCCATGCTGATTGTCCCACCATAAAATAACCAATTTATGTGATTTTGCAGACCCATCTGTAAACACTGTAAGTGCTTGTAAGGGCTGGTCGCTTCTCTTTGGTTTCGGTATCAATCGAAAATCAGCACTAAGCAGTTTATGTGAAGGTGGGTGGGACGTGAGTTGGCCCGTGTAATCAGCAAGTGCCATAGCAAAGGCATGGGATTGCTGATAAAGCCATTGTAAATATACAGATGTTAATGGTAGGCAAATACAGATAAAATCTTTACCTGATAAGGACAATAGACGCGATCTAGCTTTAACAATGAGAGAAGCAAACATCTCATGCTGTGTTGAAATAGTCTTTGTAGACTGATTGGGTAAGAAGACCCATTCAGTGATTAATAGGGGGTCTGAGTTTTGAGGATCCCACTGAAATATCAAAGCATGAGGCTGTCGGGCAGGGTTTAAAACAATCAGGTAAAAGGGCAATTCAGGAGCCCATCGATGGGCTTGTCGAGAAGCAATAGCTGTGGCAACCTTTCGTAAAGATACATTGGCTTCTGGGCTAAGACTACGCCGGGAACAGAGATCAGTATCCCCTTTGAGTAGTTCAAAGGGAGGACTTAGGTCCGCATTAGAAATTCCTAGCAATGGGCGGACCCAATTTATTGTTCCCAATAATTTTTGTGCATCACGTAAATTTTTCACATCAATATTAATTCGTGTTGAGGGGCGATAGTTTGGGCCCGTATACGCCAGCCTAGATATTTCCATGGGGGAAATTTTTGAACTTTCTCCGGTGCAATACAAAGGCCTGCTGAATTAACAGCAGTTGTGACAAGGGCTACAGCTTTCTCCATGACCTCGTGATGTTGTGCAGCCACTAGGATGTCATCCATATAATGATACAATAACACATTAGGCATTGCATTTCGAACAGGACTAAGTATTTTTGCAACATACCATTGACAAATCGTAGGACTATTTTTCATGCCTTGTGGCAGCACAACCCACTGGTATCTCTGCAACGGGGCTTGCATATTGATGCTTGGAATTGAAAAAGCAAATTTTGGGGCATCATCTGAATGTAACGGGATATTGAAAAAACAATCTTTAAGATCAATAACAGTCAAATGCCAATTTCGAGGGATCATAGTGGGGGACGGGAGTCTGGGTTAGAGGGCTCCCATATCTTCCATAGCGTCATTAATTTTTCTGAGGTCATGGAGCAAGTGCCACTTGCCAGTTTGCTTTTTAATAACAAAGACAGGTGAATTCCAGGGGCTAGTGGAAGGCACAATATGGCCTTTTGTTAGTTGCTCCGTGACCAAATCCTGGAGGACGCGAAGCTTTTCCAGTGGGAGGGGCCATGGATTCACCCAAATGGGAGCATCAGTTTTCCAGATTAATTTCAGGGTGTCGCGCATTTCAATGGCCCCATCTAAAAATGGGTTCGGAGAGACATTCCCCACTGTGACAGGACATCGCGCCCCCGTAAAATCATAGGGACTGATAACACAAAAGGTTTAACAGAAGCCACACGCCCTTCTGGACTTAGAATTTGAATCATTTCTAAACTTTGGTGGCTGTTGCCGGTTCCCCCAATCCCAGCCAGTGCCTGAGAAATGTTAGCCAGTGGCCACTGGGGGGGCCACTTGGCTTGAGACATCACTGTAACATCAGCTCCGGTATCAATAATTCCATTTAGCACAATTTTTTGACCATTGTGAATAAGTATATATTGGCACATTGGTCGTTGTGAAGAGATAGATTGTACCTACAAAATGTGGGGGGGTCCCGTGGATCCAAATCCTCCCTCCCTTTGAGGTGGGCAGCCCGAGGCAGGGGAACCTACCCCTGCTGGGATTAGAATTAATTGTGCTATTCGGCTACCTTGAGGCACTGTGCAAGGTGGGAATGGGGTCCATGCCGTAATTTGGATTTCCTCAGCACTGTCAGAGTCAATAACACCCAGTAAGACAAAAAGACCTGACAGTGTTGTGGAAGACCTGCCAATTAATAAGGCTTGTGTATTGGGGGGTAATGGTCCTTTAACATTTGTCAACAATAAATGAACCGAGGAATCAAGCAAGGTTACTGTGTGGGAGGTTGCCAGGTCCAATCCGGCGCTACCGACGGTTGCTGGACAAAGGCTTGAGACATCGGTGCTTCTCTTTGAAGTGGAGATGTCGGCTGCGGCATTTGTATCTGCGCGCGTCGCTGCCCCGTGCTCCACAGTCAGTTTCCCTGTATCTGTTGTCCCTGGAAATCGTACTTAGACTGACACTGGTTAGCATAGTGACGCCCTTTTCGACATCGTGGACACAGCCCAGGGTTTTGATTTTTATTCCCCACACCCCGAGCCAAACAGTTTTTCTTTAAATGACCGGGCTTACCACAATTATAACAATTTCCCGGGTTTGATGGACCACGCATCGCTGCAAAAGCAGCAGCCATAGCTTCATATTTATGATTGACAGCACCAATTCGGTTACATGCTTCCACCATTTCAATTAAGGTGGGGTTAGGATTAGGGAGAGATTTCAATAATTTTTTACAATCAGCATTAGTATTTTCAACAGCTAGTTTCAACAATAATATCTCCCGAGCATCCACATTGTCTATTTGGCGCTCTAAAGCCTGTTTAAGCCTATCTATGAATTGCATATAAGGTTCCCGTGACTCCCGAGTAATGGTGGTAAAAGCTTTTTGCGGCTTCTGGGAGTCAGGGGCACGGAGGAAAGCTTTCTTTGCTTCCTCCCGAATTGCCACGAGGGCCTCACGAGGGCCTCACGAGGGCACTCTCGGGCCTGTGCGACAGGATCAGTATGCGCACCAGTGCCCGTAAGGTGTTCTATTGTTAGCTGATTCGGAGAAAACTCCAGGAACAAACTTGCCAACAAAGTTTTCTAGTTGACAAGCAGGTATTCTTTATTACGGGCGCCGGGAGGCACGGGGGATAGCTCCTCCTAACGTGTGTCCACCTATTGCTACACAAGCAGTCCTTATATAGCTACAGAGCATACATACATATTCATGAGGCTACGTATGGATGATCTCATTTTCTAGAAAGCTCCCCGCATGCGTTCAAAAATGTGGTGGTGGTCTCTGAGGGTCGTTTACTTCTTCCAACAATCTTCATCACTGCTGGCAGCCTTTGAAGCACGCGCAGTAGATGCTTATACCAGCTTAATCGGTTCGTTAACACCACAGACATAATAATCATCCCGTCCTCCTGCTTATCAGTTAGTTTACCTGCAGCCTATCCTGGGCCCCTGCCTTTCCAGATACTCCCTATCTTTATGTCCTGTTCTTCTAGCCTGTTTTTCTTACACTCGTTTTGTACTAAGGTCATAAAGGCCTAAACTACGTCAACTACAGCAGTTTATCTTATACAAGGATTCTCAGCATGTTCTCTAGCTGTACTCTGTATTTTTTTATAACTTTCCATTACTACTGTTACAAAGCCATCACACTTAGCATTACTTAAAATTGATTCTAAAGGTTTACATATTTCATTTTGTAATTTTGTACCCCCCTCGTCTCATAGCGCAGCTAACACCGCGTTATTACGACCCGCATATGTATTAAGAAGCGCCTGAAGGCCTCTTTTACACTGCGATTCCCACAACGAGTACTGAGTTGGAGTTAATAACAGTTGTGCTAAAGATTTCAAATCATGGGGGGTCATAACATAAGTATCAAACACAGAGGCTAACAAACTCGCAAAATAGGGAGAAGACAGACCATGTTTCGTAACCGTGCGACGCAATTGCTTAATAACCGAAAAAGACAGAGCTTCCCAGTGCGCTCCCCGGCCCTGGTAAATAACTGGGACCACAATAGTTTTAGCAACCTCCAAATCCCCCTCCTTTACGCTTGCCGTTTTATGTTAGCCCACACATCATGCGGATCGGGAGGGTATAAATCGGGTTCTTCTTCAGAATCTATCGGTCCTGGGTCAAAAGGGTTCCCCTCCGGGGGACGCCCCGCAGTGCTCGCACCCAGAAGTCCGGAACGCCGCAGCTTGGGGGGTGACAAAGGAGGAGCCGAGGGAGCCTGCAGTTCCCCCTCTTCTCCATCCTCCGACCCGCCTTCCTGCGCTTTCAGAGTTTCAAAAATAACCCTCCACAATGGGAGCATGCGCTGGGATTCAACATTGCCTTTTGTCGCGGAGTCCCATAATTTTATCACCCCAAAGTTCCCACGTAAAAATGCTAGATACAGTCACCGTGGGTATTTTTACTTGCACCCACTTAAGCATTGTATTAAGGTCATGCCCAGAAATATCTTTTCCATGTTTCTTAAGGAGACCTTTCATGAGTTCATAAACGTCTCTTTCAGGGGAGGAAACTTGACTCCCCATCTTTCCCACAGCTCACCTCTCAACTCTGGAGGGATTTCAGGCCTGCCAGCTCCTGCTTCCTTTCAGCAGCTCATTCAACGTTCTGTGGGAGTCGCAGCAAGTCGCTCAGCTAGGAGATTGAAAAGCTCCTCAAACAGGGCACCAATTTGCTGCGATTGAGAGACGGGACATAGCTTGATGCAAGCAAAGTGTCTGTTTATTAACAGTCTTCATGCACTTATATATGTTCCTTTTAACACAGTGATTGGATATTTCAAAAGGCGCGCTACTGATACAATGGTTTCTGCTTGGCTCCCAGCTAATACAAAAAGCCTTCTGGGACTTTCCACAAACAGTGGGTCTGTGTTGCGCAATCAGGGGATTTCCATCCATGCGGCCTGTAAGTCTCCACCCAGCACTGTCCACTCCCCTGACTCAGACACACCCCTTCTGGTTTCCATAACAACCACCATGGCTCAAGGGTCTGCGGTTTCATATTTCCTTGTTTCTTCTCCCAAGGCCTGTAACCCAGGAGTTCCAGCACATCCCCCTTTACCATTTGAACAGTACTCGGGCTTCTGCCCTTGGGGCCTGGCCCTTCACATCTCTGACATATTTCTATTTTAATAAAACCTCTTTCCTACTGTTTCTATAGGTATTACTGTTTTCCTTCTTTTGTTGAAAACTCCTCCTCATTCAAGTATACTGTAGAAAACTACAAGACTTAAGTGTTGTCTTATGTAGCCCAGTGAGAGTCAGGAGACCTTCGGTTCTGTGCTCCACCTGTTCATCGACACCTCCAATGCTGATCTTAAAGGGCTACTTTCTTCCTAACACAAGTGCCTAAAGAGGTTTCGTATCACTTTTCTTATTTGAATGTGTATTTTACATAGCACACTTGAAAGCCCAATTCACAAATCTCCAAAATCTCAGCCCCCAGATTCACAAGCTGGCCTCAGCCTAGCATGATATGAACTTCTGTTCTCTCAACAGACAGTGCAACAAACTTTCACCAAAACCTAAAATTGGTTACTGCTAGCAATCCCCTAAAAAAATACTTTCAAATTTTCTTAATGAAAACATGATTTAGTAAAGCAATACTTTTTCAGTTAGCTAAGATTTAAAATATTCTCCTTTCACACTGCCTATTCCATGACAGACCTCATTTTAGTACTATCATTATGGTTTTATCAGTTAACTTGTGGCTGCCATTGTGGCAAGCAGGCAATCAAACTACAGGTGTATGTGTTTGATGAAGCACCGGTGGAAGCTGTTTCAGAAATCAGCATTTTGATACCCTAACTGCAGGTTTACTCAATTTACATCAGTAGTATCCAGCTGCCAGGGAAACTTTAAGTACATATCATCCTGAGAGTAAAACATCCCACCTTCCTAGAGATTTCCAACTGACCAAGTAGATTACTTGGACAATTAATCAACAATCAGATTTTTATTTATAGCTGTTAATCACAATATGAAAGGTTTGTATTCAGAATTTCAGCATTTCTTTCTGATCCATACTTTTGGATGCAATTGCTCCCACACACAGGATGAGAAGAATTAAATTCTACCCTAATCTAAAAGGGTTTATAATCATACCCTGTTTTATATCTGCCTCTGATAGACCATGAGAGAAACCGTCTGCTTCCATGTACTTATTTTGCATCTGCAGTGTTTCACATCTGCAGGTGTACAACATAGCTGCTCTTTGCAGGAGTTCCAGTGTATATTCCAGTACAAACCAACCTACAAACTGCCAGTCAACAGCGTGACAAAACAAGCAGAGCTCCCCATTTGAACTGTATGGGAGCCTATGACTTTGAATATATTCAGAGATAAAACAACCTGAGCTTACCCTGTCCTGGTTTCAGCAGTAGCAGTAATTTTTCTCCTTCTTAGTAACTGGTGCAGTGCTGTGTTTTTGACTTTTAGTCTGGGAACAACGCTGATAACACCGATGTTTTCAGTTGTTGCTAAGTAATGTTTACCACGACCAAGAACTTTCTCAGTCTCATGCTCTGCCAGGGAGGAGGGGCATGGGAAGCCGGGAGAAAGCAGAGACAGGACACCTGACCCAAACTAGCCAAAGGGGTAGTCCATATCACAGCACATCATGCCCAGTATATAAACTGGGGGGAGTTACCCAGAAGGCCCAGAGCGCTGCTTGGGTCAGGATAGGTATCGATCGGCAGGCGGAGAGGAACTGTGTTCTCTCCCCTTGTTATTTCCCTTATCATTATTATTATTGGTGGTAATAGTAGTAGTTCTGTATTATACCCTAGTTACTGGATTGTTCTTATCTCAAGCTGTGGGGGTTACATTCTTTCAGTTCTCCTCCCCATCCCCCTGGGAGCAGGCAGAAGAAGAAGAAGGGGCAGGGGAGCGAGCGAATGGCTGCGTAGTTCTGAGTTACTGGCTGAGCTTAAACCACGACACTTCTTTCTTGGCACGCACCATGGGGCTGGAAGGGTTGAGTAAACGACAGATCTGACCAGAGTGTGTTTAATCATATTTGAATCCTAGAATCATAGAATAGTTAGGGTTGGAAAGGACCTTAAGACCATCACGTTCCAACCCCCCTGCCATGGGCAGGGACACCTCACACTAAACCGTGTCACACGAGGCTCTGTCCAACCCGGCCTTGAACACCATCAGGGACGGAGCATTCACAACTTCCTTGGGCAACCCATTCCAGTGCCTCACCACCATTACAGTAAAGAATTTCTTCCTCATATCCAATCTAAACTTCCCCTGTTTAAGTTTGAGCCCGTTACCCCTTGTCCTCTCACTACAGTCCCTCATGAAGAGTCCCTCCCCAGCATCCCTAAAGGCCCCCTTCAGATACTGGAAGGCTGCTATGAGGTCTCCACGCAGCTTTCTCTTCTCCAGGCTGAACAGCCCCAACTTTCTCAGCCTATCTTCATATGGGAGGTGCTCCAGTCCCCAGATCATCCTCGTGGCCCTCCTCTGGACTTGTTCCAACAGTTCCATGTACTTTTTATGTTGAGGACACCAGAACTGCACGCGGTACTCCGAGTGAGGTCTCACAAGAGCAGAGTAGAGGGGCAGGATCACCACCTGCTGGTCACGATCCTTTTGATGCAGTCCGGGATCTGCTTGGCTTTCTGAGCTGCGAACGCACACTGCCACCTCGTGTTAAGTTTCTCATCGACCAACACCCCCAAGTCCTTCTCCGCAGGGCTGCTCTGAATCTCTCCTCTGCCCAACCTGTAGCTGTGCCTGGGATTGCTCCCACCCAGCTGTAGGACCTTGCACTTGTCATGGTTAAACTTCATCAGGTTGGCATCAGCCCACCTCACAAGCATATCAAGGTCCCTCTGGATGTCATTCCTTCCCTCCAGCGTATCAACCAAAGCACAGAGTTTGGTGTCATTGGCAAAGTTGTTGAGGGCAAACTCAATCCCACTGTCCATGTCACCGACAAAGTTGTTGAACAAGACCGGTCCCAACACCGATCCCTGAGGGACATCACTCGTTACTGGTCTCCAGCTGGACATGGAGCCATTGAGCACAACTCTTTGTGCGGCTATCCAGCCAATTCTTTATCCACCGAGTGATCCATCTATCAAATTGATGTCTCTCCAAATTAGAGACAAGGATGTCATGTGGGACAGTGTCGAACGTTTTGCACAAGTCCAGGTAGATGTCGTCAACTGTTCTGCCCCATCCATCAGTTCCGTAGCCTCATCATAGAAGGCCACCAGATTGGTCTGTCAGGATTTCCCCTTAGTGAAGCCATGTTGGCTGTCACCAACAACCTTGTTGTTTTTCAAGTGCCTTAGTATGCCTTCCAGGAGAATCTGCTCCAAGATTTTGCCAGGCACAGACGTGAGACTGACCTGCAGTATCTTTTAGACATTGCACGCAAGTCCCTTGTTTCTTCTGTTTTCACTAATATAATCCTATGAGCTGCTTTTTGGCTTCATTTTATTCTGAAGTCTTCTGCAGTCTTCAACATTCTCTTCCTTTCCCCACAAAAGAGGGTTATCTAGTATTCATCCTTCTGCATCCTTCATGACATCTTCCTCTGCCACAGCTGATCTGTGTATGTACTGGAGGTACTGCTCTTCAGACCTAGGGGGTTTGGGTCTGGGCTGTCTTAACAGATTACCTCTTGTAAGATTCTACTGCAGATGGTGAGGCAGATCAGTTTTTATCTAAAACAATTTTTTAAATTTGGCTTCACTGGATCCACATGCAGTACTGGTGTTGTGGAGCCCTGGACATGGGTAGTGAGCTGTGTGTTGCTAGCTATCAATGCGTAGAGGTAGCTCAAAGGCTGTGCATTGTAACATGGTGCATCACAAACTGCAGGAATGGAAAACAAGCTGGTAGGCACACACTTTTTTTTTCTTTATTCTGGGAGCTGTTATATGCCCTTATCTTCAGCTTTCTTCTTTTCTTCTTACCTCTGAGTGTGCCTCTTCAGGAGGAGGAGCAGTTGATCTGATCTATTCAAAGGAGGAAGACTTGCTGTGCAAAAATTGCTACATAACTATTAAGCAACTTAAATATTGCAGAGTCCTGGTAGTGTCTATTCTGTTGTTTAAAAAAACCCCAACAAACCAACAAAAAACCAAAAGCAACCCCCCCTAAAAAAACAAACCCCAAACCCAACAAGCCAAAACAAAAAAATGACCAAATGAGCAACACCTTTTGAAACATACATGTTTTTTAAATCTATCATCCAGACCTTAAAGGAATGCCCTAGGGGCCTGGAAAGGATTATGCTGATGACTGAACTGCTGGGGGGTACTTGTCTTGCTGTAATATAGTGAGTCTGGTGTCTGTTGCTTTCCTTTTTCTCCCCAAACTACTTCTGATAGCCACTAACAAACATTTCTCAAGAAATTACCTCTATCTTGAATGCTTGAGAGGCTGTGTGCCCATCTGTATGTATAAAATTATAAATGGATGAATAAAAACCTTGCTTTATAGTGCAAAGTGCTCTATAGCAATATTAAATGCAACACTTCAGCTAAGTTGCCAACAAAATTTTGTGGATGTGCTATGTATCTTATTCTCCACTTCAGCAGAAATATGGAGTGCCAGAGAGGTAAATCAGTAGTGTGAACTGTAATTTGTAGCAAGATCTGTGTGCTAGGTTTTTTTGGAATGAAGAGTCTTTCCCATCTACAATTAAAAATACTTCATATAATTAACTGAAATGCCAAGAAGGTTGGGTTAGATGAAGTGAGACCTTATCTGCACATCCTCTCCTCCTCTCCCAGCTGTAGAATGCTTTTTTCATACAAAAATACTTGGTGAGACCTATTAAATTTTCTTCCAGAGTACTAAACCACTGAAGCAAAGGAATTGAACCTGTTAAAGAAAATATCTGCAGGCGAAAACCACTAGAGGGCAATGTTGTAAAAAGAATGACGAGACGTGTATTAGGAGTGTGGGTACCCAATCTGCTGTTGACCAGGTGGGAATGCAAGACACTGATCTCGCATAGCTCTCTTAAACCTCCCAGTCAGAAAGGCTGTATGTTTTTAACTATCAAGGCTTTTATGTGATTTTTTTTTTTTGCTGTTGTGAATTGAATGTTTAATCTCTTACCTAGTGCTTACTTTCCAGATTAATTTCTGTTGCTGTTGTTGCTGCTGTTGCTGCTGTGTAACAAGTGCCTGTTGGCTGTGCTTGGGCATCTGCAGCACTAGGTTATGGAGGTTGGTTGTAGAGGCAGACTGGGTTTTTTGTGTGCCTCCACTCTGTCAAGCTCTTGGGTAAAACTTTGAAACTGTTTTTGCTGTTGTGTCAAATACGACTCCAAAAGGGTACAAAGTACTTCTAAAATGAGCGTCAAGCTCATTTTAATGAAAGGTAAGGTCAATGACTTGATAGAGGATCCTATTGGGAGACCTTTGAGGAAATATATAGTGCCTCTAAACTGTGGTTACTTTGAAACTTATATATATATATATACACACACATATTTTGCTTTACAGGAAATGTGATGGTAGCACTGTGGGGGGAGTTCAGAACAATGCTGGAGATTGTAAGTTGGTGGGTTTTTTTGTTGGTTTTTTTTTATAGTGAATGTTTTGAACTGCAGTGTACTCTTTAAATGTGCAAGAGGAAAACATTCTTGAAGTGCAGTTGAAAGTCTTCATGAATTTAGAGTTGCTGTCTTTAGAAGATGATTCTTAAAAAATTGGAAACTAAGAACTTTAGGTCTACCATTGAAAGCAGTAGATTTAAGGTAATTTAAATTTTAAATTTCACTCCCTTACAGTGCAGTAAGGAAATTAATTGCTCTTTAATATATGGAGATATGGTACGGCTAGATAACACCATTAGGAAGCTAAATTCTTCAAATGAAATAATTACATCAGAAGGAAATTGTTTTATTTATAAGTTTATGCATGTTGCTCTAGAAAACTCTAGAAGTAATGAATCCTTGAAAGCAGAATTTCTGACTGAAAGCTATTTCCTGTATCTGTCATGCAGTTCTGTGGTAAGCAGAAGTGATCTTGGATTGAAAAAATACTTTTCAGTCATCTACTGAGTGTATGAAAGTCTACTTAAAGGCTGTCATAGTAAATGCTACTTTATTACATCCTGGATTCTGTAGCTTCTGTCAAGCCAAAATTGTTGCTTTCTGATAAACTTATTCTAGATTATCTATCAAAAATGTCTTGGATAAACAGCAAATATTTATAAGATTTATCTGGTTAAATTCCTAGGCCCTGCTGTGATGGGAAATTATTATTCTAAACAGATCCTTTGAGAAGCCTACATAAGACTGAGTACTCTCAGCTGCACATTTGCTCTTCACTAAGACTGTGCTTTAGGATCTTAACTCCTGAGTCCTGGCATCATTTTTGCCTCTGTAGCTATCTGCTTCTGGTTCCTGATCCATCCTGGAGTTGCCTTCCTAGACTTGGGCCATTTTATTTAAACTTTCCAGAGCTTGTGTTGACTCTCCTTCCCTCTGTCAGATTCCACCTTATTCTAAGTATATTAGAATACTGTAATATCTTGGCTTGTATCTTTTTCACTTTGGCTTGTTCTGGGATGATTGCTGTCTGCACTGCTGGCGTCAGATTGCATCTGGATAAGCTTAAATCCTCTGGCAAAATAAATGTTATCACTGAGCACTGCTTGCTTGTTTGAGTGTTTTTACTCAAGCTGGTCATGTTTTATGAAGTGTGTATTTTGATAAGAGGGAGTCCTTTTGGGGTGACAGTCACTTGCAGATCAATAGTTTGTATTTAGGACTCTTCTGGTGTCTAACATATAAGGATATTAGGTGATTCTTTAAGTGAGGTCTGTCCAGGGTTCAGCCATAGCAGTCATTTTTCTCCTTCTTAGTAGCTGGTGCAGTGCTGTGTTTGTGACTTTCAGCCTGGGAACAATGCTGATAACACCGATGTTTTTAGTTGTTGCTAAATAATGTTTACTACAATCAAGGACTTTCCCATCTCATGCCCTGCTAGGGAGGAGGGGAAGCCAAGAGGAAGCAGAGGCAGGACACCTGACCCAAACTAGCCAAAGGGGTATTCCATACCACAGCACGTCATGCCCAGTATATAAACTAGGGGGAGTTACCCGGAAGGCCCAGATCGCTGCTTGGGTCGGGCTGGGTATTGGTCAGCGGGTGGTGAGCACTTGTATTCTCTCCCCTTGTTATTTCCCTTATCATTATTATTATGATTAGTGGTGGAGGTAGTAGTAGTAGTTTTGTATTATACCTTAGTTACTGGACTGTTCTTATCTCAACCCGTGGGATTTACATTCTTTTGATTCTCCTCCCTATTCCTCTGGGAGTGTGTGTGTGTGGGGGGGAATAAGGGGGGGGAGCGAGCGAGCGGCTGCGTGGTTCTGAGTTGCCGGCTGGGCTTAAACCACAACAATTGGGTACTGATTGTCCCATAAAAATCAAAGCAAATTGTTGTTCTGCCTCAGTTTCCAGTTTTAAATTTGCATATTTTCTAGCAGTCTCCTTTAATTCTTCCAGGAACACAAAAGGAGATTAATTATTATCTTGCTTCTCCTCATATAATTTAGACTAATTTAAAGCTCTTGGCTTGCATTCTTTACTCCATACAGCACCCATTTTTCTATATCGATTTAACCTTCTTCTATGTCCTATGTTATTTGGATTCCATTGGGGATCTCCCAAAGGAAAATTCTGCTTCAAATTTCCAGGAAGAGTTTCATTCATATGTGCTGCCTCTGCCTGTGCTTTTGCAACTTTAATACCATCTGCTTCTTAGCACTATCCAATAAATTATCCAATATTACTTTTAGATCATTCCAATCAGGATCCTGAGTTCTAATAATTGTCTCTACCACTCTTCCTACCCTCTCTGGATCTTCTCTGTATGCCCCTGCTGCTTGTTTCCACACCATCAAGTCCATGATGGAAAATGGCACCTTTACATGTACTGGCCCGTTCTGTCCTACTCCCTGCCTCAAAGGGGCTAACAATTGGGATTGTTGTCTAGTTCTTCGAGACACTGGAGTATGAACTACTACTTCTTCTATTTCATCCCCCATTCCACTACTATCTGGTTCTGCTTCAACACTTCTTTCCCTTACATGTGAAGGAAGGAAATTCTGTCCCTCCTGTGGGGGTGCTACTTCTAGTTCTAATTCCATTTCATCCTCTCTTGGTATTGTACACTTAATATACCTCTTTCCAATATCACAAGCCGAACAACAACTCTTTGTTTTCTTATTTTCCAAAGTTAACGCCATCACCAAATTATCTCGACTGATTAACTTGCATTCATTCTGCCAATCCATTTGTTGTCTCAAAAAAAAAAGAACAAATCTACGTATGGCACTTCATTTCATTTACCTTCTCCTACAGAACATTAACCACAAAATAATATTATAACTCAAAGTTCCGTTCTTTGGCCATTTTTCTGATCCTCCAAAACATACGAAGGCCACCAGTGGTTGCAATATTCAATCATCTGGCTTTTACATAAATCATCATGCAAATCACAAACATCCCAACGCCAATGTTTTTGGTATCCTTTCATCCGTTGTCAGATTTCCAGAAATCTTACAAATCCTGATGCCATTATGACAAAATACTCAAAAGGTAATTACCAAAACAAACCAACCAAAGTCCAGCCCTGCAATAGCTTTCACTTATGACTTACAGGCAGATGCCTAGGCTTCCAAATGCAGGTGGGTACCCTCTTAGCCCCAGCCCTGTGTAGCTTTTGCTGCGCCTTACAGGCAGGCTTTCCAAACCAAATTCTGAAAGTGCCTTACCCTTTTCTCCAAGGAATGTTGTGAGGAGCTTTATGAGTTGAGAGCAATGTTCCTTCCCAAGAATTCCTTGGTGCTGGCTGGAGTTTGATCAGCACTCAATCTCTTCCAGTCTCATTCACAAGGTCCCATCTGGGTCGCCAAAAACTGTCACCAGAAGTCGGGAGAATAAAACTCCTTAACAGCAGTGTAGCATTAAGAAGCAGGCACTTCTTTATTGCAGCGCTGGGTGTTAGGTGGAATTTCCACAAATCAAGCACACCACATGCTGACTTCGTTGTTACATTTATATACAAAAATTGCAAGGTAGTACACTCCTGGTTACAATGATTGGTTAGTAATTTGCATATAATTATAATATCTGCTGTGTCATTCTTTTCTGTTACCATGCTTGTGCAGAGGAAGGGTCTTCACCTGGGCAAGTGTTGTCTTGATCTGTGAGTGTGTTTTTTAGTATTATAATGAGAGTATAATGATGATAGTTCACCTAAAGGACACCCTAATCATGTTTTGCTGCCAAGTTGGCCGGCTAGATATCTTATCTTGCCAGGTTGCCAAATAAATCATCCTATATACAACAGACCCTAGGTGCTCTGGTTATGGTCCAAAGAGTAAGGACTAAGGTTAATATGTTCCAGAGAATAGGGACTTCAAGCAATGCAGCATAGGACTTCAAGCAGCACAGCAACCCATACATCATTGGTTAATAAATGCTAACATAAAGGCTAACTTCTTAAATCAAGATGTTCCTATAGTTAACTGTTTCACAAACACAAAATATAGAAAGGTTCGGTAAAACTTAAGATAATCTGCAACAGCCAGACCTGCTCTGCTCTTCTTTCTGATTCCCATGGACTGTATATACCCTTTGCTGGTGAGGATACTGTCCTGTGCCTGCCTTCCTGACATGCTTGTCTTCTCTTTTGGGACAGCTTGTTCCTACTGTTTGCTAACTCATGGGTTCTCAAGTCTGCAGCAGGGAGGCTGCAGTGCAAAGAAATAACAGCAGCTCAAATTGTGTTAGATAAGTAATGGCAAGGAGGAGAACAACCACCCTAACCTTGGGAGATTTTTTTATTGGCCTCAACAGCAGCTAGGCAGAATGGAAACTCCCAGAATACAGGTAATAGAAACTCATTTTCTCTATTTTACAGGGCTTTTAAATGCTTTGTCAAGCCTCACCTTAGCAGATGAATAAATTCTACAGACCTTGAGAGGAATGGAGAGATACGCCTGAGTCAACTAGCAAGTTCAGTCAGGGGAGGTGTTAATAGATACTGGACTAGTTTAAATGGCAGGTATTAATCAGCAGAGGTTTCTGACACTGTCCGAAGAGCACTGAAGCATTAATGTAAAGTGGATTCAAATCAGGTATTATTTCACAATCTCCTCATACAGCTGCTTTTGTGGTTTTGTCAGGGCAATGTTGACCACAGTTTTAGACAAGGCAAATGTGGAATACCTTGAAATTGTTTTGGATTTGCAATCTGTCTGTTCCTGTCATTGGTTAGGCAGCTTTTTGGAGGAAGAGAATTTCCTAGAAGAGGATTTCTTAGCAGAGGTGTAATTTGCACAGAATCACAGAATGGTTTGGGTTGGAAGGGGCCTTTTAAAGATTATGTAGTCCAATATTTAGTGCTGTATGTTTAACCTTGTCGTGGTTTAAGCCTCTAAAACTCACTCAGTTTTCTCACTCACTCACTGCCCCTCTTTCTTCCCCCGGTCCGGGGGGGATGGGGAGGAGAATTGAAAAAAAATACAGCTCGCACAGGTTGAGATAAGAACAGTTTAGTAACTAAGGTATAACACAAATCACTACAGCTACCATCAATAATAATACAAGAGAAATACAAGGAGAAAGAATACAACTGCTCACCAAGCCCGACCCAGCCAGTGCACCCCCCAGCAGCGAACCCCCCAATCCACCACCGCACCCTTCCAGGTCTCTGCTCTCCGTGTTCCCATCCTGGACATGACGTGCTGTGGTATGGAATAACCTCTTTGGTCAGTTTGGGTCAGGTGTCCTGTCTCTGCTTCCTCCCGGCTTCCCTCCTCCCTGGCATAGCATGAGACTCAGAAAGTCCTTGGCCAGACAAAACACTACCCAGCAGTAACTGAACACACTGGTGTTATCAGCGCTGTTCCCAGGCCCAAAATCAAAAACACAGAGCTGCACCAGCTACCAAGAAGGAGAAAAAACGACTGCTACTGCTGAACCCATGGCAAACCTCCTTGGACATCCAAAATAGTACTGCTGCAAAATGTGTTGTTTTTTTTTTTAAACATGCTGCATACTGTTCTTTCAATATCCTGTTTAGTGCAGTGCATATATTAACTTGTAGTATTGTGGTGTAGAAAAATTGTTCCATCCCACTTTAAGGGAGTCTATGCTGCAACTGTGTCGTAATGCTATTATGATGCAGAATTATCATGCCAGAGGGATTTAAAGAGAGAACAGACTCTAATGTGATTCCTGTACCACACCATTAGTAGTTCATATTACCGTGCCAAAACTATTTCAGCCCACCTGCATGGGGTGTGGAACTTGTGTTGCCATTTTGATACATTGCAATTTGAATTAGCAGTTCTAAAATGACGTCAATATAATTTTCTGATCAACTAATTATAGTGTCTTTTCAATTATTAAGATGCGTTCAGTGACAAGTAGACTTAATTCAAGCATTGATGCCATTCTAATGCAAGTATGTGGAAAGCATGTTGTGGTAATACCACAATTTCTGATTTGGATGATGACATAAATCATAATAGAAAAGTAAAAACAATTTCTAATTTATTAGTAGCCCTAAGGAGTCAGAGTGCCAAATAAGGGTAAATGTCGGTGGGATTTTTTTCTTTTTAATCTTAAACTTGGTTTAGGAATCTACAACTTAATGGATTCCACTTGGGCTGTAGGAATGATCATTACGTTTATTGTACCTTTTTTCTTTATCATGTATTAAAATGTTTATTTTAAAATAGCAGCTAACTAGTTCTAAGTTTGTTTTTTTTGGGCGGGGTTTGGGGTGTTCTTTTTTTTGGTGGTGGTGGTGGGGTTTTGGTTTTTTTTTTTTTGTTTTTTTTCTTCATCCTCCTCTCCAGGCAGACAGCTAACATGGAGAACTAACAAGGAACTGTAAGTCATTGAGTTGGTCACTTGAGAAAGGGTCAGATAATTTCCACATAAAGATTTCTCTATGCTAAAGGGGATCAGACCAAGATCAGAAATGGACATTGTCAAGGAGGATTTGTTAGTGATCAAAGAGGAAGCACTGCAAAATGGAGATACAAATCTAAACTAAGCAGAAAAGGCCTTGGGCTTCTGTGCATTGCAGTTTAAATAACTTTGCAAGAAAATTGCAGTAGATCAAAAGATAGACTTGAGAGGAAAAATTTCATGTAGTTTTGTTCATTCTATAAGATTTTAAGATTTTTCTCTGGTTTAAGATTTTTCTCTGGTCAAGGACTTAGTAGTTCTTGTATTTTTTTAATTAAAATATTGACTCTTTAATGGAAGACTCTCCAAAATCCTAAGACATACCATTTTGTAAAAATAAGTCAGAATTTAAGGTATTTCTCTGCATACTTGCATAAATATATTTGAGAGAGTATGCAGTTTTGAAAACGTGGTTTTGAACTGATTTCTTAAGATGTTTGTTTCCTGCTTTCAGAAAGTAGTGTTGAAGAAAGAACTAATTCTGTCTCTTATTCTACCCCTAAAAACTGATCCTGTGTTGTGAGGGTGTTCCTCAAAATGTCTCTCAGGACTGATGTTTTCTTTCCTCCATGTGACTTCTGTCTGTTATCATACTTCTTTTTTTCCTTAAGCAGTTTTGCTGTTCCAAGCCTTTCTTGCATTGTCATCTTTATGCAATATCATCATGTTCTGCTGGTTTTGGTCTTCTACGGTACTGCTTGTTTGACTGCTCTGTTCAAAGTCTAGGATGACTGAGAAAAAATTTAGATGTGGTTTAGGCTTTAGAAAATTTTCCCATCCTGATAACAGCAGGAAAATTAGCATTATTTGTTTAATGACCCTAGTCTCTTCTGGAGCATCCAGCACTTAACTATGTGATACGCTTTGATTCTTGGGTATCATGGTTTAAGCCCAGCCGGCAACTCAGAACCACGCAGCTGCTCACTCACTCCCACCCCCCCTTCCTCCCCCCGCTCCCAGAGGGATGGGGAGGAGAATCAGAAGAACGTAACTCCCACGGGTTGAGATAAGAACAGTCCAGTAACTAAGGTATAACACAAAACCACCACTGCTGCCACCAATAATAATAATGATAAGGGAAATAACAAAGGAAGAGAATACAACCGCTCACCACCTGCCAGCCGATACCCAGCCCAACCTGAGCAGTGATCTAGCCCTTCCGGGTAACTGCACTCAGTTTATATACTGGGCATGACCTGCTGTGGTATGGAATACCCCTTTGGCTAGTGTCATGGGTTAGAGTGAGTGAGCAAACTGCGTGAGAGGCTTAGTGGCTTAAAGCACAACAGTTCTTTTTGGCGCCCAACATGGGGCACAAAGGGTTGAGATAACAACAGGATTAATAGTCACTCGTCACAATGCTGATTTATTGGCTCTCAGCATTGTTGCTCATGATTCTCTTGAGTTCACGGTTTCAGCCTGTTGTACCTTACTTACCGCCGCTATTTGCTATCTTAGCATTTATCAGATGTGGGGCTTGGGCTAAGGTTCTTGTTTCATTGTACTTTATGGTAATGACTTGTAATACGGGCAAGCTCCGGAAGCAGGGGGGGACGGACGTGGCCGTGGACTTGTACCTGGCCGTCTGGCTGCTCTTCACTGTCCTGGCCCTCGTCCTCGCCTCCGTCTTCGTAAGGCTGTGGGGAGCCGAGGGGGGGTGCCCCCGGGATCCGCCGGCGACCAAACCGGCCCAGGAGCACAGCCCCGGGGACCAGGAGGCCAGGAAGAAGGAGGAAGAGGAGCTGAGCCCCGCCGCTGTGTTGTTTTTCATGTGCCTTAGCATGCCTTCCAGGAGAATCTGCTCCAAGATTTTGCCAGGCACAGAGGTGAGGCTGACTGATCTGTAGTTCCCCGGCTCATCCATTTTCCCCCTCTTGAAAATAGGGGTTATATTTCCCTTTTTCCAATCGTCGAGAACTTCACCTGACTGCCATGATTATTCAAATATGATGGACAGTGGCTTAGCAACTTCATTTGCCAGCTCCTTCACGACCCGTGGATGGATTTCATCAAGTCCCATGGACTTGTGCATGTCCAGGTTCTTAAGATGGTCTCGAACCAGATCCTCTCCTACAGTGGGCCCAGGGTCTTCATTCTCACAGTCCCCTATCTGCCTTCCAAGATTTGGGTGGTGCGGCATCTGTAAGGAAAGAGGCTAAACACACACACACACGCACACACGCACATCATGCTTCCACAACTAGTTCCGGTTCAGTTCCACTTCTTCTTTATTCACTACAGCTCTGTAATATATTGCATACAGATACGGGTCTGAGCTACGAAGCGTTAAAGGGTGGTGTGGTCAGAGCATTTGCCAGTGAAGACTGTGTGTTAGTGACAATAGATAATGGTCCGTGGTGAAACACACAAAAATAGAAAAGTACTGTTTGGCACGGGTTGTGGGAACATAACCTTGAAAATGGGGGAGTTAACACCGCTGTTAGCAAAAGGTAGTCTTATACCAGTAAACATCTGCTCACATGCTGGCCACGTGTGCACTGATGTTGCAACAGGTAATTTTCCACTCCAACCCAAGGGGGGATATAAGGACCTGTGCAGGGACAGACGGGTGAGAAGGCCAGATGCGTATCTTGATTCGGGGGACGCCCTGATGACGCAATGCCTACCACCCCTCCGACCGGGCAACATGTTCCATCTCCTTCTCCTGCTCGGCAGTATCCCATTCAACCAGGGATGGGTACATATGTAACCTGCTTCACATTAATATGCATATATATTACCTTTGCACTAATACCTCAACAAATAGACTAGAGCTTTTGATTGTTTACATTATGGTTGGTGTCCAGATTTGTACATGGGAATCCTACGAACCTGGAACAGACTGAGGCAAAGAAGTCATTAAGAACCTCAGCCTTCTAGAAATCCAGGGTACACAGCTCTCCTGATGGCTTCTGGAGACTGCCCACATTGTCCCTACTATGTCTTTTATTTCCTAAATACCTATAGAACCCCTTCCCGTTCTTTTTCACATCCCTTGCCAAGTTTAACTGGGCCTTAGCTTTCATAACATGGTCCCTAGCTTCCTGGACAACATCCCTGTATTCTTCCCAAGCTTGTCCTTGCTTCCGCCTTTTATAAGCCTCTTTTTTCCTTCAAATTTTCCTCAGCAGGTCCTTATCCATCCAAGGAGGTCTTCTGGCCCTCCTGCTGCACTTCCTTCTAGTCGGCAAGCAACACTCCTGAGCTTGCAGCAGGTGATACTGGAATATCAACCAACAGTCTTGGGCCCCCCTGCCCTCTAGGGCTAAATCCCATGGAACCTTACTAAGCAGGTTCCTGAAGAGGCCAAAGTCTGCTCTCTTCAAGTCCAGGGCAGTGAGCTTGCTGCACGCTCTTCTCACTGTCCTGAGGCTCTCGAAATCTACCATCTCATGATCGCTACAACCAAGGCTGCCCTGGAGCATCACATTTCCAACCATATCCTCCCTGTTGGTGAGCATGAGGTCAAGCATGGCACCTCTCCTTGTCAGCTCCTCTATTACTTGCAGGAGGATGTTGGCTTTCACACAAATGAGGAACCTCCTGGATTGCTTGTGCTGGGCCGTACCATCCCTCCAACAGATATCAGGATGGTTGAAGTCTCCCATGAGGACAAGGGCCTGTGAGCGTGAGGCTGTTCTTATCTGTCTATAGAGCGCTTCATCCACAGAGTCCTCTTGGTCAGGAGGTCTGTAACAGATCCTCACAATAATGTCCCCCGTAGCTGTTCTCCCTCTGACCCTGACCCATAAACTCTCTTTTTTCCTTCAAATTTTCCTCAGCAGGTCCTTATCCATTCAAGGAAGTCTCCTGGCCCTCCTGCAGCTCTTCCTTCTCATTGGGATGTATCGCTCCTGAGCTTGTAGCAGGTGATCCTTGAATATCAACCGTTTCCTACACAATAAATGTCTTTGAAAAATGTTATTAGCTATATTCAAGATGTTCCTTAATATGCTGTTCAGTAAGGAGAAAATATTCATTATCATGCTTTCTGAGCTTGAAAACACAGTTGTGGTACTGTCTGTTTTGATCAACAGATTGCTGCAGAGGTCAGTTAGCACTTTCCCTCCACTGCTTGACAAATTATTTGTGGCTTTCTTGATTCACTTCACTTTTAAAAATGTCAGGGGGATTTTTGTTCTTAAGGAGGATTTTTCTGGCTTTCTACAGTGAACCTTTAAAAGTTAATGTGTACTTAATTTCTGGTGGTTGCTTTCAAGGAGTTCCAAAATAACAGGAAAAAGAAACATTTAAAAATAGTGTTCCTCATATGGTGAAATCTGTGTATACTGCCAGCTTATGAACTATATCAGCAGAGTTTATAATTTGCTTCAGTCGCTGCTTTTTCCCTCCTCTTTTTGCTCTTAATGTTTTTAAAAGCAGTTTCGCATTATCCTGGAACTGAAAGGGCACAGTGATGCTTGAATGAGAGAGGTGACAACCATGCAAACTGTGGGATTAGTTAGTCTCAAACTTACCAAAGTTCTAAGAGAATCATAGAATAGTTAGGGTTGGAAAGGACCTTAAGATCATCTAGTTCCAACCCCATTTGCCCGGCAGAGAGGTGAGACTGACGGGTCTGTAATTCCATGGCTCATCCATTTTCCCCTTCTTGAAAATGGGGGTTATATTTTCCTTTTTCCAGTCGTCGGGAACTTCACCTGACTGCCATGATTTTTCAACTATGATGGACAGTGGCTTAACAACTTCATTTGCCAGCTCCTTCAGGACCCGCAGATAGATTTCATCAGGTCCCATAGACTAGTGTACGTTTAGGCACTTAAGATGGTCTCGAACCAGATCCTCTCCTACAGTGGGCCTAAGGTTTTCATTCTCACAGTCCCTGCGTCTGTCTTCCAGGACTTGGGTGGTGTGGTCAGAGCATTTGCCAGTGAAGACTGAGGCAAAGAAGTCATTAAGAACCTCAGCCTTCCTCAAATCCAGGCTAGCCAGTTCTCCCAATAGCTTCCAGAGAGGGCACACGTTGTCCCTAGTCTGTCTTTTATTTGCAGTGAATGCCTTCCTGTTATCTTTAACATCCCTAGCTAATTTAATTCTAGCCTAGTTTTAATTCCTTGGGCAACCCATTCCAGGGCCTCATTACCTTTACAGTAAAGAACTTCTTCCTTATATCCAATCTAAACTTCCCCTGTTTGAGTTTGAACCCGTTACCCCTTGTCCTCTCACTACAGTCCCTAATGAAGAGTCCCTCCCCAGCATCCCTAAAGGCCCCCTTCAGATACTGGAAGGCTGCTATGAGGTCTCCACGCAGCCTTCTCTTCTCCAGGCTGAACAGCCCCAACTTTCTCATCCTATCTTCATACGGGAGGTGCTCCAAGCCCCCTGATCATCCTTGTAGCCCTCCTTTGGACTTGTTCCAACAATTCCATGTCCTTCTTATGTTGAGGACACCAGAACTGCACACAGTACTCCAAGTGAGGTCTCAGGAGAGCAGAGTAGAGGGGCAGGATCACTTCCTGTGACCTGCTGGTCACTCTCCTTTTGATGCAGCCCAGTATACAGTTGGCTTTCTGGGCTGTGAGCGTGCACTGAAGCTGGCTCATGTTAAGTTTCTCATCAACCAACATCCCCAAGTCCTTCTCCGCAGGGCTGCTCTGAATCTCTTCTCTGCCCAACCTGTAGCTATGCCTGGTATTGCCCCGGACCAGATGTAGAACCTTGCACTTGGCTTGGTTGAACTTCATGAGGTTGGCATTGGCCCACCTCACAAGCGTGTCAAGGTCCCTCTGGATGGCATCCCTTCCCTCTAGTGTATCAACCGAACCACATAAGTTAGTGTTGTCAGCAAACTTGTTGAGGGCGCATTCAATCCCATTGCCCTTGTTGCTGACAAAGATGTTGAACAAGACCGGTCCCATCGCCAATCCCTAAGGGATGCCACTTGTTACTCTTTTCCAACTGATCATTGAGATGCTCACCACAACTCTTTGTGTGTGGCCACCCAGCCTGTTCTTTATCCACCAAGTGGTTCATCTATCAAATTGATGTCTCTCTAATTTAGTTGTGTGGGACAGTGTCGAAGGCTTTGCACAAGTCTGGGTAGATGGTGAGAACTGCTCTGCCCTGTCCATCATATCCACAGCCTCATCATAGATGGCCACCAGATAGGTCTGGCAGGATTTTCCCTTAGTGAAGCCTTGCGGGCTGTCACCAACCACCTCATTGTTGTTCGAGTGACTTGGCATGCCTTCCAGGATAATCTGCTCCAAGATTTTGCCAGGTACAGAGGTGAGACTAACTTGTCTGTAGTTTCCCGGCTCATCCATTTTCCCCTTCTTTAAAATGGGTGTCATATTACCCTTTTTTCCCTTTGTCGGGAGCTTCACCCGATCGCCATGGTTTTTCAGATATGATGGACAGTGGCTTAGCAACTTCATTTGCCATCTCCTTCAGGACCCACAGATGGATTTCATCAGGTCCTGTGGACTTGCAAGGTGTCCTTGCCCTTGGCAGGGGGGTTGGAACTTGATCATCTTAAGTTCCTTTCCAACCCTGACTATTCTATGATTCTGTGTTCTGAACAAACATCTGGTTCATAATAATGGAACTTGGGGTACAGATTCCAATTTCTTTTTTACTTAATACAGTGCTTGTTATCCCTACAAGGATGATGTTATGAGTCGTTCAGCCAAGTGGACCACGATAGAGAGAGGCACCCAGTCCCTGAAAGAATCTAGAGATGATCTATTGTAGGCCGGATGTTGGGAATGCACCCATAGATCCAGATGAAGTTGAATGTACGCGACCCATGTGGCGGAAACTTACACAGAGTGCGCCGTCATCATATGCCCACTCATTGGCATCAATGACTTGGAGTGAGGCAGCAGCACCAACAGTGAATGAAGTGACTCGTCAACTCTGAGAGTTCGAAGACAATCTCACCCCTTCCATCATTTCAGCTGTGGAAAAACCCCTGTCCCAGGAATCCAAACAATTGAGAGATGATCTATCTGATCTATCCAACTCCCCTCGTGTTCCATCCCATGTCTCAGCTATTAATTGAAGAGGTGCCTATTGCCCGAGAGACACTCAGTCTATCATTCTGGAGCCCATACTGCTTCCACAGTGCTAATTTTGACTGATGGTCAAAATTTTGTGCTGTTCCATTTTTGCATCAGTGAAACAGAGCATCATTTCAGGGTTTAACTCCATTTTGTTCTCTGTATTAATCCTACGTGTGTTCAATGTGTTGCATTTCACTTACATGACATTTAATATGCAGCCTCCTTCCTAAATTTTGCAGGAACCACTTAGCTTTAAGCATTTGGAAGTTGCCATTAGCTTGTAGACTAACAAATTAGGGGAGATTTCTGAAGCAAGTGATTTTTCTATGGACTTAATTTTTAGAAAGTTTGAAATTATCCTCATGTTCTGTATTTGATCAGAGTAATTCCCCCTTGCATTTTGAAAGGAGCAGTAAATATGTAAATCAGAAGGGAATATGAGAAAAAAAAAAGTATGTATGTGAGTTCAGGAAGAAAATGTACTTAGCATCTGTCCTCTCTAGCTCTTCCAACTAATTTCTGTGTGTGTTCACTAATGAGAAACTTGTGGTCTCCTTGGCAACTCTTCCATTTTTACCCCTTCATTTCCTAATATGGAAGATGAATTTCCATGTGGAAAATTCATGTGGGCTATAAAAGGGTTATATAGCAGGCAACAGCATACAATTGAGCTCATTGGCTGTTTTCCTCTAAAATTAAATCCCCTTGAGTTACACATCGGACTTCCCCATCTTCCTGCATTACCCACCAAGTATATCTGGGTCCCTGAACAAAAGCAATCCATGAGTGGGCTTGCCTTTACCTGAAGCAGGATTAACCCAGACTGTCTCTCCTAGCAAAGTCTTTATGTGCACCACAGGAACTGTGTCCCCTTCTACAGTATGTAAAATTTCTGACTGGGCTGGGCCAGCCCTGTTGGCAGGTGCCCTAGTGTTGACCAACCAGGTAGCTTTTGGTAAATGTGTATCCCAATGTTTGAAAGACCCTCCACCCATTGCTCTCAGGGTAGTTTTTAACAGTTCGTTGTACTGCTTGATTTTCCCAGAGGCTGGTGCATGGTAGGGGATGTGATATACCCACTCAATGCCATGTTTTTTTGCCCAAGTGTCTCTAAGGTTGTTCCATAAATGAGTCCATTGTCTGACTCAATTCTCTCTGGGGTGCTGTGTTGCCACAAAATCCGTTTCTCAAGGCCCAGGATAGTGTTCCGGGAAGTGGCGTGGAGCATAACGTATGTTTCCAGCCATCCAGTGGTTGCTTCCACCATGGTAAGCACATGGCGCTTGCCTTAGATTTTGTAATGGTAAACATACATTAAAATCAGATACTGTGTCTTTTTTTTTCTCCAATAAACAGTTCAAGTCTAGTTACTTGAGGATACACATGGACATTAAAAATCCAGTCCAAACTGTTCACCTGTATTAACTTTTGGTTCTCATATTTCATAATAGAATCCCTTCTGAATTTTAGCTACAGATAAGCAAATATTTGTACTTACACTGGAGGAACTTTTAACCATACCATTCTAGTCAACAGCTATCTGCTAGATGATAGTAGTAGTAAACACACTTTGACCAAATATATAGAGGGGAACCCCTGTTCCTTCAAACTCTGCTTGATTTTTAGAACTTGTGATCTCTGGAGCTTATTCATGTTCTATTCTTAGCTGTTTCTGAAGTGAAAGCTGAGAAGAACAGGAAGCATGCAAGAAGAAAAAAGTATCACCTGTAAAATTATGTATTAAATTTATTAAGAAAAATCACTGGTGTCATATAAAATGGAGAATTTGATTAAAATTTAGATGTGCCTATGTTCTCTGCAAGGCAAGGAAGTCTTTCTTTGGGAAAGATCCATCTTTATGCATCAGAGGTGAATACCTCTGGAAAGAAACACTGGACCCTTCTGTATACTACTTGATTGAACCTTGCTCCTCTGACTTTAGCAAAGGCAGCTTAACAGTGGAAAGCCCATCAGAGCCACTGCCCCACATGATATAGGTCTAATAATGATTTAATATCATTTAGGTCACATTCTTCACAATCAGCCTTAAAACATTAGAACTTGCACATCGTTCTTTAGTAACACACCAGATCTTTCCCCAGACATAACTCACATAACAATCTCTTGCTTAACGATCACCATCTCTGGCTTGTCACTACCTATTTGACAAGAATCTTTTCTGACCTCAACTCTATTGATGGCTTTCTTGGAAATTGCCCCAGTCTGTTCTCAAGAGTCAAACAGGGTACAGTTTCCTGCCATGTGGAAACTCTTGACAACACATACACAGGAAATACTTAGGTGCCTTTTCTATTCTGTATATATGTAAAATTGCAATATCTCTGAAGACACTCTAGCTTGGCAGTAATTGCAGAATGACTGCAATTTTTCAAATTGACAATGACAACTGCAAATGACAAAAAATATTTGTCAACTTCTGATACATGAGTATCACAGAGAGACTGTATCAAATGAGTTGTGTTTGGGGCCCCAAGTCCATGGTCCACCACAGTTCGTCTGATATCTTTGATAGGAGCATATGAGAGACCATATGAGCACACAATACGTCTGCATCCCCCGCCGGTTTCGCTTTTCCCTTTACGGCAGCCCATTTGTCATAAGGATCTGGGGGATATAAATCAGGCTCCTTTTCCAGATCCATAGGCCCTGGGTCAAAAGGACCATCCAGGTCAGCATTGGAATTATCAGGAGGCAGAACCACAGGAGCAACAACAGCAGAATGATTTTTTGATCTCACGGCAGAGTCTGGCAAAGAGGGTGGTGGTAAGGGAGCCAAAGGTGCCGCTTCTGCCTCCTGTGCTTGTGAGAAGACATGAACTTTTAAAGTTTCAGAAATAGTTCACCAAGGGCTCAATAAAGTGACAGCAACTTTATCATTTTTTGTAGCACAGTCCCACAAATTAACACCGATTTTGTCCCAAATCTCCAGGGTATAAATATTAGTAGTATTAATAGAAGGATCGGCTTTTGATGCGCAGAGGATACGCTTCAATTCTCCCTCATCAACTTTTTTTCCCTATTTCTTAAGAATTATAGCAAAAACTTCTAGAACATTCCCTTGCTCTTTCATTAAAGCAGTCCCCATAATTCTCAGCCGCTTACCCCCGTCCTGCGAGAAGCAATCCGTATGGTTTGAATTCGCTTCCTTTCAGCGTACACCTTTGCTTAATTTCAGCAAGCAGTTAGACTGAGCCACACCACCGGATCGACAACTAGCCACTTTTCGAGCCCCATGTGGTAGGTGTCATTTGTGGTGTTTCACGACACGGACTCAAATTGATGAAGAGACTCAAATCCAACTTTATTACAATCAAACCCTTTTTATCCCTGTCCTGGGTTCAGCAGCAGCAGTCATTTTTCTGCTTGATAGCTGCAGCAGCGCTGATAACACCAGTGTTTTCAGTTGCTGCTTGGTAATGTTTTGGTCTGACCAAGGACTTTGTGAGTCTTATGCTCTGCCGGGGAGGAGGGGGGGGCGGGAGGAAGCAGAGACAGGACACCTGACCCAAACTGACCAAAGAGCTATTCCATGCCGCAGCACGTCATGCCCAGGATGTAAAATACTAGGGGCAGGAACCCGGAAGTCTCTCTCTCGGCTCGGTCGGGTGGTGAGCGGTTGTATCCTCTTCCCTTGTATTTCCCTGGTCATTATTATTATTGGTGGTAGCAGTAGTGATTTGTATTATACCTCAGTTACTGGACTGTTCTTATCTCAACCAGTGGGAGTTACATTCTTTCGATTCTTCTCCCCATTCCCCCCTCCCATTGGATTGGGGGGGGAAGAGAGAGGGAGAAGTGAGATTTACAGCTTAAACCATGACAATCCCCCTGTTCGGTACTTTCCCAACCTGCACGTACATACAACGCTCAACCTCACTGGCCCTTGTAAAACTCTCCAGGTAAATAGTGCAATCACAAGGCTGCAGACCCTCTCACAACCCCCACATGGTCAACTGAGACTTCCGCTACAACTGCATCCTGGCCCATCCCCCCAAAGGCTTGCTGTTTATCTTCCTTGTCCTTCAATTCCAACTCATCGCCCCAGGGCTTGTCAAGCACCAAGGCTTCAGAGCTTGTTCCTGTCGTGGTTTAAGCCTATAAAACTCACGAAGTTTTACTCACTCACTCATTCACTCACCCCCCTCTTTCTTCCCCCAGTCCTGGGGGGATGGGAAGGAGAATTAAAAGAATGCAACTCTCACAGGTTGAGATAAGAACAGTTTAGTAACTAAGGTATAACACAAATCACTACAGCTACCACCAGTAATAATACAAGAGAAATACAAGGAAAGAGAATACAATTGCTCACCAAGCCCGACCCAGTCAGTGCACCCCCCAGCAGCAAACCCCCCAGTACCAAAAAACCTGACCATGCCGTGCACCCCCAGTCCACTCCCCACTCCCTTCCGGGTCTCTGCTCTCCGTGTTCACATCCTGGACATGACGTGCTGTGGTATGGAATAACCTCTTTGGTCAGTTTGGGTCAGGTGTCCTGTCTCTGCTTCCTGCGGGCTTCCCCTCCTCCCTGGCATAGCATGAGACTCAGAAAGTCCTTGGCCAGACCAAAACATTACCAAGCAGTAAATGAAAACACTGGTGTTATCAGCGCTGTTCCCAGGCCCGAAATCAAAAAACACAGTGCTGCACCAGCTACCAAGAAGGAGAAAAATGACTGCTACTGCTGAACAACCGGCTGATGAACTGGTAAAGAAGATCACTACTGGTGCTGCCAGGGAAAAGCGAAAGGTTGTAGTAGTAGGGGACTCTATTCTGAAAGGAACAGAGGCACCCATCTGTCGGCCTGACCCAGTCTCAAGGGAGGTATGTTGCCTACCAGGGGCTCGGATCAGGGATGTTGCAGAGAGGCTGCCTGCTCTAGTCAGTCCCACTGACTATTACCCACTTCTAGTGATCCACGTGGGTGCTACTGATATAGATAGCAGTAGCCCGGAGAACATAAAGAAGGACTACAGAGCTCTGGGAGAGGTGGTTAGAGGCTCTGGAGCTCAGATTGTCTTTTCATCAATTCTCCAGGATACAGGGGAGGACCTTAAAAAGGCTAGGAGTATAAGTCAGGTCAATAAATGGTTAGAAGGGTGGTGCCATGGTCAGGGGTTTGGGTACCTTGAACATGGGACTCAATTCAGTAGGCCAGGTCTACTGGAGGCAGGTGGAGCTGGTCTGACAAAGAAAGGGAAGAGCAGATTTGGTAGGAGGCTTGCCAGACTGGTCAAGGACGCTTTAAACTAGATGTGTTGGGGGAGGCGGGCATCACTCCATCCCAACACACCCAGTCACTGGCCAGCACCTATAATAAACATTCAGAGCAATGTAGAGATATTCCAGCAGCTCCAGCCAATGAGCTGGCTTCAATTGGAGCTGGGCCCAGATGCCTCTATACAAACATCCGCAGCATGGAGAACAAACAAGAGGAATTAGAGATGTGTGCACATCTATGGGGGTATGACAAAATAGGCATCACAGAAACATGGTGGGACGGCTCCTATGACTGGTGTGCTGGAATGGAAGGTCACAGGCACTTCAGGAAAGGCAGGCCCAGTAGGGGGGGAGGGGGAATTGCTATTTATGTCAGTGATAGGCTGCAGAGGATGGAACTCTGGGGACAGGTAAGCAGTCGACAGAGAGTTTGTGGGTCAGGGTTAAAGGGAGAACAGCGATGGGAGGCAATACTGTGGGTGTCTGTTACAGATCTCCTGACCAAGAGGACTCTGTGGATGAAGCGCCCTATAGACAGATAGGAACAGCCTCACGCTCACAGGCCCTTGTTCACAAGGGGGACTTCAACCATCCTGATATCTGTTGGAGGGATGGTACAGCCCAGCACAAGCAATCCAGGAAGTTCCTCAATTCTGTGGAAGACAACTTCCTTCTGCAAGTAATAGAATAGCCGACAAGGAGAGGTGTCATGCTTGACCTCATCCTCACCAACAGGGAAGGGCTGGTTGGAAATGTGATGCTCCAGGGAACCCTTGGTTGTAGCAATCATGAGATGGTAGATTTCGAGATCTTCAGGACAGTGAGAAGAGTATGCAGCAAGCTCACTGCCCTGGACTTGAAGAGAGCAGACTTTGGCCTCTTCAGGAACCTGCTTAGTAAGGTTCCATGGGATTTAGCCCTAGAGGGCAGGGGGGCCCAAGAGTGTTGGTTGATATTCAAGGATCACCTGCTCTGAGCTTAGGAGTGTTGCATCCCAACTAGAAGGAAGTGCAGCAGGAGGGCCAGGAGACCTCCTTGGATGGATAAGGACCTGCTGAGGAAAATTCGAAGGAAAAAAGAGGCTTATAAAAGGCGGAAGCAAGGACAGGCGGCCTGGAAAGAATACAGGGATGCTGCCCGGGAGGCTAGGGTCCAGGTAAGGGAAGCTAAGGCCCATTTAGAATTAAACTTGGCTAGGGAAGTTAAGGATAACAGGAAGGGATTCTATAGGCACATTGCAAATAGAAGACAGACTAGGGACAATGTGGGCCCCCTCCGTAAGCTATCGGGAGAACTAGCTACCCTGGATTTGGAGAAGGCTGAGGTTCTTAATGACTTCTTTGCCTCAGTCTTCACCAGCAAATGCTCTGACCACCCCCACCCAAGTCCTGGAAGGCAGACGCAGGGACTGTGAGAATGAAGACCCTGGGACCACTGCAGGAGAGGATCTGGTTCGAGACCATCTTAGGAACCTGAATGTACACAAGTCCAGGGGACCTGATGAAATCCATCCGCGGGTCCTGAAGGGCCCTTGCAAATGAAGTTGCTCAGCCACTGTCTATCATAGTTGAAAAATCATAGCAGTCAGGTGAAGTTCCCGACAACTGGAAAAAGGAAAATATAACCCCCATTTTCAAGAAGGGGAAAATGGATGACTCGGGGAACTTCATATCAGTCAGCCTCACCTCTGTGCCTGGCAAAATCTTGGAGCAGATTCTCCTGGAAGGCATGCTAAGGCACATGAAAAACAACAAGGTGGTTGGTGACAGCCAACATGGCTTCACTAAGGGAAAATCCTGCCTGACCAATTTGGTGGCCTTCTATGATGGGCCTATGGAACTGATGGACAGGGGTAGAGCAGTTGATGTCATCTACCTGGACTTGTGCAAAGCCTTTGACACTGTCCCACCCAACATCCTTGTCTCTAAGTTGGAGAGACATCAATTTGATAGGTGGACCACTCGATGGATAAAGAACTGGCTGGATGGCCGCACGCAAAGTGTTGTGCTCAATAGCTCAATGTCCAGCTGGAGACCAGTAACAAGTGGTGTCCCTCAGGGATTGGTGTTGGGACCGGTCTTGTTCAACATCTTTGTCGGTGCCATGGACAGTGGGATTGAGTGTGCCCTCAGCAAGTTTGCCGATGACACCAAGCTGTGTGGTTCGGTTGATATGTTGGAAGGAATGAATGCCATCCAGAGTGACCTTGACATGCTTGTGAGGTGGGCTGATGCCAACCTGATGAAGTTTAACCATGCCAAGTGCAAGGTCCTACAGCTGGGTCGGAGCAATCCCAGGCACAGCTACAGGTTGGGCAGAGGAGAGATTCAGAGCAGCCCTGTGGAGAAGGACTCGGGGGTGTTGGTTGATGAGAAAATGAACATGAGCCGGCAGTGTGCGCTTGCAGCCCAGAAAGCCAACCGTCTCCTGTGCTGTATCAAGAGGACCGTGACCAGCAGGTCGAGGGAGGTGATCCTGCCCTTCTCCTCTGCTGTCCTGAGACCTCACTTGGAGTACTGTGCGCAGTTCTGATGTCCTCAACATGAAAAGGACATGGAACTGTTGGAAGAAGTCTAAAGGAGGGCCATGGGGATGATCTGGGGACTGGAGCACCTCCCGTAAGAAGACAGGCTGAGAAAGTTGGGGCTGTCCAGCCTGGTGAAGGGAAGACTGTGTGGAGACCTCATAGCAGCCTTACAGTACCTGAAGTGATGCTGGGGAGGGACTCTTCATTAGGGACCGTGGTGTCAGGACAAGGGGAAAGGGGTTAAAATTTAATCAGGGTAACTTTAGATTGGATATAAGGAGGCTATTCTTTACTGTGAGGGTGGTGAGGCCCTGGAATAGGTCGTCCAGTGGCATGGGTTCAGCAGCAGCAGTCATTTTTCTCCTTCTTGGCAGCTGGTGCAGCGCTGTGTTTTTGATTTTTGGGCCTTGGAGCTGTGCTGATAACACCAGTGTTTTCAGTTACTGCTTGGTAATGTTTTGGTCTGGCCAAGGTCTTTCTGAGTCTCATGCTCTTCCAGGGAGGAGGGGGAGCCGGGAGGAAGCAGAGACAGGACACCTGACCCAAACTGACCAAAGAGGTTAATTCATACCACAGCACGTCATGTCCAGGATGGGAAAATGGAGAGCAGAGACCCGGAAGGGTGTGGTGGTGCAGTGGGGGGTTTGCTGCTGGGGGGTGCACTGGCTGGGTCGGGCTTGGTGAGCAGTTGTATTCTCATTCTTTGTACTTCTCCTGTCATTATTATTACTGGCTGTAGAAGTAGTGATTTGTGTTATACCTTAGTTACTAAACTGTTCTTATCTCAACCTGTGAGAGTTGCATTCTTTTGATTCTCCTCCCCATACCCCCCGGGACTGGGGGAAGGAAAAGAGGGGAGTGAGTGAGTGAGTAAAGCTTCGTGAGTTTTAGAGGCTTAAACCATGACACTTATTTTGAGGGATACCTGCCTCTCTCATGAGAGTCACATGAAACTTTTGAACCTTATCCTGTACACAATTGTTCATGTAACTATATGCACGAAGAGCCCCTCTGAAATTAACGGAGTTTGCAAAACACCAAGTTGCATGAGTAAACGTTGTGGGACTAGGGCTTTGAGCATTATACATCTGCTTCTTCCCAAAAGATAAGATGAAGCACATTATCTTTTCCACTTGTACATTGTGTGAAAACAGTGCTCAGGGAAGCAAGCATCCTGAAAAGATAAGTGACGACATCAAGAAGATGCCATATCTGAGAAATGCATTCTGAAGTTATTCATAAGTTCCCCTATGACCTCATGGCTAGCATTTACAGATGACCAATATGGAACACAGACAGAAATTGTACCCCAAAAAAAATTTCTTGTATACGAAATTTTGAAAGACATTGCAGGAAAGATGTCAAATATGTCTTGATTTTATCATCTGTAACAACTATTTTGTTCATTTTTTTTTAATGTAGGAATTCTGTTTGTCCAAGGTAAATATGCAAGATGCAAGCATTAATAATGTAAGAATCATAGCATCATGGACACTGTTTGGGATTAAATTAAAACCATTTGCCTTATGCACACTCATTTCCTTTTTTACCACTCAATTCCCCTATGATGCCATCTGATCGCTTCTTGAATGTCCCCTGTGCTTTTGCCTTAACAACCTTGCCTGGTAGGCTGTTCTACATGTTTTTGCTTCTTGGCATGAAAAAAATGCTTCCTGACATCTGTTCTGAATTTTTTTCTCCTTAATTTCCATTTATGCTTCCTTATCCTAACATCTGTGTCATTGTGGAAACGGTAATTCAGATTGGTGCTATCATCTGTGCAATTTAAGATTTTATATTCCCTAGCTGAATGCTACTCATAACCATGTAGTGTTCTTGTAGTTCTTATTGATAGTTAGTTTCAAAACATTTCCTAGTTGTAATTCACATGTTTTAGGTTATCCTTTGACTTTGTTGTTGTTGTTGTTGTTTTATTCTCCTTTTAAGAATGCTTCTTTCAATTCAAGGGCCAGCACTGTAGTCAGTGGGCCCATTTCAGCCCATAGGTCTTCCTACAGCTGTTGTATAGGAAGAAAAGTAGAATTTTGCCTAATAAGCTTAGTGAGGGTATCAAGAGGACTGTATATTATGCTAATTCCTTCTGTGGGTTAATAGTGTGCCTTTGGTAGCTCTACAAATCCAGCACTTACTTAGGAAATTTTTAAATTGTTTCTCTCAATTTCTTAAATATAGGGGTTGGGGGACCAAATTGTACTCAGTGAATGTTATGTTTCAATAATTTCACCCCATTTTTCCAGACAGCAGAAATGGTAAAAAGATTATGAAAATTCCTTTTACAGTTCTCTCAAGTCTAGAAAATAATATGGGAATATTTTTTCTATTCCTTTAAATCCCCAAGACTGGGACTTGAGTATCTCCTTTTGCCTGCCCTTAATGAAACAGTGTCATGATTTAAGCCCCGCTGGCAACCCATGACCACGCAACTGCTTGGTCCTTCCCCCCTCTTTCCTCCCCCCACTCCTGGAGGGATGGGGAGAAGAATCAAAAGAATGTAACTCCCATGGCTTGAGATAAGAATAGCCCAGTAACTAAGGTATAACACAAACCACTACTGCTACCACCAATAACAATAATGATAAGGGAAATAACAAGTGAAGAGGATACAACCGCTCACCACACACCGACCGATACCCAGCCTGACCCGAGCAGTGATCTAGCCCTTCCGAGTAACTGCCCCCAGTTTATGTAGTGGGCATGACATGTTGTGGTGTGGAATATCCCTTTGGCTAGTTTGGGTCAGGTGTCCTGTCTCTGCTTCCTCTTGGCTTCCCCTCCTCCCTGGCAGAGGATGAGACTCAGAAAGTCCTTGGTCAGAGTAAACATTACTGAGCAGTAACTAAAAACATCGGTGTTATCAGCGTTGTTCCCAGGCTGAAAGTCAAAAACACAGCACTGCACCAGCTACTAAGAAGGAGAAAAATGACTGCTTCTGCTGAATCCAGGACAAACAGATAATTTCAAGAGATGAACTATCAGAGTCTGGACTTCACAACAATCAAAGAAATTAATGACACGCTTAACAGCAATTAGCAAATAGTCCCATCTCACCTGGTTGGTAATGATGATTCAGAGATTAAAATGCACCCTTTGTACTACTAAAAAAAACCCAAAACAATTCAAATAGAAGCAAAGCAATATGGTAGCTGACTACGGAGTTTGGACTTGGACTTAGGATTCATGCTACAGAACCTAAAAACATCTACTACTGATCCCTTTCTCAGGGTAGTAAAGAGGTATACAGAGCTGTATCTGAAAGCACAGCCAAGGTTTACTCTTTTGCTTCCAAAATACACAAATTTGATTATTTGAAATTATCAGAGAATTAGCAGTACCTTGGGTATTCTTTGACCTCACTTATTTTTGATTGTTGAATTACTGTCTCTAGTCTTTGTCCCAAATGTTCTAGTGAACCCTGAAACCATAATGTCTAGAAAGGTTCATCAGTAATTGCTAGAGCTTAATTGCCATACATAAATTCCCCCCAAAGTAAAACCCTTCACAGTGGCTATTTCTGAAAAGATAGATTGAAAAAAAAAATCTATTTCATTGCACTGTGCTAACAGAGTGCTTTGGAAAATGCACCTAGATACCAAGAAGGTTTTGATACACAAGTTCCAGTTTTTCTCGAGTTCATAATTTTTATTTTTTTTTGTGGCTAATACACTTCAAAGCATTATTATTCCATTTATTTCTCATAACAGAGTAAGAAAATGAGAACAGGCTGTTTCTCTATGCTTAGAAAGAGTGTGTGTTCTGTCTAACCAAGTTACTCAGGCTTTTGTAATGTAAAACTCCATGTCCAGCATTCAAAGCTTGTTTATTCTACAAGGTAAAAAAAGGAGCTAAAGGTGACATCTTATTTTGTAAAGGATTACCTTGATTCATTCATCTAGATGAAGTAGAGGACTTTGAAATACCCAAATATAATCCAGTTTAAATAATAATAATAAAAAAAAACCAAAATAATGTTGGAGGCATGTGTGAATGTGGAGGGGAGACTGATTTAAAAAACTGGGTATTCCAGAAGTAATGTGTCACCTAAAATGTGTTTCACAAAGTAACAATCCTATTCTTCATAGACAGCAGAGTACTGCATCTTGAGCAGACTAACGGGGAAAAGGTGGAAAAGGAAGGATCTGATTTCAATATCTGTTTTAATTAATTGTGAGGGAGGAAGAATTTTTACATATTATTCACAGTCTGTGCAGATTCCTTTCCTTTAAACAGGGAATGCAAGCATGAAACATGGCACTCTAATTTCTTCTGCTGAAGAGCATTGTTTTTTGACAGTAGTCAATATTTTCTCAAGTAAATGAGAATTATTTTACATCATGCATTTTAGGTTGCTCAATTTCGGCAAGGAAAAAGGAAGGTTTTTCTCAAAATGCTTGATATTCTGGAACACTTGTACTTCCAAGTAATGCTTCCTGTCTTACAAAGCAGGACTGGGTTACTGACCCTGTTCTAACTAAGCTTCTTCCCTGATTAAAAGGCAAGTTTCTTTCATGGTTATATTGTTTTAAAAACTATTCAGATGTGATAACATTTTTGCTCCTGTATCTTGGTAACATGATTTATTCCATTAACACTGAGCATTACAGTCTGAAGAAACTACACCATCTGGGTTGAATTAATAGCCTACCCAGGAAAATAAATGAGAAATCTGCTATAATTAACATGTAGTTAAAGTATATTTAAAAGATTATTTTAATATATGAGTTACTGATTTCATGCTAAACAGAGTTGTGAACACAAGATATTAATATTAGTTACCCTCTCTGTATGAGCCTAGTAAAAATGCAATGAAAGAATAGATCCAAAGAATCAACAAAATTGACCTTAACATTAAGAACATCAGATATGAAATTTCAAGCAGAGATGCAATAGGGTATTATGAAACATTAGTAGAAACTTATTAGTTTCATGAATTCAGAGTTAACACCAGTAAAACTCAAATATGACCTTAGACGAAACAAACCCCCATCAAAATGAATGAGTAATGAATTTAAATGCTGCTAAAGGCATCCATCTATCAAGATCCATTTCATAAACCTGTCTTAATTTGCATTACATAAAACATAAGTTACAGTACAAAGCAAACAAGAGATGCGGATTTGATCAAAATTCCATACAGCACTGCCATCCAAGCAGGCTTTTCATAAAACACAAAAGTATTGGTTCAGTTTTCACATGTTACCAAAAGACCAGTGATTTTTTAAGTGACTCCCTCCTTCCTAATCTGTCCCAAGAATATAAACTTCAATTTCTTTAGTGTCATGGTTTAAGCCCCACACGAAGTTCACTCACTCACTCCCACTCTTTCTTCCCCCAGTCCCGGGGGGATGGGGGGGAGAATCAAAAGAATGCAACTCCCACAGGTTGAGGTAAGAACAGTTTAGTAACTAAGGTATAACACAAATCATTACTGCTACCACCAATAATAATACAAGAGAAATACAAGGAAAGAGAATGCAAGTGCTCACCAATCTATATCAAGCCCGACACCACAGTGCACCACCACACCCTTCTGAGTCTCTGCTCTCCGTCTTCACATCCTGGACATGACGTGCTGTGGTATGGAATAACCTCTTTGGTCTGTTTGGGTCAGGTGTCCTGTCTCTGCTTCCCCCTGGCTTCCCCTCCTCCCTGGCAGAGCATGAGACTCAGAAAGTCTTTGGTCAGACCAAAACATTACCAAGCAGTAACTGAAAACACTGGTGTTATCAGCGCTGTTCCCAGGCCCAAAATCAAAAACAAAGCTCTGCACCAGCTACCAAGAAGGAGAAAAATGACTGTTACTGCTGAACCCAGGACAGTATCCACTCCTTATTCCATACCATTCACATAACTTTAAGGATACCACATTTTCAGTATACCATCACATGTATATATATACATACACACACACACACAGAGGGAGAGAGATCATCCCTTAGTGCATGGACCAATCCCTATAAAACTGCTGAGTGCATTCAGTCCATGATATTGGGTTACATCTCTTGTAACAGCCTTTCAGAGCAGGGGAAGCTGTGTGCAGTGTTCACACTTGTGAATAACCTGGGCAATAATGTCCATTGCTAAGTCCACCCCTCGATCATGAGTCCATCTGTATGTTGCACCTCTGCCCTGATGGCCTGAAGTGTCATGGGCCCACCATGCTCAAAATAACTCACCCTCCCCTCCAGCAGTTTCTGCAGCTTGTGTTGGGGACTCCATACAGTTGCCTTCCATCTCCGATGCTTCCAAAGCATTGGAGGGGTCCAGTGGACTAGATACTGGCCCCTACTGTCTCACACACTCTGCCACTCATGACTGTCCAGCCTTGGGGAAAATCTCCTGGTCATACTACATTGTAGTCTAACCCCAGACAAGGCCCACACCCCACTCTGCTTAACTCTCAGGACCAGACAAAATGGTTGTGGGTAAAACACACTGTGAACGCATGCCAGCATGCTGATCCCCATCACAATCAGCAGGCAGGTCTCAAGGGTACCCAAAGGCCATTCAAACCCTTCAGAACTCTCAAATGATGCTGCTGTACTTGTCACTGGGGCTGGTGTAACTGCTGTGCTTGCCGGCTCTCTCACCACCAGCTGCTCTTTGCCTGAGTCCAGATCTTCCTCCTCTGCCTGGCTGGGAAGTGCTGCGTGGTGTCCTGCATCCTCCTGGGGCTCGGACTCTCGGGGCTCTGCGGGCGGCTGCTGGGGAATGCTCTCGGTCGCTGCTGGGCTGGGCTCGGCGGCGGGGCTCGTCTTCTCCACCGCCCCCCCCCGCTCGGCGGCGGGGCTCAGCTCCTCTGCCGCCCCCTTCCCGGCCTCCTGGTCCCGGGCCGTTTCAGCTGCTGGTGGCTCCCGGAGCCACCCCCCCTCGGCTCCCCACAGCCTCACAAAGACGCAAGGAAGCAAGGACGAGGGCCAGCACGGTGAATAGCAGCCGGACGGCCTGGTGCAAGTCCAGTCTACATCCGTACCCCCCTGCTTCCGGAACCTATGACATTTAGCTACCCCACAAAATGTATTTACCTTTATTTAGGGTCTTGGATGTCTTTTTAGCTGAACTGTTATGACATTGCCAAGAGATATCAGAGAAACAATTCCAACTTCACAATTACTATTTGTCTATCTTTATCTTTCTTATTCTTTACTAACAAATCTCGAAACTCACATACAATTGAAGGTCTGAAACTAATGTCACTCATGTTTTGCACAGAAATTATATGGTTTAAGCCCAGCTGGTAAGTCAGAACCATGTAGCAGCTCATTCACTTCCCTCCTTCTTCCCTCCCCCTGCTCCTGGAGGGATGGGGTGGAGATTCAAAAGAATGTAAATCCCATGGGTTGAGATAAGAAAAGTTCAGTAACTAAGGAATAATACAAAACCACTACTACTACCAGCAATAATAAGAATGATAAGGGAAATAACAGGGGGAGAGAATACAATTGCTCACCACCTGCCGACCAATACCCAGTCAGACCTGAGCAGTGATCTGGGCCTCCTGGGTGACTCCCCCCAGTTTATATACTGGGCATGATGTGCCGTGGTATATGTAATACCCCTTTGGCTAGTTTGGGTCACGTGCCCTGTCTCTGCTTCCTCCCAGATTCCTGTGCCCTTCCTCACAGTCAGAGCATGAGATTGAAAAGTCCTTGATCAGAGTAAGGAATACTTAGCAGCAACTCAAAACATTGGTTCTCAGGCTGAAGTCAAAAACACAGCACTGCATCAGCTACTAAGAAGGAGAAAATTTACTACAGCTGAACCCGGGACACTTGGCCGCACGCTGGAAACTTATTCATAACACAGATGCCTTTTGGACATTTAAAGAGTCAATATTGTCTGCCTGCTGTGCATTTTCATTGCAGGAAAGGGTGAGAGAATGATAATGTCAGCATGGGTCACTAACTGAGCCAGCCATACTATAAAGTAAAATACCAATGGTGTCTTTTTCACTTTACCATAAATTAATTTTTATCAAGCTAAAAATTGTCATTACATTCTATTGTACAGGCAATGATCCACAATTGGACAGAGTTGTCTATTGCCATTGTGTGAGTTCCCATTGTCAATATTTCATTTTTGCAATCAAAACCTTTTGAGATATTTAAGGTATTTTTTCTATCCGGTCTTATTCCCCATTAGCAAGATAAGTATATTAATACATATTAGGTAATACTTTCAGCAGTAATTTTCTAGAAAGAAATGAAAGACACACTCCTGGTCTTAAATCATAGTCCAAAACTCAGATAACTTCAACTTCTGTCAACTTCATACAGATGAGTTGTGTTTGTTCCACAGTCAACATCAACTTTTTAAGAAGTAGAGGTGTATTATTCTAATTGCTGAACAGAAAGGCTGAGATTACAATACCATCCATTGTCGTGGTTTAAGCCTCTAAGCCCCCCCAAGCAGTTTTCTCACTCACTCCCCTCTCTTTCTTCCCCCAGTCCCAGGGGAATGGGGAGGAGAATCAAAAGAATGCAACTTCCACAGGTTGAGGTAAGAACAGTTTAGTAACTAAGGTATAACACAAATCACTACTGCTACCACCAGTAATAATAATGACAGAGAAGTACAAGAGAAATACAAGGAAAGAGAATACAACTGCTCACCAAGCCCGACCCAGCCAGTGCACCCCCCAGCAGCGAACCCCCCAATGCACCACCACCACACCCTTCTGGGTCTCTGCTCTCCGTTTTCACATCCTGGACATGACGTGCTATGGTATGGAATAACCTCTTTGGTCAGTTTGGGTCAGGTGTCCTGTCTCTGCTTCCTCCCGGCTCCCCCTCTTCCCCGGCAGAGCATGAGACTCAGAAAGTCCTTGGATAGACAAAACACTAACAAGCAGTAACTGAAAACACTGGTGTTATCAGCGCTGTTCCCAGGCCCAAAATCAAAAAACACAGTGCTGCACCAGCTACCAAGAAGGAGAAAAAATGACTGCTACTGCTGAACCCATGGGGTTGGAGACTTAAACCACGACAGTTCTTTTTGGCGCCCATCGTGGGGCACGAAGGGTTGAGATAAAGACAGAATAGCCACTCGTCACAATGCTGATTTATTGGCTCTCAAAGTTGTTGCTCTGGTTCTCACAGGTTCAGCGTATGATACTTTACTTACAGCCGGTATTTCTTAACGTTTTTCACATCTGGGTTTTGGGTTAAGGTTCTTGTTACATTGTACTCTATTGAAATGGCTTGTAATAAGGGCGAGCTCCAGAAGGGAGGAGGGGAGGCCGAAACGGCCCGGGAGAGCTGCCCCCGGGACCGGGACGCCACGAAGGAGGTGGCAGAGGGGGTGAGCCCCGCCGCCGAGCGGGGGGTGGCGGTGGAGAACGAGGCCGAGACGAGACGAGCCCCTCGGCTACCGGGCGGGGGGGGGGCAGGCGGCGGCCGAGCCCAGCCCCGCAGCGACCGAGAGCATTCCCCAGCAGCCGCCCGCAGAGCCCCGAGAGTCCAAGCCCCAGGAGGATGCAGAACACCACGCAGCACTTCCCAGCCAGGCAGAGGAGGAAGATCTGGACTCAGGCAAAGAGCAGCTGGTGGTGAGAGAGCCGGCAAGCACATCAGCTACACCAGCCCCAGTGACAAGTACAGCAGCATCATTTGAGAGTTCTGAAGGGTTTGAATGGCCTTTGGGTACCCTTGAGACCTGCCTGCTGATTGTGATGGGGATCAGCATGCTGGCATGCGTTCACAGTGTGTTTTACACATAACCATTTTGTCTGGTCCTGAGAGTTAAGCAGAGTGGGGTGTGGGCCTTGTCTGGGATTGTACTGCAAAGTGGGATGAGCAAGAGATTTTCCCTGAAGCTGGACAGTCATGAGTGGCAGAGTGTGTGGGACAGTGTGGGCGACTGCGAGTATCTAGTCCACTGGACCCCTCCAATGCTTTGGAAGCATCGGAGATGGAAGGCAGCTGTATGGAGTCCCCAGTGACAAGCGGCTAAAAAGAAGTGGCTCAGATGGACTTAGATTGGCAACATAAGGGTGAATGATTTTGAGCCTGGTGGGCCTATGACACCTTAGGCCACCAGGGCAGAGATGCAACATACAGATGGACTCATGATCGAGGGGTGGACTTAGCAATGGACACTATTGCCCAGGTTATTCACAAGTGTGAGCACTGCACACAGCCTCTCCTGCTCTGAAAGACTGTTACAAAAGATGGAGCCCGATATCATGGACTGGATGGACTCAACAGCTTTGTAGGGATTGGTCCATGTACAAAGAGATGATCTCTCTCCCTTTCTGCGCATGTGTGGATCCATACATATACATGTGATGGTATACTGAAAATGTGGGATCCTTAAAATGACGTGAATGGTATGGAATAAAGGGTGGATTGTCATGGGTTCAGCAGTAGCAGTCGTTTCTTCTCCTTCTTGGTAGCTGGTGCAGCACTGTGTTTTTGATTTTGGGCCTGGGAACAGCGCTGATAACACCAGTGTTTTCAGTTACTGCTTGGTAGTGTTTTGTCTGGCCAAGGACTTTCTGAGTCTCATGCTCTGCCAGGGAGGAGGGGGAGCCGGGAGGAAGCAGAGACAGGACACCTGACCCAAACTGACCAAAGAGGTTATTCCATATCATAGCACGTCATGTCCAGGATGTAAAAAAAAAGAGCAGAGACCCGAAGGGTGTGTTGGTGGTGCATTGGGGGGTTCGCTGCTGGGGGGTGCACTGGCTGGGTCGGGCTTGGTGAGCAGTTGTATTCTCTTTCTTTGTACTTCTCCTGTCATTATTATTACTGGTGGTAGCAGTAGTGATTGGTGTTATACCTTAGTTACTAAACTGTTCTTACCTCAACCTGTGGAAGTTGCATTCTTTTGATTCTCCCCCCCATCCCCCCGGGACTGGGGGAAGAAAGAGTGAGAGTGAGTGAGTGAGAAAACTGCGTGGGGGGGTTGGAGACTTAAACCACGACAGAGGTACTCTTAAGAGTAACACATGACACTGAAATAAGCATTTGAAATGGGAGACCCTTCTGACATCAGAAGCCGCTTCAAGCTATATCCCGTGTTTACCAGCCAAAGATCTCATTAATCTGATCAAACGTTAGCTCCTCCAGACCTAAGTTAGGGTGGGGAGGAAGGAGGTAAATACCCAGCATAACTGGAAGAAAGCCCTCTTTGTTGTAGTTGCTTTTCATATTAGAAATGCAAGCATACAAAAAAAAAGATCAAAAAGTTTCAGACCTTACAATCAAGGTCTACAGCATCTCCCCAAGAATGGTTCTGATACTTTGCCTTTGCAAACCTCCTTCTTAAACCTTAAGACAAATACCCACATTGCCATAATAGTGCAGCAACAGGATTATGTCCTTAAATTCACTTATCATGCACTGGTTTGAAGTAGGGCTGGCACTGTGGATCCCTATGAAACTCATCAAGCTTAATACACTTCCACCTTTTCAGCTGTGGGATGTTGCCAACATGATGTGAAAGAAAAGTTCTTTAACTACTTGTGACCTTGCAATGACAACATGACTTTTGCATTAGGTATGATAATGCCAACACATAATTAACTACAAGCAGAATCACATAAAAGGGATAGAAAAAGAGCTGGTAGGATGCCTTCTGCACTGTGGGCTTGCTATAGAAGAAAACAAACAAAACAACCAGAAAACCAAAAAAGCAAAATAAAACAGGCATCAGTGCTCATACCCCAGCACTCCTGAGGCTGAGACCCCCACATAACATTGTCTAGAAGAGGAAGAGGTACAAGTCAGGCTTGATACCCAGGACCCAGAGGCACAGAAGCAAATAGTAACTTCCACCAGTTTTGCCTGCCTATCCTAGGGATTTAAAGTGGGAGAGCTGCATTGCTAGTTGCCTGGCAATAGCTAAAACCTCAGAAAAACAAGTCACTTAAGCTGCAATTTGATTTTGAAACTGAAGACAATGTTTTTCCTATATATTTAAACTTTTTTCTTTAAATTGATTTATATACATACCAAGACAATCAGTTATAAATGGGGATGGAAATCCAAACTGATTTTAAGATCTGGGTGTGGTCCTGCTTCATTTTCTTGACATTGCCCAAATTTCTATCTATCAATCAATCATGTTCGTTTCAGTATCAGTTAACAATATGGTAATTTAACTGCTAGCACTCTAGGGCCAGCACTTAATATATTGAACTGCTGGTCAAACAAGAAAATTAACATCATAATTGAGCTTCTCTCAACAGAGAGCATCACAGACTATGTTTACAGTACACCTGACAGAGAAAATGAGCATTTTGTAGGACTACTGATTAATTCATAGGTATATATGCAATTTACTGTCATTGTTTCTACCCATGCAACCAAAGCAGCACTACTAACAGAGAGATTACCATATTATGGCTAAAAAGGTAAAGCAGTGGTTAAGAGAATATTCCACATAGAATATTGCACACCTAGTTTTTTTTGAAACTGCATTCATTACTTCTCTTTAGAGCAGAAGCATAAAATTAACAAAATCCTATGGACTGACCTATCACCTGCACGTACTGTTTGCAAACAGTAGAAATGTTTCAGACATTTTTCAGTGTAGTTTAGATTTGGGAAAATATTTTTTATATATATTTTCAAGAATACATTTGGAGACAATTTTAGAACAATGCTAAATTGCAATAAAACTGAAAATAGCTTTTATCTTTAATTGTAAAGCGATAAAATTCATAGAATCATAGAATCATAGAATAGTTAGGGTTGGAAAGGACCTTAAGATCATCTAGTTCCAACCCCCCCTGCCATGGGCAGGGACAACTCACACTAAACCATGCCACCCAAGGCTCTGTTCAACCTGGCCTTGAAAAATTGTTTGATGCTAGGTATTTTTCCTCAAAAGGAATAATGGAAAGTGAAAGAATAATAGAAGCCTAACATGTCATAAAGGACATTAGCCTATCAAAATTAAAGCACCTTCAATACCATTGCGTCTAGGTGCCATAAACAAATGTATGGGGACAACACTGTGCAAGTATACAAAACTTCCTGCTGCCAAGCTGATGGCATTGATGTTTCTTGTGAGACCTCACTTGGAGTATTGTGTGCAGTTCTGGTGTCCGCAACATAAAAAGGACATGGAACTGTTGGAACAAGTCCAGAGGAGGGCCACGAGGATGATCAGGGGACTGGAGCACCTCCCGTATGAAGATAGGCTGAGAAAGTTGGGGCTGTTCAGCCTGGAGAAGAGGAGGCTGTGTGGAGACCTCATAGCAGCCTCCCAGTATCTGAAGGGGGCCTATAGGGATGCTGGGGAGGGACTCTTCATTAGGGACTGTAGTGAGAGGACAAGGGGTGACGGGTTCAAGCTTAAACAGGGGAAGTTTAGATTGGATACGAGGAAGAAATTCTTTACTGTAAAGGTGGGGAGGCACTGGAATGGGTTGCGCAGGGAAGCTGTGAATGCTCCATCCCTAGCGGTGTTCAAGGCCAGGTTGGACAGAGCCTTGGGTGGCATGGTTTAGTGGGAGGCGTCCCTGCCCATGGCAGGGGGGTTGGAACTAGATGATCTTAAGGTCCTTTCCAACCCTAACTATTCTATGATTCTATGATTCTATGTATAAAAAATAAGAAAGCAAGCAAGCACCCTTTCTATCACCTCATCATCATGCTTTTAAAAATGTATATTTACTGTATTTCTGATTCTTATGAGAAAAACTAATGTATGCATTTTTAAGCCTGTGGTGCCAAGTTTGATTTGTTGCTCACTGAATTTTCTCTGGCCTCCCACACAACTTGTGACTAGTAGCTATATCAGCCTCCAGCTGTACTTACAAGTTAAGTACCACATCCTGCTTGATTCTTCATTTGAAGAAATTAACTATACTCAGAAGTAGCTGTTCTAGTAAAATGTACAAGTTGATGTGCTGTATTAAGGCATATGTATTATCAGAGAGCATATCTACCTGTGTCCCACTAAATACCCCTGGCAAATCCATATGTACATACAGAGCACCAGCATCATGTGAAGCAGTATCATTTTGTGACCCAAGAGGGAGGCAGCTGCCTCGACATGCACTGCACCTTCCCAGTTACCTCAAGCATTCCTATAGCATTCCTAGTTCCCAATATGTTAGTTTTTTTCTACTTGACTGTGTGATATTTATTTTAAACCTCATGTGATTTATTACCTTTTCCACAAAAGGTCTGCTCAACATTCCCCACTAAGTCTAAGCAATCAAGCCCAAAATAATTCAGTTGTCACTGACAGCTTCACTTCACAACTCATGATTATAGCAAGAATGCTAAGACTAACAAACAGAAGGTGAACTTAATAAAAGGTCTAAACACTATTTAATTTAATAATAGATATCCCAAATTCACACCTACTATTGAAAGCTTTGGCTTTACTTTCCACAGTAGATGCATTCTGCTGCTTCTCCTCAAGGGTCAGGGAGCTAAATGTAGTCCTCCAAGTGAGCTCTTTTAGGACAAGGATTGGTAAATTGGTTAAACTGGAACAGAGTTCAAGTACAAAAGGGGTTTAATTAAATAAATTGGGAATTTTCATTTGTATGGATATGTAATATCTATATTTAGTGGTCAATTATAAATGGAGTTTAAAAATGCATATCACTATAAGAGTATTAACTATAACTGGTTTGTCAGGCAATAATTTGCATTTAATAATTTCAGGCATTTTCTTATTCAGAATTTGTATTTTCCCTTTTTGGGTTCTTTTACTCTGTTCCTCTGCACTTAGGTTACTTTTTCAATGCAGCAAACTGTTGGGATATAATGGTTAAATAATGTGAAATTGCACTGAAATAAAAGTGAGTTTTACAAAACCATGTTCCTTCCCTGAAAATAACAGCAAATTTCTAGTATCCTGTAGTGCAATATCCATTAGATTGATTATGTTGCAGTTCCCAAACCCACTAGTTCTGCCTGAGGGTGAGCATATTACATTTCATCACAGTTTCATTTTCTCCAACAGATGAGAAATGGGAATGCTATTGCAGTTATGTTGCATGCATGTGTTAAATCTGTTCTCTAATGAAATCAAACGCATCACAACTCACAGCTCTGTAGCAGTGTCGGCAAAATGAAACATCATCTGTCATCATGTAGTGGCTGCTTTATTGTAACACAGAATCAAACTGCTCAGTGTGAACATTGTTATTTAATAAATGGGTAAATGGAAACTGATAATTATGATTTTATTTTAAATGACTGGTTAAAGCTACCAAAAAATGCATTATGACTTATCAATTAGATGTATGGACATTAACACCATAAGCTAAGTCAACATTTTAATTGCATTTAGTGAAAGAGTGAGATAAATACGAAAGACATACACTTACAAAAAAGACCTGCCAAAATGCCGGCTAAGGACAAGAACTGACAGAACAAAAATTCATTGTCTGTACTAATGAGACAATTGTAGTTTCCAATTCAAAACCAGACGAAGGCTATGTTGTTAAAGAAAAGCTACTTGTAGCAAGCTGGAAGGTTTAAAGACAAAACGAACATCATGCTCTGCTCTGAATGGATTGCAGTGCTAAAGGTTAGTCATCACCCCAACATAAGCTGGACTTCTAGGAGCTTCTAGTTTGGCCATTTTAACTTAGAGTGAAGAATGAAACATACTTGCTGTTAGTGTGAATTAATTGCCTTAAGAAAAAAAAAAAAAAAGCATTTCTCAGCTAAACTGTTCCTTTCACTCGGCAACAACAGATAAAACAAGATTTCAGGTTTATAATTACAAGAACCTGGATGTGACAATTAAAACGTCGGCTTCTAGTTATATAGTTTTGTTTTGCTATCATAACAAAAACCCAAGTCATTTATCTTCAGAAAGGGATCTTCACACACCAAATACATAGTTTAAGGCTATCTGCAAAGACAGTAGCACGTTCTGACAAAATCTGAACAGTCCCATTGCCCTCATATCCTATTTAAAGTCCCCGTGAGCCTGGTAAGGTGTCAACAGAAGTGTCCAATGCAGTAGCAGTGACATTGTGTGATGGCTATGGGAGCAAACGATGCCAATAAAATCTCACGTGTTTATGAATGTGAGAATTTTCTCCGTTCCACTGATACTGTATTGTAACTTGAACAACCATTAGCAGTTCAGCGGAAATGCCCCATACTGGGAATGCATTCATGATTATTTTGCTGATATTGGACTCAGAAGTTATTACATAAAACTTAAATATATTATGGAATTTATTATCTGTTCAGTTTCAGATTTTGCTTCAGCAAGGATTTAAAAAAAAACACCCAACCACATTTATAAATAGTGTTTGCCTTAAAAAAATAATAATATTTAAAAAAAATCACTCTACCCTGTTCTGAACATGTTATTTTTTGAATTAGTATGCAAAATGGGTGCAGGCCACGTACAGAAACTCATTAGTTTTACAACAGAAATTGGATCTATATGCAGGGTTGTATTTTACATTCCATTGATTGTGATTGCAGTTCCAATTAAAAAAAAAAAGAAAGATCTATATAGAGACTGTTAAATAAATTTCTCAGCATTTAGGACTTTAAGAATCATGGTGGTCATTTCTTCTTTAGCTTGCCCTGTTGTTCTTAGCCCTCGAAACGCATATATGTCACACAGAAATACCTATTAGGCAAGACCCCAAGAAAATTTAGGCAACAAGTGGTAAAATAAAAACAGTAAGTGTCCTTTTTCCTGCAAATTCTCAAGGCACTGTACAACATAGTCCTTTACCTACCACTGAAATGCAGCCACTTGCAGTGAGAAATACAGCAGCTGTTTAACAGCCCACATTAACACAATACAGCAGTCTAGGACAGGAGGCGAGGAAGAATACCCTATTGAGATGGAAGTGGAAAGAGAAATTACAAAATCTAACTATAATTACCAGGGTTGGATTTGGGCCAGGAAACAGTCACTATAGCATCTTGAATAACCATAATAAATCTGCAAGTTGGTTTTATAGCTCAGCCAGGAGATGGCATCTCAATCAGCACAGAGCTCTCCAGGACCGTATTGGGACCTCACTTTTGGTGTAGAGCAAAAGGGAAATTAAGGCTGGAGTATCAGCTTTACGTGTAGCTGTCATGTCTCTTATTGGCTCAAATTAGGTCTTTAACATTAATTTAAAGTTGAGTTTTTGTGTTGATTATATCAGATTAGGAAATTATGCAATCGTATATGAGGCTTTTGAGAACACTGGAATTTTCTGCATACAGGGAACACTGATGTACTTTCCATATGTGCTTTGTTTATTAAAGCACTTATACAAGGGAGCCCTTAGAGAAGGAACATCTTTCCCGGGAGAATCTGCAGATTTGGTTGCTAGGAAGTTACACATGCTCCTGTTTTTAATGAGATTTAAAGTATCATGCATTATATATTATTTTCAACATTTAGGATGTTCACCATTATTTAGCTTATTTCGTACTCCATTTTGCATTTCTGGCATGTCATCTCTCTGCGTGCAAAACATTTTGTATAATGAATTCCCTGAGAAATTTCAGACAAATTACATTTCATATTTTTTCTTCAAAAATGAAAGCTCATATAGCTTTTTCTTTTAGTGACATGTTTGCTTCAGGCATTCATTCATCGAGAATGTTTCTGCCAACTTAAAAAAGAATAAATCTTTGCCCGTACCACAGCAACTATTAATGTGGATACTGTGAGACCTCTACCCATTCTCTTCTGTTGTATATAATAAGAATCCTGCTGGTCTTGTTTTCAGGTGTTTAAAGTCTGCAGGTTTATTTTCCCTGAAAATCACAGCCACAGAGTTTAAAGAGAATTTTATTAGGATAAAACACTCAGCTCCTCTTACCTTTGAATTAAATAGACAGCCATAGAAAATAAAACTGTAGAACTATTTAAAATGCCCATCATAGGAAAGCAAATCATTCCATAAATGCAGAGCAGCGCTTTTTACAGGGCCTTCTCCCATTTACATAAGAGATGCTAATCAACTGTCAAAAAATGGTAGCAAATATTTCTGTTGAAATTAGACATTCATTAGGCAAATTTTGACATCAGTTTTAGCTTAAGGAACTGTTTTGATCTGCAAATAATTTTCAAAATTACATATTTAATATTCATTGAAGATGACCAAGCCAAGTGCAAGGACCTACACCTGGGTCGGAGCAGTCCCAGGCACAGCTGCAGGTTGGGCAGAGAAGAGATTCAGAGCACCTCTGTGGAGAAGGACCTGAGGGTGTTGGTTGATGAGAAACTGAACATGAGCTGCCACTCATGATATGATCCTACCACTCTGCTCTCGTGAGACTTCACTTGGAGTACTGCATACAGTTCTGGGGTCCTCAACATGAAAAGGCCATGGAGCTGTTGGAGCAAGTCCAGAGGAGGGCCATGAGGATGATCAGGGGACTGGAGCACCTCCTGTATGAAGATAGGCTGAGAAAGTTGAGGCAGTTCAGCCTGGAGAGGAGAAGGCTGCGTGGAGACCTCATAGCAGCCTTCCAGTATCTGAAGGGGGCCTACAAGGCACGCATACAGAGTGTGTTTTACCCACGACCATTTTGTCTGATCTCGAAAGTTAAGCAGAGTCGGGTTTAGGTCTTGTCAAGGGTTAGACGATGATATAGGAGGACCAAGAGATTTTTCCCCAAGACTGGACAGTCATGAGTGGCAGGGTGTGTGGGATAGTATGGGTAAGTATCTAGGCCAATGGGCCCCTCCAGTGCTTTGGAACTTCACCACTGAAGAGGGCTGAAAATCAGTAAAACACTTAGATGAGGTGTGTTGTCATTCTGGTCATACCAGAGAGGGACAAATCATGGCAATGTGCCGGGCCTTGGCCTATGCTTACAGCACCCTCTTCAACACTATCCAGCACTTTCAAAGGGAAAAAAATGTCTCTGGATCTGATGGCAAAGCAACAGACAACACAGCTACTCCAACTCCAAATACAGCAGCTACACCAGACCTAGTGACAAGAACAGTAGCTACTCAAACTCCGACCGCAACAGACAGCGCAGCTACTCCAGCTCCAAGCACAGCACCTACACCAGCCCCAGTGATATGTACAGCAGCTACCCAGCCTCTGACTACAACAGACAATGCAGCTAATCCAATTCCAAGCACAGAAACTACACCAACCCCAGCAACAAGTACAGCAGCTACCCAAAACCTGACAGCAACAGACAGCACAGCTGCTGATGCTACTCAAACCCCAAGCACAGCAGTTGCACCAACCCCGACAACAGATACTGATCCCTAGGTTCCCTGTATTCTTCCCAGGCCACCTGTCCTTGCTTCCACCTTTTATAAGCTCCTTATTTCCCCTTTAAGTTTCCACAGCAGCTCCTTATCTATCTATGGAGGTCTCCTGGCCCTCCTGCCTGTCCTGGGTTCAGCAGTAGCAGTCATTTTTCTCCTTCTTGGAAGCTGGTTGTTGCGTTAAAGGGGGAAGATAAACCCCTCACTTTATAAAAGGGGGCCAGGAACAGCCCTAATATACAACTATCAGTCCGAGCGCATCTGGTATCGGATTCACTGATAATTTACCACAGGGACAGCTCCTATATGCGATTATCAGTCCGAGCGCGTCTGATATCGGATTCACTGATAATACACCACACCACAGATTGCTCACAAACTCTCACAGCCACACTTAGAGAGATGAGGTTGCAATTTATTGATGCAACAGGTACAGGTTCTTATGGATTGCCGGTGATAAATACTGTCTGCAAAGGCACATGCAAATAATAGTTACATGAATACAAGCACTTGATAAAGTTAACACAGCATAGCTCTAAAGTATACAGGTGACAGTAAAAGTAACTCTAGAGATTTTCTAAGTTTTTCCGGGGAAGCACTGGATACAGTGCAAGTCTTACCCACAGGCGTCCCTATGGGGAGGGAAGAGAGGTCCAGCCTGTCGACCGATCCCAGACCGAGTCTGTTGATGTTATCTTCCTTGACTCATCCGTGATGGTATCTTCCCCAACGTCCCCCTCTCTCTTGGGTCATTTTATATTATTTTCACCATCAAGGTGGAGCTTGAGTGACTCTTGTCATACATACCTTTATTACTATTGGTGTAAATTTCTCTCGCTTCGATTTAAAGGTATATGACACCGAAAATTCAGAACGCATGCTCAGAGGGGGGTGGTCTCATTTTGGAGGGGGGTCGCATTGGAGATGGGAGTGTATTTTAGCATGTAAATGCATTATAATGACATTATAATGAAGCAAAGTTCACACTGAGGACGGCATTCTGTCAAAAGATGACAGACTGCTGGCTCAGGGTAGCAAGTATGCAGCTTATCAGTCTCTTGCACCACCTAGTTCCCATCTTTTTGCTGAAGCTAGGACAAAGCGTAACTGTGAGATCTCCACCTTGCTCTACCCTCCGTCTATGTTATGGGAACTGCCGTGAAGTGCACATTCCTGGCATACCAGGTGTGACTGCATCTTGCTCTGAGAGGCCCTGAGGGTCTGTTTTTCCCTTATGTGTGGACAATGCTGCATCTCAAATATAAGTTTAATTTCACATTTCCTAATTATTCCACGCTGGTGCAGAGCTGCGGTTTTGACTTTCGGCCTGGGAACAGTGCTGATAACACCAGTGTCTTCAGTTACTGCTTGGTAATGTTTTGGTTTGACCAAGGACTTTCTGAGTCTCATGCTCTGCCAGGGGGGAGGGGAAGCCGAGAGGAAGCAGACACAGGACACCTGACCCAAACTGACCAAAGAGGTATTCCATACCACAGCACGTCATGCCCAGGACGTAAAAACGGAGGGCAGTTACCTGGAAGGGTGGGGGTTCGCTACTGGGTCGGTCGTGGTATCGGGTTGTGAGCAGTTGTATTTTCTTTCCTTGTATTTCCCTTGTCATTATTATTATTGGTGGTAGCAGTAGTGATTTGTGTTATACCTTAGTTACTAAACTGTTCTTATCTCAACCTGTGGAAATTGCATTCTTTCGATTTTCCTTCCCATTCCCCCGGGAGCGGGGGGAAGAAAGAGGGGGGAGTGACTGAGCAAACTGGGTGAGTTATAGTGGCTTAAACCACGACACTGCCCCATTTCCTTCTAGTCGGGATGCAACACTCCTGACCTTGGAGTAGGTGATCCTTGAATATCAACCAGCAGTCTTGGGCCGCCCTGCCTGCTACAGCTTTATCCCATGGAACCTTACTAAGCAGGTTCCTGAAGAGGCCAAAGTCTGCTCTCTTCAAGTCCAGGGCAGTGAGCTTGCTGCACGCTCTTCTCACTGTCCTGAGGATCTCAAACTTGACCATCTCATGATTGCTACAACCAAGGGTTCCCTGGAGCATCACATTTCCAACCAGACCGTCCCTGTTGGTGAGCACGAGGTCAAGCATGACGCCTCTCCTTGTCAGCTCCTCTATTACTTGCAAGAGGAAGTTTTCTTCCACACAATCAAGGAGCCTCCTGGATTGCTTGTGCTGGGCTGTACCATCCCTCCAACAGATATCGGGGTGGTTGAAGTCCCCCATGAGGACAAAGGCCTGTGAGCATGAGGCTGTTTCTATCTGTCTATAGAGTGCTTCATCCACAGAGTCCTCCTGATCATGTGGTCTGTAACAGATCCCCACAGTAATGTCCCCCATCACTGTTCTCCCTTTGACCCTGACCCACAGGCTCTCTGTTGACTGTTGACAAGCTCTCATCACCTGTGCCCAGACAAAGGTCCATCCTCTGCAGCCTATGACTGACATAAATAGCTACTCCCCCTCCCCATCTGCCTGGCCTGTCTTTCCTAAAGAGCCTATAACCTTCCATTGCAACACTCCAGTCATAGGAGTCATCCCGCCATGTTTCTGTAATGCCAATGATATCATATCCCTGTATCCGTGTACACCTCTCTAATTCCTCTTGTTTATTCCCCATACTATGGACATTTGTATAGAGGCATCTGAGCTGAGTTCCAAATGAAGCTGAGTCATTGGATGGAGCAGCTGTAAAAACTTTGCATCGCTCCAAGCATTTTTTACAGGTGCTGGCAACTGACTGGGAGTGTTGGGATGGATCAATGGCCCCCTTGATGCTTGCTATGATTAATCCCAGTTTAAATGACTGGGGAATACAGTGCTTTTGCATTCTCATTTTTTGCTGAGTATTTCTACTGCAAGGTGTCATTGAGCTTGAAACAGGAGGCTGTAACAGGAGGCTTCAGCAAACAGAGACTCGAACTCTTGTGGGTTACTCTGAGCTCTAGTTTATTGCAGGAAATCAGCAGGAACAGCAGTGTTGGGTCACCTCCGCAGAGAATGACCCTTACAACATGTTATTGGTGAGTTTATATAGGATTTAGAAACAAGCTAGTCAGCAAAGTATAGTTTGTAAATGTCCTGTGGAAATTTACAAATCTTCTAGATGTTCTCATATATTTTCCAATTCTGACAGGTTTCAGGTCTTGCTTCTTCTTTTCTTGTTCCGTGACAATAGTCCACATTTCGAAGAAGTACAAAAGGTCAGCAGGTTACTGATGATCATTGCCTGGTGTTCTACCTGTCTCATTCATTATCAATAGGTCATTAGTCTAGAAGAAAGGTTTCTTTATTCTCCTAAGATTATCATTTATCAACCTTTAACAGAATAATACAACTGTAAGCTTTAAGTAACCACACTCGTGATTCTGGGCTGGGGCTATACAAAGGACAAAGCTGAGTTTCTCAACTGTCAGCAGCTTACATCACCTTCGAGGACTCATGCTAAGAAGGCCTAGTTTGGTTCCTTCTGCTACAGAGCTCATATACTCTGAATCACTCTTTAGAAGACAAAATATGGTCACAGTATCTGTGTATCTCTTTTTGCCTCAAGGCTGTTTATTTGAGAAACCTCATGTACAAAATGATAATGGTAGTATTCCTCCCTTCCAGACAATCAAATCTTCTCAGTCATGCATGAGCCATCTTTGGTTCTCTTTAATTTACAATACCTAGTCCAAGTGCCTGTTGATGCCTCAGTCTCATCCTTGAATATCCAGAAATTCCCAGTAGCTGAAATGGGTGTTGTGGGGAAACTCGAGGATTTATCTCTCAGTAGCATTCATGTCTGTGGTAGAGACAACTTCAGAAGAATTTGCAATAAGAAGTGTCTTATGCCTCTTCTATTAGTGATAAACTTCTAAAATTAAACACGTGAAAACTTCCAGGGACAATTCATTCTGCATAAAGCTACTAAATTAGGCTTTGCTTTGCCTGATAGTCTTGATTTTCAAACAGTTTCTGAAAGCTAGACCTGCAAATAAGCAGATGTGGGGACTACGTGACTGAGGGCATGATGTTAGAACTTAGCCTTGAAGATATCAAAGCTTATCCATGAAAAATGAGGCAGCTGAAGGCATCTGGATAAGAAAGCAGAAGGTATCCGGAGGAGCGAGCAAGTCAAGGGGAGTAACTAACTGCAGAACAAGAGCTTGGCAAGATAACAGACTTCAGTAATGTGGCAAAGGGTCATCAAATAATGTGCTGTTGCTAACTAATGTAACCAATGGCTAAAAGACACATTGTCATGGGTTCAGCAGCAGCAGTCATTTTTTCTCCTTCTTGGTAGCTGGTGCAGCGCTGTGTTTTTGATTTTGGGCCTGGGAACAGCGCTGATAACACCAGTGTTTTCAGTTACTGCTTGGTAATGTTTTGGTCTGACCAAGGACTTTCTGAGCCTCATGCTCTGCCAGGGAGGAGGGGAAGCCGGGAGGAAGCAGAGGCAGGGCACCTGACCCAAGCTGACCAAAGAGGTTATTCCATACCACAGCACGTCATGTCCAGGATGTCAAACCAGAGGGTAGAGACCCGGAAGGGTGTGGTGGTGCACTGGGGGGTTTGCTGCTGGGGGGTGCGCTGGCTGGGTCAGGCTTCCTGAGCAGTTGTATTCTCATTCTTTGTACTTCTCTGTCATTATTATTGTGGGTGGTAGCAGTAGTGATTTGTGTTATACCTTAGTTACTAAACTGTTCTTATCTCAACCTGTGGGAGTTGCATTCTTTTGATTCTCCTCCCCATCCCCCTGGGACTGGGGGAAGAAAGAGAGGGGAATGAGTGAGAGAGGGACTTTGTGAGTTTTAGAGGCTTAAACCATGACAATAAGTTCCTTATATTATTATATATTAATATAATAGTGCTTGTTATATTTTATAATATCGTTATTATTATTATATTGTTTGGCTTTTTGATTTTAGCTGGTGGCACAGAGAAGACTTTTCACAGGAAGCTCAAAGGCACTTACTATAGCCCTAATTCAGTGTTTCTACTTTCTAAGCCCTCCATCTGCCTGTACTTATACATCATGGGTATAAATCAGCCTTTCTTTTACTTCAACATTTAATAATGAAAGGTGACAATACTAACTGGGGGGAATGGTAAGAAATGCTGTCAAAACTGAAAGTGTGTGCCTCAATTTCATCTATGAAAAATGGCCTGCTTCACAAAACAAAAGGCTTGGACAGATGACCATAGATTTTGTCCATTTCACATGAAAAATAACAGCCAGAATTTTTTTCAATATTTGAAAAATGCAGGCAGACTTGAAAAATATGTGGAGAAAACTTCCCATGAATTTTAGTTGAAATGCAAGAAAGAACAAAGGGCTTGTGAATGAAACAGCATTGAAAACAAGATATTTGCTACACAACACTAAAACCGGAACCTGCAATCTCATTAGTTCTCATGCTTGCACATTTTACAGGCTTATGCAAAACCCTTCAAACTTTTTATTTAGAAACATTAATTTAGAAAACTTTCCCACCATGAATTGGTGCTACTTTTAGGAGAAGTGAGCTCTGGTGCCACTTGGTTCTCAGTGGAAGTCAAAAGCTTCATGTTCCAGCATTTTCTTAGCCAGTTGGGTAAATGGATATCTATTTTAATTTTAAATGCAGCACAGATAGCTAGTTTGCCTTCTGTTTATTCACAGAACAGCCATTTAGATGGTTCAAGTATAAATAGTTATGAATATTTCTGTCTAGAACTCTCCTGAAAACACTGATGAGAAAACAAATGCTAATCTCTACAAAACTTAAAAATAAATGCATGTAGAGCTACACAGTCCAGGAAAGGTGCAAACATAATTGGGTTTTAAATCAAGGGTACTGATGTTATATCATATGCGAAGTCATCAAAAGCATAATCCAAGCTTAAGTAAATCAGTGGAGATTCTTCTGCAGATTTCAACATTTTGGTGCCTCCAAAATGATTCAAAACTGAGGAGAGACAACTTTTAGAAATGTTCAGATGCTAACAGACCCAAATAGACATACTTTTAAAAAAAAATATCTTCAGTGTAGTTAAGAAAGTAAATATTTTTTTGGAAAATATAATTTAAGGTGCAATAAAATAGCTTGGGGAAACAGTTGGGGAAAACATAATTTCTAGTATTTTCCTCTTTCCCCCCTGCATACACATGCTGTGTTGTAACTGTTTTGTTTCAAAGGCAACATGGGTTTAAGAGTTTGAATTTCAATGGGATTTTCTGAAGCACCTGAGGGCATCTTTCCCCCTGTGTTTTAGACATCAAGCAAGCTATCTATTTCCTTAAGGGCCTTAAAGAACTCTGACAATCTGAATTTGGGAAGAGGAGCACATTGACTTTCAACTGAAGAAGTGTTTGGAATTAAAGTGCTTTTCAAACATTGTTATAGAGGTGCAACAAGAGCTTTTGGCTTTGGGGTTGGTCTGAAATCTATTTTAATGAGTTTGTATGACAGCTTCATACTTCAGCCCTTGCTTGCAATAATAATCAAAACACAAATACGTTGCTCTACCAGTGAGTGCCTTTCCCTGTCACTTTGCATTTATACAAACACAATAATTTGTTGCTTTGATGTGTTCATGGAACCGAGTCCCATATTACTGGGAATTAGTTTAAATTTTATGAAAATGATGCTTCTGCAAGCAGTACTTGTAAAGAGAAGCTAATATATGTGCATTAAAACATTGTCCTGGGTTCAGCTGTAACAGTCATTTTTCTCCTTCTTAGTAGCTGGTGCAGTGCTGTTTTCGACTTTAGTCTGGGAACAGTGCTAATAACACACCAATGTTTTTAGTTGTTGCTAAATGTTTACACCGATCAAGAACTCTTCAAGTCTCATGCTCTGCCAGGGAGGAGGGGCATGGGAAGCTGGGAGGAAGCAGAGACAGGACACCTGACCCAAACTAGCCAAAGGGGTATTCCATACCACAGCACATCATGCCCAGTATGTAAACTGGGGGAAGGTCAGATCACTGCTCGGGTAGGTCTGGGTATTGGTCGGCAGGTGTTGAGTGATTGTATTGTGCATCACTTGTGTTTATTGTTTTCCTTTTCCCCTTTTAGTTTTATATTCTCTCCCCTTGTTATTTCTCTTGTCATTATTATTATTGGTGGTAGTAGTAGTAGTTTTGCACTATACCTTAATTGCCGGACTCAACCCATGGAATATACATTCTTTCGATTCTCCTCCCCATCCCTCCAGGAGTGGAGGGGGAGAAGAAGGGGGGGAGCGAGTGAGCTGCTGTGGGGTTCTGAGTTACCAGCTAGGCTTAAACCATGACAAGCATGTATTTTTTTGCCAGAGAAACACACAGCTATTAAACACTGAATCCTACAATTTGGGGTGGGATGGGAGGAATTAAATAGGCAGCAGAATACTACTCTGAAGTGCATCGTTGCAAGTTTACATTATAGTGGCAGTATCCAATAAGTATTTTTACTTCTTTCAATTACTGAAATCTCTAGAGTACATAATGGTGTGGTGTATCTACACATGTATGTGTAATAAACAATGTGTATTTTGAAGAAATGGATTTAGTGATAGGGAGATCAAAGAGCTAGCTGGCATTGAAATGACTTAGATACATTTGTCATCGGCAACTGTCATCCTAATCTCATTTATGCAGTTGTCAGTTCTGATGAACCAGCTTAGTGGGAAAATCATTAGTAGATCCTTATTATGATAAATGTTATTTATTACTGTCAAATGGTGTTAATGTTTGATTCAAAGATGGGAAATGGACATCATCTAAATGAAGTTTAGCAATTCATGGTCGATGACAAAGGGAGATGTTGCATTTCAGCCAAAGGAACACCATTTCCATAAGAAAAAATAATAATGGATTTAATTTGCATATATTTTTAAAGGGTAATGAAGTAATATGACGTTTGTCTTGGTTGAAGAGTGGTAATTTTTGCTGGTGTGGCTCCATCAATGCTTCAGTGCAGCATTTGCTGTTCAGCTGCTGGTTGTGGAAGGAGCTTTCGAAAGCAGCAGGTGCATGGGGGGTGGTGGGAGGAAACTAAAATGATTTATTCATTAGGTCAAAAAATGAGCAATCTTGATGTCTTTCCCCTAACCCTCCAGAAATTATATTTGCAACCATATTTATTTTTCTTCTGCTACATCAGTATCTCTCTCTTCTCTTCTGTAGCATTGCCTCTTGAATTACTCATAGATTGACACAGACTTATAGAATCATAGAATCATAGAATAGTTAGAGTCGGAAAGGACCTTAAGATCATCTAGTTCCGACCTCCCTGCCATGGGCAGGGACACCTCCCACTAAACCATGCCACCCAAAGCTCTGTCCAACCTGGCCTTGAACACTGCCCACCACCAATGGAGCATTCACAACTTCCCTGCGCAACCCATTCCAGTGCCTCACCACCCTTACAGTAAAGAATTTCTTCCTCATATCCAATCTAAACTTCCCCTGTTTAAGTTTGAGCCCATTACCCCTTGTCCTCTCACTACACTCCCTAATGAAGAGTCCCTCCCCAGCATCCCTATAGGCCCCCTTCAGATACTGGAAGGCTGCTATGAGGTCTCCACGCAGCCTTCTCTTTTTCCACTTAATCTAAACAGATAAATGCACAGAGATCGTAGTATCCCATTCCGAACTATCAGGCAGGTAGGAGTTGGGCTATGGTCACATATGGCCGTAAAATGGAGGTGGTTTTTTGTTGTTGTTTTTTTTTTAAGAGTAAAAACCACAGTATTTTGGTAAATTAGCTGCGCAGCTGTTTTTTAAGTTGTTGAAAACTGTCCCCTCTGCTTGTGAGTTTGCATGGAGACATCCTTCTCGCTTGTCTCTATTCCAGTACAGCTTCAGCGCTATAATCCTTTTTTTTTTAATTTAAAAAAAAAATTGAAAACCAACCAAAATACCCCCAGCCAAAATCTAATCATGGTGCAGCCAATCATGCAGTGACTAATTTTTACTACTCATTACCAGGCATCAGAACATCTAAACAGTATAGCAGTCTGTATTCTGCCACTATTTATTTATTTTCCCAGTATATCTATTATTTACACGCATATAAATTAAAGGATTGTGTTTCTTTCTTATTAGTTGGTGGCGACATTGCTGTTATCTTGTTGATCACATCTGTGGGGATCTGGTGGCGTCCATCTTGCCATTTTATTCCCAAAAATTGAATCTCCTGTGCAGGTCCCTTGACCTTACTCTGTTTTATGGCAAAACCGGCTGTCAGCAGGATTTGGATTATTTTCCTCCCTTTCTCAAAGACTTCTTCTACTGTATCACCCCACGCGATAATGTCATCAATGTATTGGAGGTGTTCTGGAGCATGTCCCTGTTCCAGGGCAGTCTGGATCTCTCCATGGTGGATGGTAGGGCTGTGTTTCCACCCCTGGGGCAGTCAGGTCCAAGTTTACTGGATGCCCCCCTAAGTAAAAGCGAACTGTGGACTACCCTCCGTTGCCAAATTGTCGTGGTTTAAGCCGTGAATTTCACTTCTCCCTCCTTTCCCCAAACCCCCCCACTCCGATGGGGGGGAAATGGGGAGAAGAACCGAAGAAAATGTAACTCCCACGGGTTGAGATAAGAACAGTCCAGTAACTAAGATACAATACAAATCACTACTGCCACCACCAATAACAATAATAATGACGAAGTAAATACCAAGGAAGAGGATACAACCGTTTTGCCCCCCGACCGACCCGAGAGACCACGCGGGCAGAGCCAGCTAGAGCCCACCCAAAACCCCCCACTTCCTGGCTCCTCCCCCCAGTATTCTACATCCTGGGCATGACGTGCTGTGGTATGGAATAACCTCATTGGTCAGCTCGGGTCAGGCGCCCTGTCTCTGCTTCCTCCCAGTTCTCCCCTCCTTCCCGGCGTAACATGAGTCTCGGGCAAAGCCGAACCCATGACACAAATGAATTGAGAAAAATGCTTTGGCTTGCCCCTTGGCTGCCTTTGACTCCAGTTCATACTGAAGTTCTAGCATGTGTCTCTTTTTCCTCCTGCTCATTGGTTATAGTTGGGAAAGTGCTATGATTTAAAATGCATAAACTGATACAATACCAAAATAATGCAGGAAATTAGGTGCTCACTTGGAAAATGAGCATGATCTTTAAGAGTATAAATTGTACCATAAATTTTTTTAATGTGTTTTATTAAGATTAATATGCTAGATCCTCAATTACTCTTCAAATTGCTCCAAAATCAAGGCAATGACCAACTGTCCTGGGTTCAGCAGTATCAGTCATTTTTCCCCTTCTTAGCAGCTGGTGCAGTGCTGTGTTTTGACTTTCAGCCTGGGAAAACTGATAACACCGATGTTTTTAGTTGTTGCTAAGTAATGTTTACTCTGACCAAGGACTTTCTGAGTCCCAGACTCTGCCAGGGAGGAAGGGAAGCCAGGAGGAAGCAGAGACAGGACGCCTGACCCAAACTAGCTAAAGGTAAACTCTCTCTCCTGCTCTGAAAGACTGTTAGAAGTGATGGAGCCTGACATCATTGACCGAATGGTCTCAGCAGCTTTATAGGGATTGGTCCATGCACTAAGGAATGGTATCTCTCTCTCTCTCTTTGTGTGGATATATACTGAAGAAAGGAAAATTACTCAAGGTCTGTGTAAAATAAGGAATGTAAACACAGGAAAAGGTAAATCTAAGTATCCTAGAATATAGCACCTGGGAGGATACTGACAAAGTGTATGTAAACAAAGGATGAGATAAATCTAAGTATCCTGAGGCCTAGTATCTGGGAAGAGACTGATGAAGTTCTGCTTAAACAGCTAAGTTCAGGGAATAACAGCTGAATGACAAGTGCACATGCGGCAGACTAAAGAGGTAAAAAGTTCAACCTTAAAAGTCTGTATAAAGGTCACTGAGGAAGACTCTTACTTCATCCCGAGACCCTTACCCAAGACCACCAGGAGACAGGGCGCATGCGGAAAAGACTTGCGAAACCAATTACCATGTGAAGCGGGAGCTAATCTACACATTACAACGCCTTAATAAATATGTATGAATTTGTATAATATATGCCCGAGTTCTGTAGCCAGAAGGCATGCACGATAGGAGGAGTGATCCCCCGTGCATCCAGCGCTGTAATAAAGAATAAGCTACTTAGACAAAAATTGATTTTGTCTTTCTCGGAATCAATCTGGCACCCCAGATGGGACACTCTGCCGATGTCATTAATGATGTCATTAATGTATTGCAGGTGTTCTGGAGCTTGCCCCTGTTCCAGTGCAGTCTGGATCAGTCCATGGCAGATGGTAGGGCTGTGTTTCCACCCCTGGGGCAGTCGGTTCCAAGTGTACTGGACGCCCCTCCAAGGAAAAGCAAACTGTGGCCTGCACTCTGCTGCCAGAGGAATTGAGAAAAAGGCATTGGCAATATCAATCGTGGCATACCACTTGGCTGCCTTTGACTCCAGTTCATACTGAAGCTCTAGCATGTCCGGTACAGCAGCACTCAAGGATGGGGTAACTTCGTTCAGGCCACGATAGTCTACTGTTAGTCTCCACTCTCCGTTAGACTTTCGCACTGGCCATATGGGGCTATTAAAGGGGGAGTGGGTCCTACTGATCACTCCTTGGCTCTCCAATCTACGGATCAACTTATGGATGGGAATCAGGGAGTCTCGGTTGGTGCGATATTGCCGCCAGTGCACTGTTGCGGTCGCGATTGGCACTTGTTGTTCTTCGACCTTCAGCAACCACACAGCAGAAGGATCCTCTGAGAGACCAGGCAAAGTGGACAGCTGCTCCACTTCCTCTGTCTCCAAAGCAGCAATCCCAAAAGCCCATCGGTACCCTTTTGGGTCTTTGAAGTACCCTCTCCTGAGGTAATCTACGCCAAAGATGCATGGAGCCTCTGGACCAGTCACAATGGGGTGTTTTTGCCATTCCCTCCCAGTCAGGCTGATTTCAGCCTCCAGTACAGTCAACTCTTGGGATCCTCCTGTCACTCCAGAAATAGAAATAGGTTCCACCCCTTGACAGATTGATGGCATCAGAGTACACTGTGCACTGGTATCTACTAGAGCCTTATACTTCTGTGGGACTGATGTGCCAGGCCATTTGATCCATACAGTCCAGTAAATCAGATTGTCCCCTCCCTCCACCTGGCTGGGGGTGGGGCCCCTCTAGTAGTCATCACAATGATCACTCACGTCTTGTAGAGAGGGATTATTCTTCTTATCACAGGAGCTGGAGTAAAATCTGCTCTTCCACTCCATCTGTGAACCTGCTCACCAGAGACTGATGCTGCAGCCTTCATGGGGGGATCAGACTTGACCTTTGCTCTCCTTTTCAGTTCTCGCACCCTCTCCTCCAAAACTGAAGTAGGCTTTCCATCCCACTCCATCATATCTTCTCCATGATCCCGCAGGTAAAACCATAGGGTGGCCCGTGGTGTATAACTTCTATATCTTCTCTCTCGAACAGTGGGACGCCTTCTGTTAATAGCTGAGACGTGTGTTGGTACACGTGAGGAGCTGGATAGATCGTCTCTCAATTGTTGGAGGTTCTGGGACAGTTTTTCCACAGCTGAGATGATGGAAGGGGTGATATTATCTTCAAACTCTCGGAGTTTATAAATCATTTCATCCACTCTTGGTGGTCTTATGTCACTCCAGGTTATTGTTGCCAATGAATGGGCATATGATTGGGGTGCATTCCGTGTAAATTTCTGCCACATGGGTCGTGTACACTCGACTTCATCTGGATCTATGGGTATATTCCCAACATTCGCCTTGGTAGTATAGATCATCTCTACAATGGCTGATTCCCTCAGAGACTGGATGCCTTTCTCTAGAGTAGTCCACTTGGCCGAACAGCTCATAACATCATCCTTGTATGGAAACCTATCTTTCACAGCTGCCAAGAGCCGCTTCCAAAGGCTGAGGGACTTTTTCTGTCTTGCAATTGCTTTGTCAATTCCCCCTTCCCTGGCAAGTGATCCCAGCTGTTTGGCTTCACTACCTTCTAGTTCATGACCGTCGGCCCCATTGTCCCAGCATCGGAGCAGCCAGGTGATGATGTGCTCCCCTGGCTGACGGGTAAAGTCTTTCCGCATATTCCGTAGCTCGGTTGAGGTCCGAGATCAAGAAGTCACCTCTTCCTTTTCTTCTTCTTCTTCATCATGTGGTAATAACTCCTGGTCAGATGCTGTCCCAGGTGGTGACATTTCTTCGTCTTGCTTCATCTTTCCTGCCTCTTCTTTGTTTTTCCTGTTGCTTACAGGGGCAACCGATATTGGTATGAGTTGGTCCTCTGGTTAAGCTGCGGTGATTATTACTGTGGTTTGGGTAGCTGCCGTACTTGTCACGGGTTTGAGTCGTGGCTGTACCTGTCGCTGGTTGTGATGTAGCTGCTGTACTTGGAGCTGGATTAACTGCACTGTCCATTACTTCACCCTCAGATCCAGAGATGTTTTTTTCCTTTTGAAGATGCTGGACAGTGTTAAACAAGGCTCTGTAAGCATAAGCCAAGCCCCAGCACGTTACCATGATTTGTCCATCTCTGGTGTGACCAGAATGATCACACACCTCCTTTAAATGTTTTACTAATTTTTCTGGGTTTTGCATTTGTTCATTGGTGAAGTTCCAAAGCACTGGAGGGGCCCACTGGCCTAGATACTTGCCCATACTATCCCACACACCCTGCCACTCATGACTGTCCAGCCTTGGGGAAAATCTCTCGGCCATCCTAGATTGTAGTCTAACCCCAGACATGGCCCACACCCCACTCTGCTTAACTCTCCGGACCAGACTAAATAGTTGTGAGTACAACATATTCAGTATGTGTGCCAACATGATAATTCCCTTCACCACCAGCAGGCAGATCTCAAGGGTATCTAAAGGCCATTCAAAACCTTCAGAATTCTCAAATGGTGTTATAAACGGCCTGGTGGGGGCGCTGGGAGCACAAAAGAATGTCTCCTTCACAGGCTGACCACCCGAGGAGGTGAAAAGAGACGTGTAATTGCTAAGAACTTCCATTATATACCTCCCAAAGTATAGAGTTGGTGGCCACACTGGAAACACAAACCGGGTCAGTTTCATGATTACTGAGTCTACTGTATTAAAAATCCGTGCAATAAAGTATAATGTAACAAGAACCTTAACCCAAAACCCAGATTTGATAAACGTTAAGATAAGAAATACCGGCTGTAAGTAAAGTATCATACACTGAACCTGTGAGAACCAGAGCAACAACTTTGAGAGCCAGTAAATCAGCATTGTGACAAGTGGCTATTTTGTCTTTATCTCAACCCTTCGTGCCCCACGTTGGGCGCCAAAAAGATCTGTCATGGTTTAAGCCGTAAATTTCCCTTCTCCCTCCTCTTCCCCCCCCCCCCACTCCGATGGGGGGGAAATGGGGAGAAGAACCGAAGAAACTGTAGCTCCCACGGGTTGAGATAAGAACAGTCCAGTAACTAAGATACAATAAAAATCACTACTGCCACCACCAATAACAATAATTATGACAAAGTAAATACAAAGGGAGAGGATCGTTCCATCGATCGTTCGATCGATCCGTTTCGCCATCCAACCGAGCCGAGAGACCGCATGGGCAAAGCCAGCGAGAGCCCACCCAAAACCCCCCACTTCCTGGCTCCTTCCCCCAGTATTCTACATCCTGGGCATGATGTGCTGTGGTATGGAAAAAGCTCATTGGTCAGCCCGGGTCAGGCGCCCTGTCTCTGCTTCCTCCCAGTTCTCCCCTCCTTCCTGGCGTAACATGAGACCTGGGCCAGGGGGGAAGCCTAACCCATAACAAGGGCTCATACTGTTAGCCAGGCTTTGCAAATTGTCACTAATGAACTTAGTATTCAAACCACAATTATTGAGCAGATAATGATTTTTTTAAATGCTTTAGAATCTGCAATATTATGGTTAGGTGATAAACCAGAAGCTTTGGGTATACATGTATCTCTACAATGTGACTGGGAATTCCGCAAGCTGGATATGTGTGTTACCTCATTACCTTGGAATCAGTCTATACACGGCTGGGATATAGTTAAAAAATATATTCAAGGGGCATTTGATACTCATCTGCGTAACGGAATCAATGCTCTCAAACATCAGTTGCAAGAGCAGTTAAAAAACCTACAAAGAATGCAAACAACATCAGTTCTAGAAACCTTAAGAAATGATCTTTCATTGATAAATCCAAAAAATTGGTTTTCTGGGTGACTTTTACAAAATTGAGTATTTCTAGGTATTGGATTATTGATTGCAATAATTTTCATAGTACTCTTGGGAATAGCTATTAAAGTAATACATGCCATCAAAATTAAGCACAAGCAGATCATGTCTATGATGTTGTTAAAAACAAAAAATGGGAACTGTGAGAATAGAGGCAGTCGAAGATGTGAGGGACGCAACCAGAACAGCCATAAAACATCACAGATGTGAATAACAAACTTTGGTATGCAGCATATCCTGTACGGGAGGATGCGAGCTAATAAAGAAAATGTGAATTACAGTGTTGTAACTGATCAAAGCTTAGCTAGTACAAAAGCAAGGATAACATCTGAATAGCTCAGATCTAAAAATAGCTTGTCTAAAAAAAGCTTGTGTGATTTTGTATAAATATGGCAAGATGCTCAGTAAAAGTTGGTTCAGTCTGCACACATATTCTGTCTTTGTCTCATACTTAGCTGCACAGTTTCTCTATTTTCCAGATCTACCTTTCTTCACATCAAATTCTCCTTCATATCATGAACACATGACAAGTGGCTCACAGACTGGGACTTTTTTCTCTTAATGCTTGAATTTGTATGCAGAGGTACAGTCTACAAGTACACAGAGGAATAGCCCGAAATGTTTTAGGAGCCTTGGTCTTGTTTCAGTAATGCAAGATACACAAACTACAGATAAATAACTAAATTAGCTACTGAAACTACATAAAACTATGTGAAGCCAGATGGAAAGATGTATTTTTCTGCTAAGCTATGAAGTCCTCACAGCTGAATCATGGTAACTACAGGACAGGACAGATGAAGTTGCCTAACCCATAGCTTGTAACTTAACCCGGTATATCACTTTTTGTAAAATATATATATGGGTCTTAAAATAATGCAGAAAACACTAAGTATTGCTGAGATAGGCCTTTCCTGCTTGTTCAAGGGCTTTTACAGTAACAGCAGCACATAATACAAAACAATTTGGTTTGATTACAGTAAGGTTAATATCCTTTCTTAAAGGACCACAAAAAGCCTAAGTCAGATGTTGAATTCATTAGCGATATACAAGGGTCATCTGAAAGACTGCAATAATCAAAATCTTATAAAGGAAGGATAGATAAGGACCTGCTGAGGAAAATTTGAAGGAAAAAAGAGGCTTATAAGAGGTGGAAGCAAGGACAGGAGGCCTGGGAAGAATACAGGGATGTAGTCCGGGAAGCTAGGGATGAGGTTAGGAAAGCTAAGGCCAACTTAGAAACAAACTTGGCAAGGGATGTTAAGGATAACAGGAAGGGATTCTATAGACGCATTACGAAAAAAAGACAAACTAAGGACAACCTGGCCCCCCTCCGGAAGCTATCAGGAGATCTGGCTACCCTGGATTTGGAGAAGGCTGAGGTTCATAATGACTTCTTTGCCACAGTCTTCACCAGCAACGGCTCTGACCACACCACCCATGTCTTGGAAGGCAGACACAGGGACAGTGAGAATGAAGACCCTGGGCCCATGTCATGGGTTCAGCAGCAGCAGTCATTTTTTCTCCTACTTTGTAGCTGCAGGACTGTGTTTTTGATTCTGGGCCTGGGAACAGCGCTGATAACACCAGTGTTTTCAGTTACTGCTTGGTAATGTTTTGGTCTGGCCAAGGACTTTCTGAGTCTCATGCTATGCCAGGGAGGAGGGGAAGCCGGGAGGAAGCAGAGAGAGAACACCTGACCCAAACTGACCAAAGGGGTTATTCCATACTATAGCACGTCATGCCCAGGATGTGAAAACGGAGAGCAGAGACCCGGAAGGATGTGGTGGGTTCGCTGTTGGGGGGTGCACTGGCTGGGTCGGGCTTGGTGAGCAGTTGTATTCTTTTTCCTTGTATTTCTCTTCTATTATTATTGGTGGAAGCAGTAGTGATTTGTGTTATACCTTAGTTACTAAACTGTTCTTATCTCAACCTGTGTGAGTTGCATATTTTTTTCGATTCTCTTCCCCATCCACTCCGGGACTGGGGGAAGAAAGAGAAAGGAGTGAGTGAGTGAGAAAACTGCATGGGGGGTTAGAGGCTTAAACCATGACAGCCCACTGAAGGAGAGGATCTGGTTCGAGACCATCTTAGGAACCTGAATGTACACAAGTCCATGGGACCTGATGAAATCTATCTGCGGGTCCTGAAGGAGCTGGCGAATGAAGTTGCTAAGCCACTGCCCATCATATTTGAAAAATCCTGGCAGGCAGGTGAAGTTCCTGACAACTGGAAAAAGGGAAATATTACCCCCATTTTCAATAAGTGGAAAATGGATGAGCCGGAGAATTACAGTCCGGACAGCCTCACCTCTGTGCCTGGCAAAATCTTGGAGCAAATTCTCCTGGAAGGCATGCTGAGGCACATGAAAAAAAACAAGGTGCTTGGTGACAGCCAGCATGGCTTCTCTAAGGGGAAATCCTGCCTGACCAATCTGGTGACCTTCTATAATGGGCCTATGGAATTGATGGACGGGGTAGAGCAGTTGAAGTCATCTACCAGGACTTGTGCAAAGCATTTGACACTGTCCCACCCAACATCCTTGTCTCTAAGTTGGAGAGACATCAATTTGATAGGTGGACCACTCAGTGAATATAAAACTGGCCGGATGGCTGCACGCAAAGAGTAGTACTCAATGGCTCAATGTCCAGCTGGAGACTAGTAACAAGTGGTGTCCCTCAGGGATTGGTGTTGGGACCGGTCTTGTTCAACATCTTTGTCAGTGACATGGACAGTGGGATTGAGTGTACCCTCGGCAAGTTTGCCGATGACACCAAGCTGTGTGGTTCGGTTGACATGCTGGAGGGAAGGGATGCCATCCAGAGGGACCTTGACACGCTTGTGAGGTGGGCTGATGCCAACCTGATGAAGTTTAACCATGCCAAGTGCAAGGTCCTACACCTGAGTTGGAGCAATCCCAGGCACAGCTACAGGTTGGGCAGAGGAGAGATTCAGAGCAGCCCTGTGGAGAAGGACTCGGGGGTGTTGGTTGATGAGAAAATGAACATGAGCCAGCAGTGTGCACTTTCAGCCCAGAATGCCAATCATATCCTGGGCTGCATCAAAAGGAGTGTGACCAGCAGGTCAAAGGAGGTGATCCTGCCCCTCTACTCTGTTCTTGTGAGACCTCACTTGGAGTATCGTGCGCAGTTCTGGTGTCCTCAACATAAGAAGGACATGGAACTGTTGGAACAAGTCCAGAGGAGGGTCATGAGGATGATCTGGGGACTGGAGCACCTCCCGTAACAAGACAGGCTGAGAAAGTTGGGGCTGTTCATCCTGGAGAAGAGAAGGCTGTGTGGAAACTTCATAGCAGCCTTCCAGTATCTGTAGGGGGCCTGTAAGGATGCTGGGGAGAGACTCTTCATTAGGGACTGTAGTGAGAGGACAAGGGGCAACAGGTTCAAACTTGAACTGGAGAAGTTTAGATTGGAAAATGGGAAGAAATTCTTTACTGTGAGAGTGGTGAGGCACTGGAATGGGTTTCCCAGGGAAGTTGTGAATGCTCCATCCCTGGCGGTGTTCAAGGCCGGGTTGGACAGAGCCTTGGGTGGCATGGTTTAGTGGGAGGCGTCCCTGCCCATGGCAGGGGGGTTGGAACTAGATGATCTTAAGGTCCTTTCCAACCCTATCTATTTTATGATTCTATGATTCTATGATTTTGATGGTATGTGCTGCACGAACTTATCAGATCATCCATAAAAGCATTCCGGACATGATAACATGGACAGCACACCTTCAGGAAGAAGAATGGCCGAATTGGTTGAACGAAGTGTTTTCTGTCTTGAGCATTACAGGATGCCTGTTGAAGCGTTTCTTGCTGAAAACGGACTGTGAGCAATCCAGAGAACTGCTTGACATTTGTAAAGTAGTGAACCAAAGGCTGTGAGGCCCTGCTTGGAGGTTGCTAAAAATGTGTGGAGGTTACTATAGGTCGCGTACGTGCAGAAAGCTTTGAGAACGTTGGCATGGACAGTTGTTAAGAGGGATGCATACGAAGGAACTGATAGCTGTGTCCTTGAAACCATCTGCTGTTGTGGCCGCAGCTTTGGAATCACTTACTATTTTAACAACCAATCATAAAACCGTTGCTAACACTTGGCTAAAGAATGTAACCAACCAGATGTTATTGAATGTTCTAGTCTTCTGAGGCTTTTTCTATAAGAGACGCTGCTTGCCTGTAATAAATTGTCAACGCTTGATCATATTGGTCAGAGTTCGTTACCATTTATCTCCCTCAAATGGCGCCCGAACAGGGACTGCAGGCAGTCCAGGGGACCCTCAGATCTGCCTCCTGAGAGCTGGTCAAGCAGTGAAGATCAGTGCAGATTTGATGGGTGGAAGGTCCGGTCAAAAGTGATCCGTCAGCAGCAATTGTCGATGACGGGGTGACGCGCGCGTCTGTAGAACTACGGGTTCTGCAAAAGATCCACTTCTTAAGGCAAGTGGCAGCCGGGGAGGAATGGGGGCTACTATAATGAAAGATGAGGTAGCAGTCCTGCAGATCCTCCAACACATCCTCTCTAAGAGAGGGATTAAATATGAAGAAGCCACCCTTAAAGGGTTGTTGCAATGGAGCAAAGATAAAGGGTTATTAAATGGTGTGGATGCTGCTTTCGAACTCTCCACCTGGGAGGCTATAGGAGTTCGATTATGGGACACTCTCAGTAATGGTGGTAAAGCGGGAAAGGAAGCATGTAACTATTCCACGTTATGGAAGCTCATTCGTGAGATTTTGCAAGCGATGAAGTCGGAACAAGCTGCAGTAGTCTCTGCTAGTAGTGCTCTTTCCCTGTCTCCGTCAAAAAGTCCTGGCGAACCCAGACCCCGATGAAAGTCATGATGATACAGTCTCTCCGCGAAGGGAAATCGAGAAAGGGGGGGTGGCATGTCAGTCAACGAAAATGAGCTATCCACCTTTGCCAGCTACTCCTGGGGAGTTCCCCTCACCCCCCCAGGAACCTTTCCACTTCAGCAGCGAAAACTGACGACAGGAATGAGGGCAATCCTTTTGCCCTGAGCCCTGTTAATCCCGAGAAAGAGCCTACTCTCAGATCACCTGAAACCTGCGGAGAAAATGTTTTAATTGCACTTGATAAAGCTGAAACTCCTGAACACAGACTGCTGTTGCTGCTCCTGAGATTCTGACGCCTGATAATTTTGATGCTGACCAGGACAGTCCTTTTGACCCCGTGCCTGTTAATCCGGAAAAAGAACCTGATTTATATCCGTAAAGGGAGAAGCGAGATGGGTGGGGGATGCAGATGTATTGCGTGTTTTCATGGTGGTATATGTGCCGGATCAAAACCTGCAGTGAGAAGGTCTCATGCTCTTATCAAAGATATTAGGCAAACAGTGATATACAACTCATTTTACATAGTCTCTCTGTGATATTCATGTGGTAAATGTTGGCAAATATAAGTATGTTCATGTTTCTACCGACCCTTGCAGACCTTTATAGATACTGCTGGCCACTTCTTCCGATGCAGACTGGCCACCTGCGTTGGAATGAGTGTGCATTTTGGTCAGTATAAAAGCCCAAAACTCATGCGATATGAGGGAGGCAGAGCCTCCGCGGGGACGTCCGCTGAGATTGAGCCTGCCACCTTGCACTGCGATGATGCCGCTCGGAGCTGGTTTTTTTGATTGTCTTCACAGGGTCATTGCACCACGTTTTGTACGTGGGACCATGTAGTGGGAGTAATGATTATCTGCGTTTTGTGTGTTAAATATTGTATTTGTATGGAGTGTGTTTGTGGGATCCCATATGTGTGTGCGTTGAGGGCAGACGATGGTCTGTGTACTTATTTGTTGTCTAGTTTATGTAAAAGTTTTTAATAGATACCAGATTACCCTTTCGGGCAAGAAGGGGTTAATACAAAAGTGCTGTTGCCGGCAGGTATTTATGGCTGCTACTCAGCAGGCAGGCAGCTGTAGCTGCTGCTGGGCAGACAGGCCTTTGTAGCTGCTGCGGAGCAGTCCTGCTTAGTGTGTTTAAGGTAACCTAGGGGTGAATCCAAGATTTGAAACACAAACTGCTAACAGAAAAAGCAAGAGCGATAGCGCAACCACAAGCTTTACCAACCTCCACCCAAACAGCATCAGGGTGGCAGAGAAAACTTCTTGTCGGTTAACACAATGCTGTTTTTAGTGGTAATACGTATGTGATTTGGAAGCATGTGAAAGTACTTCATGATGTCTATCAGAATGATAAGATTTCTTGGTTAAATGCCCTTCTTACATCTTGGGGTATTAATGGTTGGCTCACATCTCTGATAAAAGGTATTGAAATGATTTTAGTAATAGTCTTGACCATAGTTCTGATTACACCTTGTATTTTGCAATGTATTCATGGTATGATTGAAAAATCCGTAAAACAGCTTTGGCTTATTCAAAAAAAAAAAAAAAAAAGGGAAAGATGTGGATGATTTCTTGTTAGAGAATGGACATATGCCTGCTCTGAGTGAAAGCAACTATGTGCAGCTGGCCATGTAGCAGGGGTAACTCCTGGTTACCTTTGTGCAGCCAACCGTGTAAAAGAAGCAACTCCCGGATAGCTAATGAAACAAGAATGCAGGCCTAGAAGATAACAAGGAGCTAAGATAAGGAGGTTGCTAAACTGGGCTGTAAATCTTGCTTGCTTATAAAAACCACACTTTAGGTTCTCATGAAACATGTTAACCAATAGTATGCCTGTTGCTAAGTTTATGTAACCAACCATAGATAGTGTACACCATGTAGTTTGCTTCTGCAGCTGCTTCACATTCCTGTTTCATCAGAATGCCTTTGCTTTAAGGAAACATTTTAACCTGACTTACTTCTCAAGAACTGATAACCTGTGGGAGGGGGTATATTTGTGTCCTCCTATCTACAGGTCTGTGGCGGCTACCTGCAAAGTTTGTCAAGCCTTGCCATGAGCTGGACAGATGACTGGAAAAGCCCAATGCCTCAGCTACAGGAGCTGACTGTAAATATCCTGAGCAGAATGAGATAGAGGAAGAGAGAAACGAACGACTGCAAAACATCACTTAAGAGCAACTGAAAAGTAACACCTTGAATATGTGTGCTTATAAAGTAGCTATTATTAGAAGCTGTGATTTTGTGTATAAAACCACCTGTACTTACTAGCCAGTTGCTAATAAGAAACTACACCTTCTATTGTATGGATTTGTCACTTTTAAAACAGATGTTAGAGCATGCAAATTTGCAGGAGCTGCTAGAAAATGCTAAGGCAAAAGCTAGAAAGTTTCTAATACAATAATAGTGTTATAAAGCAGGCAATGGAACAAATTGAGAGAGTGAGAGAACCTCGCTGCCTCTGGCATCTTCAGCATGCTGCTGCACCCTGTGGTATACAAACTGCTAATGTACATCTGTATGTGCTTTGCCATAGTAGTAACTTGTTACTGGATGAAGCAGGTGAAACTCTGCGTTGACAATGAGATGCAAGGACTGAGGTTGGCCAAATACCTCCTACCACAGTCAAGGGCAAGACTGGGTTGGCCTCTGTGTTTGCCACCAAGAAGAACCTTTAGCTCTGCTGTTGGCTGCAACCCAGCAGGCGCTGAGTGGTGGAGACGCATGCCATGCCAGACCTTGATGTGAGGGAGTCTCCACTGACACCTTTTCAGTGGCAATCTGGGCCACAGCACAAACTGGTGAAACTACTAAACAAGTATTAAAACACTTATATGGTTGTTTTGCAGCTATGGGGGTCCCTAGATGCATTAACCTGGATAATGGTCCTGCCTATATTGCAAACCAATTTACACATTTTTGTAATCAGTGGGGTATCCAACATATTATCGGTATTCCACATTCACCCACAGGTCAAGCTGTTATTGAGCGTGCTCATTCTACCCAAAAATCTCTTCTCTTAAAACAAAAAGGGGGAGAGCTGCTCCCACCTGCAGAAAGATTGGCCAAAGCATTGTATGTTTTGAACTATTTGCGATTGGCAGGGGACAGGAATGAACCGCCTATGGTTATTCATGGACTAGCTTTGCAGTCAGGAGTAACAAATAAGAAAACAGAGAAGATCCTAGTTCAGTATAAAGATTTAAATTCAGGACAATGGAAAGGCCCCGCAGAGGTTAAATTAGCAGGTAGAGGATATATGTGTATACTTACAGATAACAGACTTCTATGGATACCTGCTCGATGGGTGAAGCTGTGGAAAGACTATGTGGATTCAGCAGAGCAACTACCTTGACAGTCATTATGTGGACTCTAGCCATTGGGGAATCATGGGTTTTAAATCAGCCAAAACCCAATGTATGGGTAACTCTAGCAAATTCTACAGGTCAAGATTCTTTGTGTTTAGCAACATCATCTCCAGACAATCATTCAGTACTTGTTTGGTGGGTGTTCCTGTGGATGACTGGCCTATCCCACCAGCACAATGAGGCCCTACACAGAAGACGGGAAGGGTAGATGCCTGGGATGGCTGAATCTCTTATCTTCCAATAAGTGCTCTAGAGCCACAGGAACTGGAACTGTTTGGATCTGCGAAAATGGATTATTGCTTGTATTTTAATTATACTGGGAAGAACCAGTCACAAGCATGGTGGGTTAATGCCACCCTCTCAGTATATAATAATCACCGCTTTTGGTGTAACTATACTTCTCCTAACATATCTAAAGCTACTAACAAACCCATTAACCTGCCTAGTGGTTACTTCCTAATCTGTGGAGATCGTGCCTGGCCGGGGGTTCCTTCTCACATTAAAGGAGGTCCATGTAGTTTGGGACGACTAACCCTACTAATGCCAAATCACTCACAAATTTTACAGATTAGACGTAGACACACTCACCGTAAAAGGAGAAGTTTGCATGCCTTTACTAACTCGTGTGATGATCGTGTGGAATTTTGGAACACAGCAGAGCGCTTTTTTGCAAGTATTATTTCTTCAATTGGCACTGCTCGATCACTAACCACCCTAAATAAGCTAGGATGCTGGCTTGCTAAACAAACTAATGCTACTTCTGAAGCTTTAAGTGGTCTTTTATTAGATGTGGATAGTGTAAGACACGCTACTCTGCAGAATAGAGCAGTGATTGATTTTTACTATTAGCTCAAGGTCATGGCTGTGAAGACTTTGAAGGAATGCGTTGTATGAATCTTTCTGATCATTCTGAATCTGTACACAAAAGTATTCAAATCTTAAAAGATGGAGTACAGAAATTACAATTAAACTCAGAATGGAATTGGTTTCAGAAATTGCTACAAGGATGGGGAATTAGTGGCTGGTTGGGAACATTAATTAAGCAAGGTCTATCGATTATGATAACATTGGTTGTTATTGTCTTAATTTTTTGCTGTTTATGGAAGTGTATTGTAAAAATGCTATCTCGTGCTGTAAGTCAGGTCTGGATTGCTCAAAAACAAAAAGAGGGAATTGTTGCAGCGTTTCTTGCTGAAAATGGACTGTGAGCAATCCAGAGAACTGCTTGACATTTGTAAAGTAGTGAACCAAAGGCTGTGAGGCCCTGCTTGGAGGTTACTAAAGAATGTGTGGAGGTTACTATAGGTCGCGTACGTGCAGAAAGCTTTGAGAACGTTGGCATGGACAGTTGTTAAGAGGGATGCATACGAAGGAACTGATAGCTGTGTCCTTGAAACCATCTGCTGTTGTGGCCGCAGCCTGGGAATCACTTACTATTGTAACAACCAATCATAAAACCGTTGCTAACACTTGGCTAAAGAATGTAACCAACCAGATGTTATTGAATGTTCTAGTCTTCTGAGGCTTTTTCTATAAGAGACGCTGCTTGCCTGTAATAAATTGTCAACGCTTGATCATATTGGTCAGAGTTCATGGTCCTTAATCTCCCGCAGATGGCCTTACTTTATCTTAATCATTTTGTTAGTCTTTTTAGGTATTCTTATCTGTGTGCCTTGTTTGTGACAATAGCTAATGGAGAATACAGAAACTTTGGTAAAAGTGGATCATAAATCTATAAAAGCTGTCTTTTAGTGAAACAAAAAGGGGGAGATGTGGGTGACGGGATGGCAATAGTTAACGAAATGGATTCAGGCGTTATCACCCTGGTCCAACTTAAGCCCTGGGAACAGTGAAGAAAACACCAGGGGATATTGCCCTTGTCTGGCCAAAGCCTTGCTTTAAAGAGAAAAATGAAGGGTAAAGATCATTAGCAAAACAAAGCAGACAGTTTGCAAGACAAAGCAGGATGCGCATCTCAAAGTCGGACCAAACAATGTGAATATTTGTAACCCCTGGTAGTTTTGCTAAATCAGGATGATAAGGAAGCAACAGAGTGGAAAGTTACTGTTTAGCACCTAGTAGACTATAAAAGGGATGAGAGAGGTGAAATAAAGGTCTTCAGATTTCACCAGAACTGGAGTCTGTCTTTGATACGCCACAGTTTTGTATCTTATTGGTATCCGACTGATTTTGTGGCTTGTTACAGTAATGATATTGGTCTTGTGATTTTGGTATTGGTGCCAGGTTGTTATAACTGTGTTATTAATTGTTGTTTGTTTGATTGAATTCTAGTCTCTGTCTCTGTCTCAAGTGTTGTAACTGTGTGGAGTGTGTCTGTGGGATCCCGTGTGTGTGTGTGAGAATGTGAGATTGAAAATGGAAAACCAGCAGGGTGGAGAGATCTTGAAAAAGAGTCCTTTAGGGTGCATTTTGGCACATCGGAAAGAACTGGGAGGGTCTCCTGGGGGCACAGTAAATAAGAAAACATTGGTAAAATATTGTTACCAATGTTGGCCTTTGTATACTTCGGAAGATCATGAAAAATGGCTTAAAAATGTGACTCTGAATTATAATACATTGTTACAATCAATGCTGGTTTTGAGGCGGCAAGGAAAATGGGATGAAGTAATGTATGCAGATATGTTTTTCACTTTAAGGAACTACCCAGAGTGACAGACGGAATGCAAAATTAATAGAGCTCCGCCAGATCCTGTGGAGACTAAGGCATGGACCCCGTTTCTGGTTACCTGTGAAATCCTTTATTATCTGAAGGCCCAGGGTTGATATAGGCTATACGAAGTACCCGCCTGTATGAGCAGCTAATACAATTGGTTAGCTATCACCACCCACGTGGGTATTTTGGCTTCTTCATTGGTAGATATCTTGCTCACTGGTTGCCTTGATTGGATGTCTGCTTCTTGCTTCTTTCTTCCTTCTTATCTTGCCTACCTTTCCCTGCAATACTCCCAAAACTTTCCCAGTAACTTTCCTCTGCTATCTCAAAGCTTTCCCAGCAGCTAGTCTAGCTCAGAAATCCATCACATCATGGTTCTTTACACCCACATCTCCCCCTTTTTGTTTGTCTAAAGACATAACAAGAAACCTAACACAAAGGAAAATATCAGTACAAGAAGTTTTACATTTCTACTGTTTTATGAAATGGCTGTGCTATTGCTCAGTTACAGAGCTGTTTGACTTAGTGTTCTAGCTAAGTTCACCCATATGTTGGAGCTATTCCCAGGCGTCAGTCGCATTGTCAACATCGATGTTTTGGGGATTACCCCTGGATTCTGTGTCCGTAACCGCAGGATGGTTCAAAACAGGCCGCACCAGCCGTGCAGGTATCCACCAAGGACCGTGATCTGTGGAGACACAAGCATACCCTTGCCTCCAAGTTGTCAGTGGATGCGGTCCTTCCCAGCGAAGCATTTGTGGTGATTTTACCCAAACCTTTGGTTGATGAGTCCCTATGGAATTAGGCAAAATTTGGCTGTGGGACAGGATATGTCTGGTAACGGCTACGGCCTCATTTCCCTCTCCAATCGTCAAGAAATTTAATACAGAAATTGCTTTATATAGTCGTGCCTGTGGCGATTCTCCCTTCATTCCCCCTTTTTGTTTTTCTAATAACATTTTTAGTGTTTGGTGACATCGTTCAACAATGGCTTGTCCTTGTGATGAGTGTGGGATCCCTGTCTTGTGTTTTATCCCCCAGGTGTTTAGAAATGTTTGAGTTATCTTGCTGTTATAGGCAGGGCCATTGTCCATTTGTATTTGTTTTGGAACACCTAGAGCTGCGAAGGCACCACACCAATGACGAATAACTTCACCGGCCTTTTCACCTGTTTCTGCTGTGGCCCAGACCATGTGTGAAAATGTATCAATGGAAACATGGACATACTTTTGTCTCCCAAACTCAGGGATGTGAGTGACATCACTTTGCCATAGTTGTAAGGCACTGGTGCCACGAGGGTTTACTCCAGTATGTGGGTGTGTTGCAAATGGTTGACAGTCAGGGCATGTCTGTACTATTGTACGTGCTTCTGACCAGGTGTCATAGCTTCAGCAGCAGCAGTCATTTTTCTCCTTCTTGGTAGCTGGTGCAGCGTTGTGTTTTTGATTTTGGGCCTGGGAACAGCGCTGATAACACCAGTGTTTTCAGTTACTGCCTTGTAATGTTTTGGTCTGGCCAAGGACTTTCTGAGTCTCATGCTATGCCAGGGAGGAGGGGAAGCCGGGAGGAAGCAGAGACAGGACACCTGACCCAGAATGACCAAAGAGGTTATTCCATACCACAGCACATCGTGTCCAGGACGGGAAGACGGAGAGCAGAGACCCGGAAGGGTGTGGTGGTGGACTGGGGGTGCACAGCATGGTCAGGTTTTTGGTACTGGGGGGTTCGCTGCTGGGGGGTGCACTGGCTGGGTCGGGCTTGGTGAGCAGTTGTATTCTCTTTCTTTGTACTTCTCCTGTCACTATTATTACTGGTGGTAGCAGTAGTGATTGGTGTTATACCTTAGTTCCTAAACTGTTCTTATCTCAACCTGTGCGAGTTGAATTCTTTTGATTCTCCTCCCCATTCCCCCGGGACTGGGGGAAGAAAGAGGGGGAGTGAGTGAGCGATTTTTGTGAGTTTTAGAGACATAAACCACGACACCAGGAGAGAGAAAACTATTTTCTGAGTGATCTCGCTGATTGGTGGTAAAAAGCATGTGATAATCTAGCCTGTTGTATCTGATTTGGTAGAGGAGTTGCTAGTACAGGAGCTGTTAACCTATCAGCTCTTCGATTTCCCTCCATGATAAATCCAGGCAAATCTGTATGGCTACAAATATGCAGAACATAATAAGGTGTCATGCGTTCATCCAATAGCATTTTTAACATTTTTAAATAATAGAATAAAGTAGGATGGGCAACTTCCTTTAGCCATGAATTTTCAATTCTAGTAACAACTCCAGCAACATAATTTGAATCAGTGACAAGGTTCAATGCTCGGTGACAGTGTTGAAATGCAAACACTTCTGCAGCTAATTCTACAATTTGTGCTGATCCCTGAACTTTTTGTTCTTCATGATGCCATTCGTTATTCTCAAACCAAACTGTGATTGCTCTGCCTGTTTTACCTGAACCGTCTGTAAAATAAGTCGGACCTTCTACAGGGTTATGTTGACATTTTGAAACTGATTTTATCTCTATTTCTGTTGTCAGGGAGAATAGCTTATGTGGTGGGTGGGGTGGAGTAACTTGTCCACCAAAATTTGTCATTGCTATTTGTAGTTCTGTGTTATTCTGGACAGCCCATTGAAAATACCTCTTGGTTAAAGGGAGAGAGATAGTGTCTGGCTCGTGTCCTGTTAATTCTGTCGTTCTCTGCCTGCCACGACGCACTATATGTGCTATCTGTTCACAAATGGTATCTATGGTGTTAGAGAATTGGTGTGGTAAAAAGATCCATTCTAGGACACGTAGTGGATCCTTTTCCTTTGCATCCCATTGACCTATTAATCCTTTGAGGGACCTAGGCCCTTGGATAACATACAGAGTAACTGGGAGCTGGTAATCTATCCTTGCAGCTTGTTGATTGGTTAAAGCTCTGCTAACTTGTTCAATAGCATGCTCAGCCTCCGGAGTTAACTGTCGGGGCAAGTTGAGGGCAGGTTCTCCCTTCAGTAGTTCAAATAGAGGTCGAAGGATATAATTGTCTATACCTAAAAGGATTCATACCCAATTTATAGTGCCAGTTAATTTCTGTACATCGTTTAGGGTGTTAACTTTGACATCAATCTTTAGCAATTGAGGCACTACAGTCTGCTGGAGGATTTTCCATCCCAAATATTTCCATGGGGGTTGCTGTTGCACCTTTTCAGGAGCAACAACTAACCCATTCTTTTCAAGGCAAGATTTAGTGCTGGAGGCAATTTCTAAAAGATTCTGTGGTTCCTGACAGGCTAACAAAATGTCATCCATATAATGATAGCAAATAGCTGTTGGATATGTCTTTCTTACCTCTGATAATGCCTTAGCCACATACAGTTGACATATTGTCGGACTGCTTTTCATACCCTGTGGTAATACAGTCCAATGATAACGCTCTGCTGTTCCCTGATGGTTAACAGAGGGAATAGAAAAAGCAAACTTTGGAGCATCGTCAGGGTGTAGGGGAATAGTGAAAAAATAATCTTTGAGATCCATAATGGCAGTGTTCCAATTCTTTGGTATCATGGTTGGGGAAGGCAAACCTGGCTGTGTGGCTCCCATGTCCTCCATGACATTATTAATTGCACGAAGGTCATGTAAAAGACACCATTTCCCTGATTTTTTCTTAATTACAAATACTGGTGTGTTCCAGGGACTTGTGGTCAGAACCAAGTGTCCCAACTTCAATTGTTCTGTTACCAATTCTGTTAAGGCGTGGGTTTTTTCCAAATTTAGGGGCCATTGATCAACCCACACTGTTTTTTCTGTCAGCCACTTGAGTCTCAATGGAACATTCTCATCAATGACCCCAGTTAAAAAGGTGGTGTTGCTATCGAGACTCCCCACATGCTTAAGACATCCCTTCCCAAAAGGTTAAAAGGACAGTTCACTATATATGGGCGGAGGTTCCCAGTACGCCCTTCAGGATCTATTATCTGGATAAGCGATGCACTTTGACGTGATGTTGATGTTCCTCCTATTCCTGTTAGATCCGTTGCTGATGAAATTGTCTCCCAATTTGATGGCCAAAAGGAGGCGCCGATGACTGTAACATCTGCTCTGGTGTCCAGTAGGCCTTGAAGTTTGATAGTGCTGGGTTTATGCTGGGGGTTTCACACTTCACGTTCAATGGTTGTCCGCTGTTTTGTTACTGGTTGTGTCCAACAAATGTGTGGCTTACCAGTAGATCCAAAGCCACCTGTTCCTCTGAGCATGTTTTCCTCCGAGGGGGTATTTACTGTACGTGCATGGAATAAGACAAGTTGGTGTATACATTCTCCCGCGGGGACTGTTATGGGTGGGGATGGGGTTCAGACCATTGCTTGTAATTGTCCTTCAAAGTCAGCATCAATTATCCCAGGCAAAACAAAAAGACCCTGTAAGGTGACACTAGAGCATCCCAGTAATAAAGCACCAAATCCATTACCCAACGGACCTTTCAGTGCAAGTGGCACCTTTTGCACTCTGGTGTCTGTTATCTTTAATTCTGTTGCTGTGGGGACATCCACTCCGGAACTTCCAGAGGTGAAGGAATGGAGGCGTGCCAGACCCATCTCGTTGGCAAATTGGGATTGCGTGGGGCGGAGACTTCTTGTATCTGCGAGCGGCTCCACGACGTGCTCAGCCTCCTGTTTCCCGAAATCGGAACTGGTTGCCCGTTGACGTTGCACTTTGATCGACAGCAAATCCCCGCCCCTTAAGCCATGCAAGCAGAGCATGAGTAGCCTTTTCATCATATGTAATTCCCAGTTGCTTTAAAATGTACATTAGCAAAGAAACAATAGTCTCTTCTTCCACAGACATCTTCGATCCCATCTTCCTGACCACTCACCATTTTCCAAAGGTGTGTATTCTCTCGGGAGTACAGCTCTCTGGTCCGCTGTCTTAACTTGTTTGGTCAGCTTCTCCACCGGAGCTCTTCATCCACCTCTAAGGTCCCTGTTCGGGTGCCATTTGTGGAGACTAAGGCACGGACCCTGTTTCTGGTTACCTGCGAAATCCTTTATTATCTGAAGGCCCAGGTTTGATATAGGCTATACGAAGTACCCGCCTGTATGAGCAGCTAATACAGTTGGTTAGCTATCACCACCCACATGGGTATTTTGGCTTCTTCATTGGTAGATATCTTGCTCACTGGTTGCCTTGATTGGATGTCTGCTTCTTGCTTCTTTCTTCCTTCTTATCTTGCCTACCTTTCCCTGTAGTACTCCCAAAACTTTCCCAGTAACATTCCTCTGCTATCATCTCAAAGCTTTCCCAGCAGCTAGTCTAGCTCAGAAATCCATCACATCATGGTTCTTTACACCCACAAGATCCCTTAATTTTGGCTTTGGAAAAGGCCAGGGAAAAACTGAAAGTTAAGATGGAGAGAAGTTGTTCAGCTGGTGATATCGGGGAAAGATACTTAAAATTAAAAAACAGTAATCAGGAAGATAGGTTGGAGAGTTATGTATCACAGGTACCTCCAAGAGAAGCACCCTCTTCATCTGTTCTATCTGATGGTGATAAGGAGGAAGAGATTGCTGTCACTGGCAACAAGCAGCAGATTCACATTCAGAGTTAAGGAAGGGTTAAAACAGAAGTGCTGCAGCAGAGGTATCTGCAGCCCCCACAGAGCAGGGTGAGCAATTGTGAGGGAAAAAAAAAACTAAATGGAAAACCAAGTGGGAAAGGAGGGGAGCTCACGAAGCTCCTATGTTTGAGTATGGGATGAGTGCTGGGGCAGGCAGACAAGTGGAACGAGATCGGTGTGCGTGATGTGGGGAGTTTGGATGTTGGAAGTGAGGCTGCCCTGGGGGGAGTGCCATGGGGTGGCTCCAGTGACTGAATTGGAACTAGACTAATGGGGACCTGGGGAATCTACCCTAGCAGATCCACTGGTTAAATTGAAGCTGGGGAAACAAACCCTTTCATTTGTATGAAGCGATATTAATTAATAATGATGATTTAACATTAATGGTGGACAAAAGCCTAAACCCTGCTCAGTTCTTATATGGGGAGCCAAAACAAGGTTTAACCCACAACTGTTTAGAATTTATGCAATACCAGACCAAGATTTGGGTGCATTTAATGGAATAGGCCCTCCCAGAAGGTGAAAGAATATATGTGGATGGATCTTCTAGATGTCTACAGGGAAAAAGGATGTCAGGGTATGCACTAGTTAACGGAGAAAAGATGCAAACCATTGAAAAAGGGAAACTACCTTCAGATTTGTCTGCTCAAATGTGTGAGCTATATGCTCTAAAAAGAGCCTTAGAATACCTAGCGCATAGGAAGGGAACTATTTATACTGACTCAAAATATGCATTTGGTGTAGTGCACACCTTTGGGAAAATTTGGGAAGAATGGGGACTTTTAAATTCAAAAGGGAAGGGGTTGATTCATGAAGGACTTATCTTGGAAGTCTTGGAAGCATTAAAATTACCTGAAGAAATAGCTGTAGTGCATGTTAGGGGACATCAGAGAGGAATGACACCCGAAATAAGGGGAAATAATCTAGCAAACCAAGAAGCTAGAGATGCAGCTGAAAACAGAATTTAAAGAGTCATGTTGGTTCTGTTACCTGAGGAACTGGAGATTCCAAAATTCAGTGAGTCAGAAGAGAGAGTTGAGTAAAATAGGAGGAAAACAATATCGACATGGGAAATGGAAGCTCCCTGATGGGAGGCAACTCCTTAATAAACCACTGACCAGACAGATATTAGAAAACATACATGAAAAGACTCACTGGGGCACACAAGGCCTATGTGACCACTTTTTAAGAGAGTATGGATGTACTGGAATTTATGGGTTAGCAAAACAACTGATAAATGCATGACTTGCCAGAGAGTGAATAAAAAGGTTATAAGAAAAACTACCTCTGGGGGATGTGAATTGGCAATGCGGCCCTTTCAAAGCATCCAAATAGATTTCACTGAACTCCCTCCTGTGCGGAGGTGGAAGTTCCTATTAGTAATAGTAGATCACTTAACTCACTGGGTGGAAGCAGTTCCAGCTGTCAGGGCTAAATCCAATACAGTATCAAAAACTCTTTTGGAGCTAATTATCCCTAGATATGGGATGTTTAGCAGAATTGACTCAGATAGGGGAACACGTTGTACATCAAAAATTGTACAACAAGTAACCCAAGCCTTGAGGATAAAATGGGAATTGCATACCCCATGGCATCTTCAAAGCTCGGGAAGAGTGGAAAGAATGAGTCAAACCTTGAAACAAACACTAAGTAAACTAATGATTGAGACCCAAATGTCCTGGGTAAAGTGTTTGCCTTTAGCATTGTTATGGGTTCGAACACAACCCAGATTGGATTTAGGGATATCTCCTTATGAAATGATGTTCGGATTGCCTTTTATGACAACCCAAAAGGAGATCGCTACTTATGAAGGAGGAGAGGTGAGTATCAGAAGATATATCACCACAATAGCTCAGACTCTGGAACATTTATGTTTAAAAGGATGGATTCCCCAGATGATGCCTTTAGACTTTAAAATTCATAACATTAATCCCGGGGAGCGGGTATTAAGACCTGGAGAGAGCAATCTTTAACTCCACAAGGGGAAGGTCCATTTCAGGTATTGCTGACAATGGAAGCTGCGGTCCGGACCAGAGAAAGAGGATGGACCCACGCCAGCAGGATTAAAGGACCTGTGGAAGAACCTAAGGAGTGGACTGTCATATCTGTGCCAGGTGACACCAAAATGACTCTCAAGAAGAGGACTATGCAGTAATATATAGATGATAACTCACGAATACAGGGAGACAGAAGGTTAAGGGCAAGCTTATATGACTGGTTTCAAATTCCCTCATGGGATACTTTGAGGAAACACCGGTTCTCTTCCTGGGGAGGTGGTATTCCCCAATTTGGAGGATCTGGATTATATTATTCAGATACACATGGGGAACTGGCTCTGGCTTGTGATCTTGTAATAGAGGAACGAGAGCCTTCACCAAGGTGTATATATATAGTGTCTAAGACACCTCCAATACAAGACACACTAGTTGGGTGTTCCGTCGGTGTAAGACTTGTAAACAGAAGTGATATTGCAGCTCCCATAATAGACACCCGCGTTGTATGACAAGTCATAAAAAATTCACCTTGGATTGAATATAGACAATGATTCCGGGACGCTGATGTACTTACTCTACTCTGTGGCTGGGAGTTATTGGTACCATCGGAGTGGGACGTAGCTGAAGATGAGTGGGAATCCACTATAGGGGTGTGTGAATAAAGCTTGCATGAAAATTGAATATGAGAAAATAAGATGGCCGAGGGCAAGCCCAGGTTGGCCTCTATGCCTGCCACCGAGAAGCATAAACATACCTCGGCTATGGGCAGCAACCCCACAGGCCTGAGGGGTGGAGGCATATGTCATACTGGACCTCTGATCATCTTATGGCTCCTGTCCCTATCACAAGTACGAGCCTCCTCCGATTCCACAGAATGTATAAAGACCATTTTGAGTGGACACATGACCACACAAACTTTAATCTATCACACCCATTATCAATGCAGTGAAACCCTGCTCGAGATGTGTACCCATCACAGAGTATGCTAGATGTAATGTTGCAGGCAAGATAATATGTTATGTTCCTAAAGCGAAAGTAAAAAAATGGTGGTTGGAAGTGCAGTCCCTGGGGAAAGATGGAGTAGCAGTAGGGCGAACTGAAATTACCAACATAAACAGCCCAGCAAGCATAATCTTTGATGCTTGTGAATCAATAGACAGTGGAAATGGACAGGGGGATGTAGAAATATGGAGTGGGTGCGAACCTACTTCCATGATTGAAAATATATGTGCTCCTCTTAGAGGTACAAATCTGAAGTGGCAAGTTCTACTTGTACAAAGAGCTGGAATTATTGTACTTCCTGGACCTGTGTTATTTGGTCTACGGATTATACCCCAGGAAAGTATATCCAGAGACTATATGAGCTAGGATATTGGGTAGTTAAGCTGGAGAAACTGAAAGCCCCAAACAAATGCAGGAGAAACCAGTGTAACCCACTGAATTTAACCATAAATAAACACAGAACCTGGAATGAGGACTGGAAAATGGCCGAACACACTTTTGGCCTGCAGATTGATGGCGCTGGCTCAGACCCAGGAACTTTAATATATATTAAGATCCAGGAAGTTGTACACTCGGACAAGGAGGAGGAACTACTGTTCCATTCCTTCTATCATGAAATGGAAACTGGGGCCAAATATGAAATTCCCACAATTGCCAGAAATTTTGTCGTGGTTTAAGCCTCTAAGCCTCCACCCATGCAGTTTTCTCACTCACTCACCCCCCTCTTTTCTTCCCCCAGTCCGGGGGGGAATGGGGAGGAGAATTAAAAGAATGCAACTCGCACAGGTTGAGATAAGAACAGTTTAGCAACTAAGGTATAGCACAAATCACTACTGCTACCACCAGGAAAGAGAATACAACTGCTCACCAAGCCCTACCCAGCCAGTGCACCCCCCAGCAGCGAACCCCCCAGTACCAAAAACCTGATCATGCCGTGCACCCCCAGTCCACCACCACACCCTTCCGGATCTCTGCCCTCCGTGTTCACATCCTGGACATGACGTGCTGTGGTATGGAATAACCTCTTTGGTCAGTTTGGGTCAGGTGTTCTGTCTCTGCTTCCTCCCGGCTCCCCCTCCTCCCTGGCATAGCATGAGACTCAGAAAGTCCTTGGCCAGACAAAACATTACAAGGCAGTAACTGAAAACACTGGTGTTATCAGCGCTGTTCCCAGGCCCAAAATCAAAAAACACAGCGCTGCACCAGCTACCAAGAAGGAGAAAAAACGACTGCTGCTGCTGAACCCATGACAAATTTGTTTGTGAACTTGGCAGAAAATATAGCAGAAGTACTCAATATAAGTAATTGATATTTTTGTGGAGGTACCAATATGGGGGAACAATGGCCTTGGGAGTCGAAAGAAATTAATATTACTGACACTAATATATGGAACTCAAGCAAAGTCCAGAGAGTGAAACAATGGGCACTACAGACGAGTATCATTGGTCAAAACTGTTGGCAAAAGCCTCCTTGGAGACGAGGGGAAAAGCCAGTGGGGGTTTTAACTTCTGAAAACAGTAGAATTTGGAATGAAACAATAAAAAAATTGACAACTTGGGGCCATCCTTCAGATATTGCAGATAGAGGACAAAATTGGACTTTAAATAAGAATCCTGGGGATAAGTGGGAAGCTCCAGAAGGGCTATATTGGATCTATGGTAAATATGTATACTCTGAATTACCCGGGAATTGGACCAGAACATGTGTTTTGGGAACCATCTGGCCAAGTTTCTTTTTATTACCAATGCGCAGGGGGGAACGATTAGGGGTGCCAGTCTATTCTGATGTATCTGAAATATCCCGGGCAAAAAGGGACCTACAGATTGGAAACTGGAAAGATGATCAGTGGCCCCCAGAGTAAATTATTGCATATTATGATCCCGCCTCCTGGGCTGAGGATGGGTCCTGGAGATACTGGACTCCAATATATATGTTAAATCACATAATTAGGTTGCAAGCAGTCCTAGAAATTGTGACTAACAAAACTGGTGATGCATTAACCATATTAGCCAAACAGAACAGCAAAATTCATACAGCAGTATATCAAAATCGCTTAGCCCTGGATAACATTTTAGCACAGGAAGGGGGTGAGTGTGGGAAATTCAATCTATCCAACTGTTGTTTACAGATTGATGATGAAGGAAAAGATATAGAAAAGATAATTACTGAAATGAAAAAGGTCCACATGTTCCCATTCAAACCTGGAAGGGGTTTAACTTGGATATGAAAAAATGATGGAACAATAACTGGTAGAATTTGGGGGGGTTAAGAGGAATCCTGCTGGGTTTTGTTTTATTAATAACTGCTTTACTCATTGTACCTTGTGTTGTTCCCCTGATGAATAGAATGGTCTGTAGGACCATAGAGCAATTACGATTTGAAATAATTACTCCAGAGGGAACAGAATCAAAAATTAGAATGTTAAAAATTCGGTCTCATGATGATCCATTTGAGGAGGCAAAACTAATCTTCAAAAAAACTGAATGAATACGAAAAGCCAGAAATGGAAATTACGGCTCAAACCAAATGGATTAAGAAGAAAAAGGGGGGAAGTGTGATAAACACAAATGTATTGGCTTTCGCAAATCATAGGTGTTGCTATGTGGATATAACTGCATGAGTTTGCAACAAAAGAAACAAAGCTGGCTAAAGATACAAGATTAGACAACAAGTTGAAAACGGCCAGAACTCTTGAGCAAAATGGAGTGTCCTGGGTTCAGCAGCAGCAGTCATTTTTCTCCTTGGTAGCTGCAGCAGCGCTTGATAACACCAGTGTTTTCAGTTGCTGCTTGGTAATGTTTTGGTCTGACCAAGGACTTTATGAGTCTCATGCTCTGCCGGGGAGGAGAGGGGTGCCGGGAGGAAGCAGGGATGGGGCGCCTGACCCAAACTGACCAAAGAGCCATTCCATGCCACAGCACGTCATGCCCAGGATGTAAAATACTGGGGGCAGGAACCTGGAAGCGGCTCTCTCTCTCGGCTTGGTCAGGCGGTGAGCAGTTGAATCCTCTTCCCTTGTATTTCCCTGGTCATTATTATTATAGGTGGTAGCAGTAGTGATTTGTATTATATCTCAGTTACTAGACTGTTCTTATCTCAACCCGTGGGAGTTACATTCTTTCGGTTCTTCTCCCCATTTCCCCCCCATCGGAGTGGGGGGGGGGGAAGAGAGGGAGAAGTGAAATTTACAGCTTAAACCACGACATGGAGTCACATAGTGTCCTGGGTTCAGCAGTAGCAGTCATTTTTCTCCTTCTTGGTAGCTGGTGCAGAGCTTTGTTTTTGGCCTGGGAACAGCGCTGATAACACCAGTGTTTTCGGTTACTGCTTGGTAATGTTTTAGTCTGACCAAGGACTTTCTGAGCCTCATGCTCTGTGAGGGAGGAAGGGAAGCCAGGAGTAAGCAGAAACAGGATACCTGACCCAAACTGACCAAAGAGGTTATTCCATACCACAGCACGTCATGGCTAGGATGTAAAAACGGAGGGCAGAGAGCCGGAAGGGTTGGGGGGTTTGCTGCTGGGTTGGGCTTGGTATCGGGTCGTGAGCAGTTGTATTCTCTTTCTTTGTATTTCTCTGGTCATTATTATTATTGGTGGTAGTAGTAGGGGTTGTGTGTTATAATTTAGTTACTAAACTGTTCTTATCTCAACCTGTGTGAGTTGCATTCTTTCGACTCTCCTTCCCATCTGTCCGGGAGCAGGGGGAAGAAAGAGGGGTGGGTGAGTGAGCAAAACTGCGTGGCTGAGAGGCTTAAACCACGACACAAAGCAAAAGAATTTGTAAAGGCAAAAGAAAAAGGGAGGGGGGGGGCTCTGTCCTGGGTTCAGCAGCAGCAGTCATTTTTTCTCCTTCTTGGTAGCTGGTGCAGCGCTGTGTTTTTTGATTTTGGCCTGGGAACAGTGCTGATAACACCAATGTTTTTAGTTGTTGCAGTAATGTTTAGGCTGACCAAGGACTTCTTGAGTCTCATGCTCTGCCAAGGAGGAGGGGAAGCCAGGAGGAAGCAGAGGCGGGACACCTGACCCAAACTAGCCAAAGAGGTATTCCATACCACAGCACGTCATGCCCAGGATGTAAAAATGGAGGGGAGAGACCCGGAAGGGGGGGGTTCACTGCTGGGTTGGGCTTGGTATCGGGTGGTGGGCAGCTGTATTCCCTTTCTTTGTGCTTCTCCTGTCATTATTACTGATGGTAGCAGTAGTGATTTGTGTTATACCTTACTTACTAAACTGTTCTTATCTCAACCCATGGGAGTTGCATTCTTTTGATTCTCCTCCCAATCCCCCTGGGACTGGGGGGAAGAAAGAGGGGAGAATGAGTGAGCGAGCGAGCGAACTGCGTGAGAGGCTTAAAGCAGGACAGCTTGATATGAGAAAAGCTAGTGCCTGGAAAACCTAGGGTTAAAGTACTTTTATCTTAACTTAGATCAATGATAAAGAACAATGTTTGTATTGTAAGTCTGTGGTGAGATAACAGGATTTAGTGGCCCCACTAAACATGAATGAGTTATTTCACACCATCCTTCTGCTTATCAGTTGGTTTAGAGACAGTGCCTCCCAATCATCTACTAGCTTTGTATCCTCCTTGTCTGCCCATTTTTCAGGAAGGTCACACTGTTCTAAATCTTTGCCAGCTATCAGAAAAATTACAGATATGGCTGGTTTCAGCTAGTTTTGTGATTACTGGGGCATCCAACTGTGCCAAAGGTGAAAAGTACACAGTGAGGAAGACTGCTTACTTCATCTTGAAGACCCCTGCCCGCATGAGTAAGACTGCTTACTTCATTCTCAAGATTTACTTCATTCTCTCATAAACACCGGAGAGCAGTGCGCAGACGCCAAGAGGAGGAGACTTATGATAAGAAGTTTCTGAAGCTAGTTATAATATTCCTTGCCTATGCGCAGTAATAATGAATATGTATATTGATTCAGAGAAAACTCCAGGACCAAACTTGCCAACAAAGTTTTCAAGTTGACAAGCAGGTATTTTTTATTACAGCACCGGGAGACACGGGGGATAGCTCCTCCTAATGTGTGTCCCCGTATTGCTACACAAGCAGTCCTTATATAGCTACCAAGCACACATACCTATTCATGAGGCTACGCATGGATTATATAATTTTCCAGAAAGTTCCCCGCATGCGTACAAAAATGTGGTGGGGGTCTTTGGGGTCGTTTACTTGCTCCAACAATTTTCATCACTGCTGGCAGCTTTTGAAGTATGCACAGTAGATGCTTATACCAGCTTAATCAGTTTGTTAACACCACAGACATAGCAATCTTCATGTCCTCCTACTTATCAGTTAATTTAACTGCAACCCATTCTGGGCCCCTGCCATTCCAGATACTCCCTATCTTTACGTCCTGTTCTTCTAGCCTGTTTTTCTTACACTCATTTTGACACGCATCTCAGTAATTTTCCATTACTACTGTTACAAAGCCATCAAACTTAACATTACTTAAAATTCATTCTAAAGGTTTATATATTTCATTTTGTAATTTTGTACCCCCCTTTGTCTCAATATGGCTAATGCAATAGTAAAAGTATATAAACCTGTAACAAATGCTAATCAGTGCGCCTCTGGCTACGGTCAAATGCCCAGCACTGTTGCTTTTGCTTTATTGACTTTGTCCCTCAATAAAACCCTATTATCTCAATTAGTGGAGTGAGCTCGTATTTCACATCAAGTGTGGCGTTTCACGATACAAACTCAAGTTGATGAAGAGACTCAAATCCAACTTTATTACAAGAAAGCCCTTTTTATCCCTCTGTTCGGTACTTTCCCAACCCACACATACATAGAATCATAGAATCATAGAATAGTTAGGGTTGGAAAGGACCTTAAGATTATCTCGTTCCAAACCCCCTGCCAAAACTAGCGCCTAAGGCAATGCTTAAAGTGCCGGAGGTCAGGAAATCCATAAAGGCGTTCACGGGTATCAGACAGGCAGAAGACGAGCCGTATATGCAATTTAGAGATCGTTTGGAGATGGCTGTCGATAAGCAAGTAGAGAATGATGCTGCCAAAGATGCCTTATTATTGAAACTAGCAATAGAAAATGCAAACCCGGACTGTCAGAAGGTGTTGCGTATGTTAAAAAATCCTACATCGACCAATATGATTGAAGCATGCAACCGTATTGGCTCAATAGACCACGTTATCAAAAAACCAGCAGGGCATTTAGCTGCAGCACTGCAAACCACACAGCGGCTGTGTTTTAGGTGTGGCAAACGCAGCCACTTTAAGCGTGTCTGACCCCAGGCGAGCCCAGATGGGGACCTGAATCTTTGTCCATGTTGCAAAAAGGGGCGTCACTATGCTAAGCACTGTCGATCAAAGTGCAACGTCAACGGGCAACCAGTTCCGATTTCGGGAAACAGGAGGCTGAGCACGTCGTGGAGCCGCTCGCAGATACAAGAAGTCTCCGCCCCACGCAATCCCAATTTGCCAACGAGATGGGTCTGGCACGCCTCCATTCCTTCACCTCTGGAAGTTCCGGAGTGGATGTCCCCACAGCAACAGAATTAAAGATAACAGACACCAGAGTGCAAAAGGTGCCACTTGCACTGAAAGGTCCGTTGGGTAATGGATTTGGTGCTTTATTACTGGGATGCTCTAGTGTCACCTTACAGGGTCTTTTTGTTTTGCCTGGGATAATTGATGCTGACTTTGAAGGACAATTACAAGCAATGGTCTGAACCCCATCCCCACCCATAACAGTCCCCGCGGGAGAATGTATACACCAACTTGTCTTATTCCATGCACGTACAGTAAATACCCCCTCGGAGGAAAACATGCTCAGAGGAACAGGTGGCTTTGGATCTACTGGTAAGCCACACATTTGTTGGACACAACCAGTAACAAAACAGCGGACAACCATTGAACGTGAAGTGTGAAACCCCCAGCATAAACCCAGCACTATCAAACTTCAAGGCCTACTGGACACCAGAGCAGATGTTACAGTCATCGGCGCCTCCTTTTGGCCATCAAATTGGGAGACAATTTCATCAGCAACGGATCTAACAGGAATAGGAGGAACATCAACATCACGTCAAAGTGCATCGCTTATCCAGATAATAGATCCTGAAGGGCGTACTGGGAACCTCCGCCCATATATAGTGAACTGTCCTTTTAACCTTTTGGGAAGGGATGTCTTAAGCATGTGGGGAGTCTCGATAGCAACACCACCTTTTTAACTGGGGTCATTGATGAGAATGTTCCATTGAGACTCAAGTGGCTGACAGAAAAAACAGTGTGGGTTGATCAATGGCCCCTAAATTTGGAAAAAACCCACGCCTTAACAGAATTGGTAACAGAACAATTGAAGTTGGGACACTTGGTTCTGACCACAAGTCCCTGGAACACACCAGTATTTGTAATTAAGAAAAAATCAGGGAAATGGTGTCTTTTACATGACCTTCGTGCAATTAATAATGTCATGGAGGACATGGGAGCCACACAGCCAGGTTTGCCTTCCCCAACCATGATACCAAAGAATTGGAACACTGCCATTATGGATCTCAAAGATTATTTTTTCACTATTCCCCTACACCCTGACGATGCTCCAAAGTTTGCTTTTTCTATTCCCTCTGTTAACCATCAGGGAACAGCAGAGCGTTATCATTGGACTGTATTACCACAGGGTATGAAAAGCAGTCCGACAATATGTCAACTGTATGTGGCTAAGGCATTATCAGAGGTAAGAAAGACATATCCAACAGCTATTTGCTATCATTATATGGATGACATTTTGTTAGCCTGTCAGGAACCACAGAATCTTTTAGAAATTGCCTCCAGCACTAAATCTTGCCTTGAAAAGAATGGGTTAGTTGTTGCTCCTGAAAAGGTGCAACAGCAACCCCCATGGAAATATTTGGGATGGAAAATCCTCCAGCAGACTGTAGTGCCTCAATTGCTAAAGATTGATGTCAAAGTTAACACCCTAAACGATGTACAGAAATTAACTGGCACTATAAATTGGGTATGAATCCTTTTAGGTATAGACAATTATATCCTTCGACCTCTATTTGAACTACTGAAGGGAGAACCTGCCCTCAACTTGCCCCGACAGTTAACTCCGGAGGCTGAGCATGCTATTGAACAAGTTAGCAGAGCTTTAACCAATCAACAAGCTGCAAGGATAGATTACCAGCTCCCAGTTACTCTGTATGTTATCCAAGGGCCTAGGTCCCTCAAAGGATTAATAGGTCAATGGGATGCAAAGGAAAAGGATCCACTACGTGTCCTAGAATGGATCTTTTTACCACACCAATTCTCTAACACCATAGATACCATTTGTGAACAGATAGCACATATAGTGCGTCGTGGCAGGCAGAGAACGACAGAATTAACAGGACACGAGCCAGACACTATCTCTCTCCCTTTAACCAAGAGGTATTTTCAATGGGCTGTCCAGAATAACACAGAACTACAAATAGCAATGACAAATTTTGGTGGACAAGTTACTCCACCCCACCCACCACATAAGCTATTCTCCCTGACAACAGAAATAGAGATAAAATCAGTTTCAAAATGTCAACATAACCCTGTAGAAGGTCCGACTTATTTTACAGACGGTTCAGGTAAAACAGGCAGAGCAATCACAGTTTGGTTTGAGAATAACGAATGGCATCATGAAGAACAAAAAGTTCAGGGATCAGCACAAATTGTAGAATTAGCTGCAGAAGTGTTTGCATTTCAACACTGTCACCGAGCATTGAACCTTGTCACTGATTCAAATTATGTTGCTGGAGTTGTTACTAGAATTGAAAATTCATGGCTAAAGGAAGTTGCCCATCCTACTTTATTCTATTATTTAAAAATGTTAAAAATGCTATTGGATGAACGCATGACACCTTATTATGTTCTGCATATTTGTAGCCATACAGATTTGCCTGGATTTATCATGGAGGGAAATCGAAGAGCTGATAGGTTAACAGCTCCTGTACTAGCAACTCCTCTACCAAATCAGATACAACAGGCTAGATTATCACATGCTTTTTACCACCAATCAGCGAGATCACTCAGAAAATAGTTTTCTCTCTCCTGGTGTCGTGGTTTATGTCTCTAAAACTCACAAAAATCGCTCACTCACTCCCCCTCTTTCTTCCCCCAGTCCCGGGGGAATGGGGAGGAGAATCAAAAGAATTCAACTCGCACAGGTTGAGATAAGAACAGTTTAGGAACTAAGGTATAACACCAATCACTACTGCTACCACCAGTAATAATAGTGACAGGAGAAGTACAAAGAAAGAGAATACAACTGCTCACCAAGCCCGACCCAGCCAGTGCACCCCCCAGCAGCGAACCCCCCAGTACCAAAAACCTGACCATGCTGTGCACCCCCAGTCCACCACCACACCCTTCCGGGTCTCTGCTCTCCGTCTTCCCGTCCTGGACACGATGTGCTGTGGTATGGAATAACCTCTTTGGTCATTCTGGGTCAGGTGTCCTGTCTCTGCTTCCTCCCGGCTTCCCCTCCTCCCTGGCATAGCATGAGACTCAGAAAGTCCTTGGCCAGACCAAAACATTACAAGGCAGTAACTGAAAACACTGGTGTTATCAGCGCTGTTCCCAGGCCCAAAATCAAAAACACAACGCTGCACCAGCTACCAAGAAGGAGAAAAATGACTGCTGCTGCTGAAGCTATGACACCTGGTCAGAAGCACGTACAATAGTACAGACATGCCCTGACTGTCAACCATTTGCAACACACCCACATACTGGAGTAAACCCTCGTGGCACCAGTGCCTTACAACTATGGCAAAGTGATGTCACTCACATCCCTGAGTTTGGGAGACAAAAGTATGTCCATGTTTCCATTGATACATTTTCACACATGGTCTGGGCCACAGCAGAAACAGGTGAAAAGGCCGGTGAAGTTATTCGTCATTGGTGTGGTGCCTTCGCAGCTCTAGGTGTTCCAAAACAAATACAAATGGACAATGGCCCTGCCTATAACAGCAAGATAACTCAAACATTTCTAAACACCTGGGGGATAAAACACAAGACAGGGATCCCACACTCATCACAAGGACAAGCCATTGTTGAACGATGTCACCAAACACTAAAAATGTTATTAGAAAAACAAAAAGGGGGAATGAAGGGAGAATCGCCACAGGCACGACTATATAAAGCAATTTCTGTATTAAATTTCTTGACGATTGGAGAGGGAAATGAGGCCGTAGCCGTTACCAGACATATCCTGTCCCACAGCCAAATTTTGCCTAATTCCATAGGGACTCATCAACCAAAGGTTTGGGTAAAATCACCACAAATGCTTCGCTGGGAAGGACCGCATCCACTGACAACTTGGAGGCAAGGGTATGCTTGTGTCTCCACAGATCACGGTCCTTGGTGGATACCTGCACGGCTGGTGCGGCCTGTTTTGAACCATCCTGCGGTTACGGACACAGAATCCAGGGGTAATCCCCAAAACATCGATGTTGACAATGCGACTGACGCCTGGGAATAGCTCCAACATATGGGTGAACTTAGCTAGAACACTAAGTCAAACAGCTCTGTAACTGAGCAATAGCACAGCCATTTCATAAAACAGTAGAAATGTAAAACTTCTTGTACTGATATTTTCCTTTGTGTTAGGTTTCTTGTTATGTCTTTAGACAAACAAAAAGGGGGAGATGTGGGTGTAAAGAACCATGATGTGATGGATTTCTGAGCTAGACTAGCTGCTGGGAAAGCTTTGAGATAGCAGAGGAAAGTTACTGGGAAAGTTTTGGGAGTATTGCAGGGAAAGGTAGGCAAGATAAGAAGGAAGAAAGAAGCAAGAAGCAGACATCCAATCAAGGCAACCAGTGAGCAAGATATCTACCAATGAAGAAGCCAAAATACCCACGTGGGTGGTGATAGCTAACCAATTGTATTAGCTGCTCATACAGGCGGGTACTTCGTATAGCCTATATCAACCCTGGGCCTTCAGATAATAAAGGATTTCACAGGTAACCAGAAACGGGGTCCATGCCTTAGTCTCCACAGGATCTGGCGGAGCTCTATTAATTTTGCATTCCGTCTGTCACTCTGGGTAGTTCCTTAAAGTGAAAAACATATCTGCATACATTACTTCATCCCATTTTCCTTGCCGCCTCAAAACCAGCATTGATTGTAACAATGTATTATAATTCAGAGTCACATTTTTAAGCCATTTTTCATGATCTTCCGAAGTATACAAAGGCCAACATTGGTAACAATATTTTACCAATGTTTTCTTATTTACTGTGCCCCCAGGAGACCCTCCCAGTTCTTTCCGATGTGCCAAAATGCACCCTAAAGGACTCTTTTTCAAGATCTCTCCACCCTGCTGGTTTTCCATTTTCAATCTCACATTCTCACACACACACACGGGATCCCACAGACACACTCCACACAGTTACAACACTTGAGACAGAGACAGAGACTAGAATTCAATCAAACAAACAACAATTAATAACACAGTTATAACAACCTGGCACCAATACCAAAATCACAAGACCAATATCATTACTGTAACAAGCCACAAAATCAGTCGGATACCAATAAGATACAAAACTGTGGCGTATCAAAGACAGACTCCAGTTCTGGTGAAATCTGAAGACCTTTATTTCACCTCTCTCATCCCTTTTATAGTCTACTAGGTGCTAAACAGTAACTTTCCACTCTGTTGCTTCCTTATCATCCTGATTTAGCAAAACTACCAGGGGTTACAAATATTCACATTGTTTGGTCCGACTTTGAGATGCGCATCCTGCTTTGTCTTGCAAACTGTCTGCTTTGTTTTGCTAATGATCTTTACCCTTCATTTTTCTCTTTAAAGCAAGGCTTTGGCCAGACAAGGGCAATATCCCCTGGTGTTTTCTTCACTGTTCCCAGGGCTTAAGTTGGACCAGGGTGATAACGCCTGAATCCATTTCGTTAACTATTGCCATCCCGTCACCCACATCTCCCCCTTTTTGTTTCACTAAAAGACAGCTTTTATAGATTTATGATCCACTTTTACCAAAGTTTCTGTATTCTCCATTAGCTATTGTCACAAACAAGGCACACAGATAAGAATACCTAAAAAGACTAACAAAATGATTAAGATAAAGTAAGGCCATCTGCGGGAGATTAAGGACCATGAACTCTGACCAATATGATCAAGCGTTGACAATTTATTACAGGCAAGCAGCGTCTCTTATAGAAAAAGCCTCAGAAGACTAGAACATTCAATAACATCTGGTTGGTTACATTCTTTAGCCAAGTGTTAGCAACGGTTTTATGATTGGTTGTTACAATAGTAAGTGATTCCCAGGCTGCGGCCACAACAGCAGATGGTTTCAAGGACACAGCTATCAGTTCCTTCGTATGCATCCCTCTTAACAACTGTCCATGCCAACGTTCTCAAAGCTTTCTGCACATACGCGACCTATAGTAACCTCCACACATTCTTTAGTAACCTCCAAGCAGGGCCTCACAGCCTTTGGTTCACTACTTTACAAATGTCAAGCAGTTCTCTGGATTGCTCACAGTCCATTTTCAGCAAGAAACGCTGCAACAATTCCCTCTTTTTGTTTTTGAGCAATCCAGACCTGACTTACAGCACGAGATAGCATTTTTACAATACACTTCCATAAACAGCAAAAAATTAAGACAATAACAACCAATGTTATCATAATCGATAGACCTTGCTTAATTAATGTTCCCAACCAGCCACTAATTCCCCATCCTTGTAGCAATTTCTGAAACCAATTCCATTCTGAGTTTAATTGTAATTTCTGTACTCCATCTTTTAAGATTTGAATACTTTTGTGTACAGATTCAGAATGATCAGAAAGATTCATACAACGCATTCCTTCAAAGTCTTCACAGCCATGACCTTGAGCTAATAGTAAAAAATCAATCACTGCTCTATTCTGCAGAGTAGCGTGTCTTACACTATCCACATCTAATAAAAGACCACTTAAAGCTTCAGAAGTAGCATTAGTTTGTTTAGCAAGCCAGCATCCTAGCTTATTTAGGGTGGTTAGTGATCGAGCAGTGCCAATTGAAGAAATAATACTTGCAAAAAAAGCGCTCTGCTGTGTTCCAAAATTCCACACGATCATCACACGAGTTAGTAAAGGCATGCAAACTTCTCCTTTTACGGTGAGTGTGTCTACGTCTAATCTGTAAAATTTGTGAGTGATTTGGCATTAGTAGGGTTAGTCGTCCCAAACTACATGGACCTCCTTTAATGTGAGAAGGAACCCCCGGCCAGGCACGATCTCCACAGATTAGGAAGTAACCACTAGGCAGGTTAATGGGTTTGTTAGTAGCTTTAGATATGTTAGGAGAAGTATAGTTACACCAAAAGCGGTGATTATTATATACTGAGAGGGTGGCATTAACCCACCATGCTTGTGACTGGTTCTTCCCAGTATAATTAAAATAAAAGCAATAATCCATTTTCGCAGATCCAAACAGTTCCAGTTCCTGTGGCTCTAGAGCACTTATTGGAAGATAAGAGATTCAGCCATCCCAGGCATCTACCCTTCCCGTCTTCTGTGTAGGGCCTCATTGTGCTGGTGGGATAGGCCAGTCATCCACAGGAACACCCACCAAACAAGTACTGAATGATTGTCTGGAGATGATGTTGCTAAACACAAAGAATCTTGACCTGTAGAATTTGCTAGAGTTACCCATACATTGGGTTTTGGCTGATTTAAAACCCATGATTCCCCAATGGCTAGAGTCCACATAATGACTGTCAAGGTAGTTGCTCTGCTGAATCCACATAGTCTTTCCACAGCTTCACCCATCGAGCAGGTATCCATAGAAGTCTGTTATCTGTAAGTATACACATATATCCTCTACCTGCTAATTTAACCTCTGCGGGGCCTTTCCATTGTCCTGAATTTAAATCTTTATACTGAACTAGGATCTTCTCTGTTTTCTTATTTGTTACTCCTGACTGCAAAGCTAGTCCATGAATAACCATAGGCGGTTCATTCCTGTCCCCTGCCAATCGCAAATAGTTCAAAACATACAATGCTTTGGCCAATCTTTCTGCAGGTGGGAGCAGCTCTCCCCCTTTTTGTTTTAAGAGAAGAGATTTTTGGGTAGAATGAGCACGCTCAATAACAGCTTGACCTGTGGGTGAATGTGGAATACCGATAATATGTTGGATACCCCACTGATTACAAAAATGTGTAAATTGGTTTGCAATATAGGCAGGACCATTATCCAGGTTAATGCATCTAGGGACCCCCATAGCTGCAAAACAACCATATAAGTGTTTTAATACTTGTTTAGTAGTTTCACCAGTTTGTGCTGTGGCCCAGATTGCCACTGAAAAGGTGTCAGTGGAGACTCCCTCACATCAAGGTCTGGCATGGCATGCGTCTCCACCACTCAGCGCCTGCTGGGTTGCAGCCAACAGCAGAGCTAAAGGTTCTTCTTGGTGGCAAACACAGAGGCCAACCCAGTCTTGCCCTTGACTGTGGTAGGAGGTATTTGGCCAACCTCAGTCCTTGCATCTCATTGTCAACGCAGAGTTTCACCTGCTTCATCCAGTAACAAGTTACTACTATGGCAAAGCACATACAGATGTACATTAGCAGTTTGTATACCACAGGGTGCAGCAGCATGCTGAAGATGCCAGAGGCAGCGAGGTTCTCTCACTCTCTCAATTTGTTCCATTGCCTGCTTTATAACACTATTATTGTATTAGAAACTTTCTAGCTTTTGCCTTAGCATTTTCTAGCAGCTCCTGCAAATTTGCATGCTCTAACATCTGTTTTAAAAGTGACAAATCCATACAATAGAAGGTGTAGTTTCTTATTAGCAACTGGCTAGTAAGTACAGGTGGTTTTATACACAAAATCACAGCTTCTAATAATAGCTACTTTATAAGCACACATATTCAAGGTGTTACTTTTCAGTTGCTCTTAAGTGATGTTTTGCAGTCGTTCGTTTCTCTCTTCCTCTATCTCATTCTGCTCAGGATATTTACAGTCAGCTCCTGTAGCTGAGGCATTGGGCTTTTCCAGTCATCTGTCCAGCTCATGGCAAGGCTTGACAAACTTTGCAGGTAGCCGCCACAGACCTGTAGATAGGAGGACACAAATATACCCCCTCCCACAGGTTATCAGTTCTTGAGAAGTAAGTCAGGTTAAAATGTTTCCTTAAAGCAAAGGCATTCTGATGAAACAGGAATGTGAAGCAGCTGCAGAAGCAAACTACATGGTGTACACTATCTATGGTTGGTTACATAAACTTAGCAACAGGCATACTATTGGTTAACATGTTTCATGAGAACCTAAAGTGTGGTTTTTATAAGCAAGCAAGATTTACAGCCCAATTTAGCAACCTCCTTATCTTAGCTCCTTGTTATCTTCTAGGCCTGCATTCTTGTTTCATTAGCTATCCGGGAGTTGCTTCTTTTACACGGTTGGCTGCACAAAGGTAACCAGGAGTTACCCCTGCTACATGGCCAGCTGCACATAGTTGCTTTCACTCAGAGCAGGCATATGTCCATTCTCTAACAAGAAATCATCCACATCTTTCCCTTTTTTTTTTTTTTTTTTTGAATAAGCCAAAGCTGTTTTACGGATTTTTCAATCATACCATGAATACATTGCAAAATACAAGGTGTAATCAGAACTATGGTCAAGACTATTACTAAAATCATTTCAATACCTTTTATCAGAGATGTGAGCCAACCATTAATACCCCAAGATGTAAGAAGGGCATTTAACCAAGAAATCTTATCATTCTGATAGACATCATGAAGTACTTTCACATGCTTCCAAATCACATACGTATTACCACTAAAAACAGCATTGTGTTAACCGACAAGAAGTTTTCTCTGCCACCCTGATGCTGTTTGGGTGGAGGTTGGTAAAGCTTGTGGTTGCACTATCGCTCTTGCTTTTTCTGTTAGCAGTTTGTGTTTCAAATCTTGGATTCACCCCTAGGTTACCTTAAACACACTAAGCAGGACTGCTCCGCAGCAGCTACAAAGGCCTGTCTGCCCAGCAGCAGCTACAGCTGCCTGCCTGCTGAGTAGCAGCCATAAATACCTGCCGGCAACAGCACTTTTGTATTAACCCCTTCTTGCCCGAAAGGGTAATCTGGTATCTATTAAAAACTTTTACATAAACTAGACAACAAATAAGTACACAGACCATCGTCTGCCCTCAACGCACACACATATGGGATCCCACAAACACACTCCATACAAATACAATATTTAACACACAAAACGCAGATAATCATTACTCCCACTACATGGTCCCACGTACAAAACGTGGTGCAATGACCCTGTGAAGACAATCAAAAAAACCAGCTCCGAGCGGCATCATCGCAGTGCAAGGTGGCAGGCTCAATCTCAGCGGACGTCCCCGCGGAGGCTCTGCCTCCCTCATATCGCATGAGTTTTGGGCTTTTATACTGACCAAAATGCACACTCATTCCAACGCAGGTGGCCAGTCTGCATCGGAAGAAGTGGCCAGCAGTATCTATAAAGGTCTGCAAGGGTCGGTAGAAACATGAACATACTTATATTTGCCAACATTTACCACATGAATATCACAGAGAGACTATGTAAAATGAGTTGTATATCACTGTTTGCCTAATATCTTTGATAAGAGCATGAGACCTTCTCACTGCAGGTTTTGATCCGGCACATATACCACCATGAAAACACGCAATACATCTGCATCCCCCACCCATCTCGCTTCTCCCTTTACGGATATAAATCAGGTTCTTTTTCCGGATTAACAGGCACGGGGTCAAAAGGACTGTCCTGGTCAGCATCAAAATTATCAGGCGTCAGAATCTCAGGAGCAGCAACAGCAGTCTGTGTTCAGGAGTTTCAGCTTTATCAAGTGCAATTAAAACATTTTCTCCGCAGGTTTCAGGTGATCTGAGAGTAGGCTCTTTCTCGGGATTAACAGGGCTCAGGGCAAAAGGATTGCCCTCATTCCTGTCGTCAGTTTTCGCTGCTGAAGTGGAAAGGTTCCTGGGGGGGTGAGGGGAACTCCCCAGGAGTAGCTGGCAAAGGTGGATAGCTCATTTTCGTTGACTGACATGCCACCCCCCCTTTCTCGATTTCCCTTCGCGGAGAGACTGTATCATCATGACTTTCATCGGGGTCTGGGTTCGCCAGGACTTTTTGACGGAGACAGGGAAAGAGCACTACTAGCAGAGACTACTGCAGCTTGTTCCGACTTCATCGCTTGCAAAATCTCACGAATGAGCTTCCATAACGTGGAATAGTTACATGCTTCCTTTCCCGCTTTACCACCATTACTGAGAGTGTCCCATAATCGAACTCCTATAGCCTCCCAGGTGGAGAGTTCGAAAGCAGCATCCACACCATTTAATAACCCTTTATCTTTGCTCCATTGCAACAACCCTTTAAGGGTGGCTTCTTCATATTTAATCCCTCTCTTAGAGAGGATGTGTTGGAGGATCTGCAGGACTGCTACCTCATCTTTCATTATAGTAGCCCCCATTCCTCCCCGGCTGCCACTTGCCTTAAGAAGTGGATCTTTTGCAGAACCCGTAGTTCTACAGATGCGCGCGTCACCCCGTCATCGACAATTGCTGCTGACGGATCACTTTTGACCGGACCTTCCACCCATCAAATCTGCACTGATCTTCACTGCTTGACCAGCTCTCAGGAGGCAGATCTGAGGGTCCCCTGGACTGCCTGCAGTCCCTGTTCGGGCGCCATTTGAGGGAGATAAATGGTAACGAACTCTGACCAATATGATCAAGCGTTGACAATTTATTACAGGCAAGCAGCGTCTCTTATAGAAAAAGCCTCAGAAGACTAGAACATTCAATAACATCTGGTTGGTTACATTCTTTAGCCAAGTGTTAGCAACGGTTTTATGATTGGTTGTTAAAATAGTAAGTGATTCCAAAGCTGCGGCCACAACAGCAGATGGTTTCAAGGACACAGCTATCAGTTCCTTCGTATGCATCCCTCTTAACAACTGTCCATGCCAACGTTCTCAAAGCTTTCTGCACGTACGCGACCTATAGTAACCTCCACACATTCTTTAGCAACCTCCAAGCAGGGCCTCACAGCCTTTGGTTCACTACTTTACAAATGTCAAGCAGTTCTCTGGATTGCTCACAGTCCGTTTTCAGCAAGAAACGCTTCAACAGGCATCCTGTAATGCTCAAGACAGAAAACACTTCGTTCAACCAATTCGGCCATTCTTCTTCCTGAAGGTGTGCTGTCCATGTTATCATGTCCGGAATGCTTTTATGGATGATCTGATAAGTTCGTGCAGCACATACCATCAAAATCATAGAATCATAGAATCATAAAATAGATAGGGTTGGAAAGGACCTTAAGATCATCTAGTTCCAACCCCCCTGCCATGGGCAGGGACGCCTCCCACTAAACCATGCCACCCAAGGCTCTGTCCAACCCGGCCTTGAACACCGCCAGGGATGGAGCATTCACAACTTCCCTGGGAAACCCATTCCAGTGCCTCACCACTCTCACAGTAAAGAATTTCTTCCTTATATCCAATCTGAACTTCCCCTGCTTATGTTTGAACACGTCACCCCTTGTCCTCTCACTACAGTCCCTCATGACATACAATGTTCAATCTCATTGGCCTCTGTAAAACTCTCCAGGTAAATAGAGCAATCACAATGCTGCAGACCCTCTCACAACCCCCACGTTGTCAACGGAGACTCCCACTACAACTACATCCTGGCCCATCCCCCCAAGGCTTGCTTGTTTACCTTCCTTGTCCTTCAAGGCCCCAACTCATTGCCCCAGGGCTCATCAAGCACCAAGATCTCAGAGCTTGTTCCCCAACTGTTTTTCATGCAAATGTTATCTCCTTCACTCCCCAGATCTCCCCCTTCTTTGTTTTGTATATTCACTGCCAACACCTGCTCAAGGGCTCCATTAATAAGAAACTGTATAAGATAATAAAAACTAACCAAACACTCCTAATGCAACCAATTTTTTCACTTGTGCTCCTAGCCTAGCAAATAAACAGTTACAGAACAGTTAACATTCTGCACTAACAATTGGTTTCCAGCTATATAATGAAAATGCAGATACATATCAATTTTTACAGATATTAACAAAACAATTTCTTGTGGCTGTGTTTTCATACCACCCAGCCATTCCACGTATCTCCAGGATTCACAGCTGCCATTGCTTCCAACAGCAGTCTGAAAGGACTCATAGTTGTGGCAACCAACAGGCACAGGGTGTCTTGTCCTGTCACACTGGCTAATGCTCTCTTTTGGCTGGGCGGGAAACCACGGTAGGGTCAGTCCTCTTGCAATGAAGACACAGAAGACAAGGCAGGACTCACCCATGGTGCAGGGACCCAATCAGGTCCTTTATCTGTGGAAACACAAGCATACCCTCTGAGACAAGGAGGCACAAAAGCACAAAATATAATCAGTTCTAAGTTTGATGGATTCGTAATGGAAAATAATGGAGGTGCTTGAAGGGAGTTGACATAGTTTTAGGTCCTTACGACCTTAGTGCAAAAAGTGTAAGAAAAACAATAGAAAATGAGGACCTGAGGATAGGGAGTATCTGGGGCTAGCAGATGTCCAGGAAGGGAGCAGTTAAACAAACTGATAAGTAGAAGGACAGGATGATTGCTATGTCTGTAATGTTAATTAAGCTGGTGCTTCAAAGATTGCCAGCAGTTATGAAGATATTTGGAAGAAGTAAATGACTCTCAAAGACCACCACCACATTTTTTTATGCGTGCGCAAAACTATCTGGAAAAAGCTGTAATTCATGTGTAGCTTCATGAATATGTATGTGTGCCTAGTGACTATAGCAGGATGGCCTGTGTAGCAATATGGGGAGATAGATGTTAGGAGGAGCTACCCCCCCCCGTGCATCCCAGCGCCGCAATAAAGAACACCTGCCTGTCAACTTGAAAACTGTTGGCGAGTTTGTTCCAGGAGTTTTCTCCGAATCACCTTGTCCCCAGGTTATTAAAGGGAACGGGCCTTCCCATTCATGAGTTCCAATATTATGTACTTTAACATGAGCTTTCCCCTGTTCAAAATTCTTAGAACCCCCAAAATGGCGCTGTATAGGAGGTCAATCCTCCATCGAGATATTAAAAAAATTCAAAACATAACAAGACATTGCTATACATTCTTGTGAGGTTAGCCCTGAACTCCCCCTTCTTTGTTTTACGTATCTACTATCAATACCTGCTTTACAACACTACCACCATATTAGAATCTTTCTACCTTTTGCCTTAGCATTTTCTAGTAGCTGCTGCAAGTTCGCATGCTCTAACATAGAATCATAGAAACATAGTATAGTTAAGGTAGGAAAGGACCTTAAGATCATCTAGTTCCAACCCCCCTGCCATGGGCAGGGACACCTCACACTAAACCTTGCCACCCAAGGCTCTGTCCAAGCTGGCCTTGAAAACCACCAGGGATGGAGCATTCACAACTTCCCTGGGAAACCCATTCCAGTGCCTCACCACCTGTACAGTCAAGAATTTCTTCCTCATATCCAATATAAACTTCCCCTGTTTAAGTTTGAACCCATTTGTTGCGTTAAAAGGGGAAAAATCAGCAGCAGCTATCAGTCCAGCCGTGTTCGCTATTTCGAACTTCACTGCACTGGATTTACTGATAGTGCACCACACTGCCGGTCAAGTCGTGCTCATGAACTCTCACGGCCACACCGAGGGATGGGGTCACGTTCAGTGAGAAAATTACACTCGGTTACCGAATACAGTTCAGTTTATTGTGGTTTGTGACCAATTATTGATGCAACAGGTACAGGTTCTGTATGGATTGCCGGTGACAAATACTGTCTGCAAAAGCACGTGCGAACAATAGTTACATGAATACAAGCGCTTGATAAAGTTAACTCAGCATAGCTCTAAAATATACAGGCGATAGTAAAAGTGACTCTATAGAGATTCTAAGTTTTTCCGGGGAAGCACTGAACACAGTGCAAGTCTTACCCACAGGCGTCCCTATGGGGGGGGGAAGAGAGGTCCAGCCTGTCGACCGATCCCAGGAGTCTGTTGATGTTATCTTCTTTGACTTGTCCGCGATGGTATCTTCCCTGACACCCCCCTTTCTTTTGGGTCATTTTATATTATTTTCACCTTCAAGGTGGAGCTTGAGTGACTCTAGTCATACATACCTTTATTACTATTGGTGTAAATTTCTCTCGCTTCGATTTAAAGGTATATGACACCGAAAATTCAGAGCGCATGCTCAGAGGGGGGTGGTCTCATTTTGCAGGGGGGTCGCATTGGAGATGGGAGTGTATTTTAGCATGTAAATGCATTATAATGACATTATAATGAAGCAAAGTTCACACTGAGGATGGCATTCTGTCAAAAGATGACAGACTGCTGGCTCAGGGTAGCAAGTATGCAGCTTATCAGTCTCTTGCACCACCTAGTTCCCATCTTTTTGCTGAAATCAGGACAAAGCGTAACTGCGAGATCTCCACCTCGCTCTACCCTCCGTCTCTGTTACAGGAACCGCTGTGAAATGCACATTCCTGCCGTACCAGGTGTGACTGCATCTTGCTCCGAGAGGCCCTGAGGGTCTGTTTTTCCCTTATGTGTGGACAATGCTGCATTTCAAATACAAATTTAAAATTATCCTACATTTCCTAATTATTCCACACCATTCCCCCTTGTCCTACCACTAAAATCCCTAATATAAATGGCCTAAACTCCCCAGCATCCATATAGGCCCCCTTCAGATACTGGAAGGCTGCTATGAGGTCTCCACACAGCCTTCTCTTCTCCAGGCTGAACAGCCCCAACTTTCTCAGCCTATCTTCATATGGGAGGTGGTCCAGTCCCCTGATCATCCTCATGGCCCACCTCTGGACTTGTTCCAACAGTTCCATGTCCTCTTTATGTTGAGGACACCAGAACTGCACACAATACTCCAAGTCAGGTCTCAGAAGAGCAGAGTAGAGGGGCAGGATCACCTCCTTCAACCTGCTAGACATGCTCCTTTTGATTCAGCCCAGGATATGCTAGGCTTTCTGGGCTGCAAGCACACACCAAAGCCGGCTCATGTTATTTTTTTCTTCAACGAACACCCCCAAGTCCTTTTCTGCAGGGCTGCTCTGAATCTCTTCTCTGCCCAACCTGTAGCTGTGTCTGGGATTGCTCCAACCCAGCTGTAGGACCTTGCACTTGGCATGGTTAAACTTCATAAGGATGGCCTCAGCCCACCTCACAAGCTTGTCAAGGTCCTTCTGGATGGCATTCCTTCCCTCCAACGTATCAACCGAACCACACAGCTTGGTGCCATTGGCAAATTCACTGAGGGCACACTCAATCCCACTGTCCATGTCACTGACAAAGATGTTGAACAAGACCAGTCCCAACACCGATCCCTGAGGGACACCACTCTTTACTGGTCTCCAGCTGGACATTGAGCCATTGAGCACAACTCTTTGTGTGCAGCCACACAGCCAGTCCTTTATCCACCGAGTGGTCCATATATCAAACTGATGTCTCTCCAACTTAGAGACAAGGATGTCATCTGGGACAGTGTCAAATGCTTTGCACAAGTCCTGGTAGATAACGTCAACTGCTCTACCCCTGTCCATCAGTTCCGTAGCCCCATCATAGAAGGCCACCAGATTGGTCAGGCAGGATTTCCCCTTAGTGAAGCCATGCTGGCTGTCACCAACCACCTTGTTGTTTTTCATGTGCCTTAGCATGCCTTCCAGGAGAATCCGCTCCAAGATTTTGCCAGGCACTGAGGTGAGACTGACTGATATGAAGTTCCCTGGCTCATCCATTTTCCCCTTCTTGAAAATGGGGGTAATATTTCCCTTTTTCCAGTCATCGGGAACTTCACCTGACTGCCATGATTTTTCAAATATGATGGACAGGGGCTTAGCAACTTCATTCGCCAGCTCCTTCAGGATCCGCGGATGGATTTCCTCAGGTCCCCTGGACTTGTGTACATTCAGGTTCCTAAGATGGTCTCAAACCAGACCCTCTCCTACAGTGGGCCTAGGGTATTCATTCTCACAGTCCCTGCGTCTGCCTTCTAGGACTTGGGTGGGGGTGGTCAGAGCATTTGCTGGTGAAGACCGAGGCAAAGAAGTCATTAAGAACCTCAGCCTTCTCCAAATCCAGGCTAGCCAGTTCTCCCAATAGCTTCCGGAAGGGGCCCACATTGTCCCTAGTCTGTCTCCTTAGTCTGTCTTCTATTTGCAATGTACCTATAGAATCCATTCCAGTTATCTTTAATATCCCTAGCCAAGTTTAATTCTAAATGGGCCTTAGCTTCCCTTACCTGGACCCTAGCTTCCTGGACAACATCCCTGTATTCTTCCCAGGCCTCCTGTCCTTTCTTCCACCTTTTATAAGCCTCTTTTTTCCTTCGAATTTTCCTCAGCAGGTCCTTATCCATCCAAGGAGGTCTCCTGGCCCTCCTGCTGCACTTCCTTCTAGTTGGCATGTAATGCTCCTGATCTTAGAGTGGGTGATCCTTGAATGTCAACCAACACTCTTGGGCCCCCCTGCCCCCTAGGGCTAAATCCCATGGAACCTTACTAAGCAGGTTCCTGAAGAGGCCAAAGTCTGCTCTCTTCAAGTCCAGGGCAGTGATCTTGCTGCATACTCTTCTCACTGTCCTGAGGATCTCGAATTCGACCATCTCATGATGGCTGCAACCAAGGCTGCTCTGTAGCGTCACATTTCCAACCAGTCCTTCCCTGTTGGTGAGGATGAGGTCAAGCATGACACCTCTCCTTGTCAGCTCCTCTATTACTTGCAGAAGAAAGTTGTCTTCCACACAATCAAGGAACTTCCTGGATTGCTTGTGCCAGGCCGTACCATCCCTCCAACAGATATCAGGATGGTTGAAGTCCCCCATGAGGACAAGGGCCTGTGAGCATGAGGCTGTTCCTATCTGTCTATAGGGCGCTTCATCCACAGAGTCCTCTTGGTCAGGCATTCTGTAACAGATCCCCATAGTAATGTCTCCCATCGCTGTTCTCCCTTTAACCCTGACCCACAAACTCTCTGTCGACTGCTTACCTGTCCCCAGACAGAGTTCCATACTCTCCAGCCTATCACTGACATAAATAGCAATTCCCCCTCCCCCCCTACTGGGCCTGCCTTTCCTAAAGAGCCTGTGACCTTCCATTCCAGCACACCAATCTTAGGAGCCATCCCACCATGTTTCTGTGATGCCTATTTTGTCATACCCCCATAGATGTGCACACATCTCTAATTCCTCTTGCTTGTTCTCCATGCTGCGGGTGTTTGTATAGAGGCATCTGAGCCCAGCTCCAATTGAAGCCAGCTCATTGGCTGGAGCTGCTGGAATATCTCTACATTGCTCTGAATGTTTATTATAGGTGCTGGCCAGTGACTGGGTGTGTTGGGATGGAGTGATGCCCGCCTCCCCCAACACATCTAGTTTAAAGCATCCTTGACCAGTCTGGCAAGCCTCCTACCAAATCTGCTCTTCCCTTTCTTTGTCAGACCAGCTCCACCTGCCTCCAGTAGACCTGGTCTACTGAATTGAGTCCCATGTTCAAGGTACCCAAACCCCTGACCATGGCACCACCCTTCTAACCATTTATTGACCTGGCCAATCCTCCTGGCCTTTTTAAGGTCCTCCCCTGTATCCTGGAGAATTGATGAAAAGACAATCTGAGCTCCAGAGCCTCTAACCACCTCTCCCAGAGCTCTGTAGTCCTTCTTTATGTTCTCCGGGCTACTGCTATCTATATCAGTAGCACCCACGTGGATCACTAGAAGTGGGTAATAGTCAGTGGGACTGACTAGAGCAGGCAGCCTCTCTGCAACATCCCTGATCCGAGCCCCTGGTAGGCAACACACCTCCCTTGAGACTGGGTCAGGCCGACAGATGGGTGCCTCTGTTCCTTTCAGAATAGAGTCCCCTACTACTACAACCTGTCGCTTTTCCCTGGCAGCACCAGTAGTGATCTTCTTTACCAGTTCATCAGCCGGTTGTTTCTGGTGGGAGTGTGGCCCCCCATCAGCCCCCTGCAGGACAGTAAAGTGGTTCTGGGTAGGGACAACAGATCTAGGAGGAAGCCCCTTGCTTTTAATTGTCCTCTTCCTCCTTGTTTTGTTGTTTTTTTCTGTTACTATATCTCAGCTTCCTGTGTTAGCAGCCTCCTTTCCTGCATGAGCGACAGTGGATGCTTGAGTTCCCTGCACAGTCTGGTCCTGGAGCAAGCAGTGCTGCTTCCTCTCAGCTACCTTGACACCTTTCAGCCTAGTAACAGCTTCCCACAGCTCAGCCACCTGCTGCAGGAGGACCTGCACCAGGGAGCACAGAGTGCAGCCCTGCCCATTGTGCACCCTCCTCTCAGGAGAACAGTGCAGGCGCTCTACTACACCCTGAGCTCAGTGCTGCAGCCTCCCATCTCACGGGCTCTGTCTGGGTGCCTACGCTGGCCACCGCCGGGGCAGCCAGAGCAGAGATCCCACACCGGTCCCTGGTCATATGGCATGTGCTCAGCAGCCTTGTCACCTCCAACCCACCCTGGCCGCCTCACTCCTGGTCACTCACGCTCCCTGAGGCGGGTTTTTAACCAGTCAGGGCTGGTGCCGTTCCTCCTGGCACCGCCCCCTCTTGAGTCAGCTGCTCCTGTCCGCTGAGCTGCGGGCTCCTGGGCAAGTCCTATCGAGGAATTGATGCTCCCTCGGTGCCTGTTGCTGCTCTGAGTTGAAGCTCCTGGATGCCGAGCCTCCTCCCCCCCCCCCCCCCCCCCTCCCGATCAGGCGCTGAAGGCGTTCTCTCTCGAGCTAGTCTCCTCAGCAATTGGCCGGATATGGCCGATGATGCCCTTTTCCTGGATGTTGCTGTATCATTCCTTCTCCCACAACAATTATTCATGCAATTGTTCTCAAACTCTCATTTACAGTGAAGTGAGTTTATTAGAGATTTATTGGTCTAATTAATTTTTGACTGAACCAGTTAGGGATGAAAATGTGAATTAATATTCTGGACCAGCTAAGAGGGTAGGAACCATTTAAATTGGAACAGTATGTGTGAACAGCTGCAGGTATTTATTACTTGATTGTCATCTTTTTTTTTCCATTTACAAGATGAGACACAGGTTGTTGACTGGAGTACACTATTTCATTGCAGAAGTTGTGTTATGATTATACATGTCCCAGAAGTGCACTGTAGTTAATGACGGTCATGCACTCTGACCCATGTGGTTTTTTGTTATTTTGTCTAAAAAAAATAAAAAATCTACTTACGAAACTATATTAAATATAATGCAAAATAATAGATTAGAATCCAAATTAACATTAGGCTATTATCCTAGAGCAGCTATTGCAGTGGCTGAACTTTGCAAAAGGATTTTAATAGAGCTTTGACTGCCTCTATCATGGATCTTTTACATTAATTTTTCATTAAACACATTATTAAGCAAAACAATAATCCTGTTGCATAATTCTGATTAATAATGTGAAGTATTGCATAATGAACTTGGAGGGAAAGTTCATTCTTTTTGGTTTGATTATCATTTAATGAGACAAATCAGGTTCATGTATTTGTGGCATTCTCCATTAAGCTTCAACTCTGACCCTGACTTGAGATGCACAAATTGTTTTGGTTGGTGTATTAAAGGAAAATAATATTATTATAAATTTTATGTTTAAAGTTGTATCTCATTAAGAATCTTACATTTGTCAGTTCTTGCAACAATATTATATTCAGAATTCCATTGTGTATAATTTCATGTTGGTGTATCTTCAGCAATAGCAGGAGCCACACACATGAAAAGCCACATTTTCAAATGAGCCTAGCACCTGATACCTTCCCTAAATGAGCCTTGAAAGGGATTTTAGTACAGATAAAAAATGTGTAGCAAACCTTTTTCCATAAACCTTTTATTCCAAATACACACAATATCCATTTGTAAGTGGAGCATTGCTCATTAGTGTCATGATAGGAAGAACGGACTAATGTTTTTCAGCATGCTAGGTTAGGATTGGTGATTTATATTCTTTAATAGTAATAAAAAAATAATGAAAATTAACCTAGTAAGTAAAAGCCATCATGGTACAAGTATTCTTTTTCAAAAAGTTTAATGGATTTTAAAAGGTTGAGAAACACTGACTTGTACAATAATAGTAGTAGTGATAGTTTGGTGCCTCCTAATGTGATACACAAACAGCCAGTAAATGTTTCAGGATATCATCTGCTGAAAGGAGGGTTCAGAAATTTCAGTCTTCTGGGATTGACTCCCTGCAACTCAGATACAGTGCCTAGAGACAGATTTATGGCTTAAACCACTTGTTTGATAGTAGATACAGAAGTCTTTCAAAGATAAAGCATGTCTGAGGTTTTTAGTACTCCTGCAGATGTATGTTAGGAAGCTGAGAACTTACTTCTGTGTTAGGGACTCCTGAAGGAGACAACAGGATGAATCTGCAAGACAACAGAACTGTTCCAAAGATGCCAAGATGGCAATAAACTTGTTGGAGCTCAGAAAAGAGATTTTGCTCTCAATTGCTCAGACCCTAAAAGGTATTTTTCTAGTGTTTATCCTTAAGAACATGGCAAGATTTAAAAATAAATTATTTTACAAGGTATTTCACATATTCTGTGCTTAGCCTTCTCAGACCCCCAAGTTCTCTCTTTTAGGTGACTGGAAAAGGCATGCTTTGTATCCGCCCTATGCTGCTCATCTGGGAAAATGACAGTCTTGCTTTAGAAGCTCTGGCCTGTGTCACATATAGAGGCATGGCACACAAAGACTTACAAAGAGTAATTTGCATAAAAATGCCAGTAAAGTGCAAACGCTGCTTCATTATTATGAATGAAGTTCACAGGGTATTTACAAATTGCACAAAGCCCCCCATTTAAAAATATATATATTTAATGCAAGTCACACAGTGTGTATCTGAAGCAGTTTCTGATACTGGCATAACATGGCATGACAATAAGTAGATATAATGGTTGTCTTCATCTTCACTGACACAGGAACTCAGATTGGGTACTGACAGTAACAGATGTAGCACTGGATATTAGTTGAAACGAACTCCAGTATAGTATATCATGGTAATAGGCTTTGTCAATATGAAGCATGCTGTAAAATCAAGGACTTAAATCTGCATGAGGAAGTGAAAAAAGGGTCAGATTGAAAAAGATGGGTCTTCAGTGGCAATCTGAGTCTTCTGCCTTCCCAGGAAGTATGATGCACTATACACTGGAAATAGAGAGTATGAAGTATTAAAAGTACTTTATTAAAGAGAGACTGGTTTGTCATTAGTCTGTGATAATGAGAAAGATGACGTGGCTGTAGAAATAGTAGGAATCAAAACTGTGGTCTAGTACACAGTAAAATCATGTACAATTATGTCAGGCATTAAGACATAGAATACAGCATATACATGTAAATCTATAGAGGCTTATGCAAGAAAAATGATGCTTATCTTTCTTTTGCACTTGTGAATCAACCACATGAGAGTGTATTTTGTCATGAGCTAAATGAAATATAAAATCTTTCTCTGGATATTATACATTAATCATTAATTTTTATATTATGAACAATACAGCATCTACAGCTAAGTTGGAAAATGAATTATAAACATACCAAGTACAAGGTCCTACACCTGTGTCTGAGCAATCCCAGGCACACCTACAGGTTGGGCAGAGAAGAGATTCAGAGCAGCCCTGTGGAGAAGGAATTGGGTTGTTGGTTGATGAGAAAACGAACATGAGCCGGCAGTGTGCGCTTGCAGCCCAGAATGCCAACTGTATCCTGGGCTGCATCAAAAGAAGTGTGACCAGCAAGTCAAAGGAAGTGATCCTGCCCCTCTACTCTGCTCTTGTGAGACCTCACTCGGAGGTTCTGGTGTCCTCAACATAAAAAGGATACGGAGCTGTTGGAACAAGTCCAGAGGAGGGCCACGAGGATGATCTGGGGACTGGAGCACCTCCCATATGAAGACAGGCTGAGAAAGTTGGGGCTGTTCAGCCTGGAGAAGAGAAGGCTGTGTGGAGACCTCATAGCAGCCTTCCAGTATCTGAAGGGGGGCTACAAGGATGTCGGGGATGGACTCTTCATTAGGGAGTGTAGTGAGAGGACAAGGGGTAATGGGTTCAAACTTAAACAGGGGAAGTTTAGGTTAGACATAAGGAAGAAGTTCTTTCTGTGAGGGTGTTGAGGCACTGGAATGGTTTGCCCAAGGAAGTTGTGAATGCTCCATTGCTGGCGGTGTTCCAGGCCAGGTTGGACAGAGCCTTGGGTAACATGGTTTAGTGGGAGATGTCCCTGCCCATGGCAGGGGGGTTGGAACCTGATGATCTTAAGGTCCTTCCCAGTCCTAACTATTCTATGATTCTATGATTCACTTAAAGCTTAAAGGCATTTATTTTAAAATACTGCAATCTAATTGAAGAACACAGTGCTTTGGTATCGTAGCTATTTAGCTTCTTAGCAATGAGCTCATCTTTTCATGAAGAAATAAATTCCTAACAATCCCAAAGATTAAAACAATATCATGAGGACTGGGTTGTTTTTTACACTTTAGATACTATCATAAAGCTAAATATCAAACTATAATTTTATAACTGTTCAGATTGTTCAGTTAGACTATGTGAAGAATGAGAATTTAGAGAGTTGTGTGTTCTGTTTTATTTTAATAAGAGAGAAAGCTGTATTTTTCCATGGATTAAGTCCAACACAGAGAGAACTGTCATTGTGAAAACAATAGAATTTATCTCCACTGATGTAGCTTGACATATGAACAAGAGCCTGAATTGTTGCCATGGCAATAAATGCGTAGGATTTATGCATGCATTTTCTGCTATAGGATTTTGATTAATGGCATTGACTAAATAGCCTGAAGTAGGAGAAACACTGCAGCAGGCCCGAGAATAGAGATGGCCTGGAATGGGTATGCACACCCTACTGCACACTTTTACTAGTAAAATAAAGTGATTGAAATCTGAATTGCTAAGTCTCCAGTAAAATATGAAATGAGGATTTAGCACTTACACTTAGTGTGAGAATTTAAAATGAAATGACAGTCTCTTCAACATGAGCTGTGTTAGAATACTTCTTTTTTGTATGTGATATTTCTTTTGAGGATTAATGGTTTGAATGATACAAATAGTTCTTTTCCATCTTTAGTGGCTGCGTGCTCAATACAAGTCTTGTTTCATAAGACAATGAAGTGTCTAGCTTTGATTGATTCATTGAGGTATTGAAGCAGTGGGAGAGGAGTGTGTTGGTATCATCCTGAGCCAAGGTCTTCACTGGGAATAGTGAAAAGTAGTATTCTGGGACTCGGGCAAGATGCAGAGCACCTTATGGGAGGTGGTTTTGTTAAGGGAATGGTCAGAATTTACCAGAAAGGCCCCCAAATAACAAATCCTTAGAATTCAAGTAGATCTGGTTGAAAATAATGAAAGCATAAGGTTTATCTGTATTTGTGTGAATGTGTATACTTAGATGGAGTGCATTTGTAATACTAAATACATTTATTGTGAAAGCAATGGAAAGTCCTAACTAGCATTTTAAAAACTGTACTCACACTGATTTTTCACTGAATTCTGGAGCACATTATCACTGCTAATTACATATATATGTGGGATTTAAAAATAATTTAGGGAATTTTGCAACCAAATTCAAACAATTATAAGAATCAATGAAATGAAAAAAAGCTCTAATCTATGAATTTAAGTATATTTTATTCCCATATTTGTTCATAATAGGAGTTATTTGTGTTTAATCAAGGGATCAGCTTTTTCTCCAGTTCCTAATCAACCCTGTTGAGGAATCAGACTGCTGAATTTGTGATGTTGCTATCATTTCTATGATAGTAGCATAGTTGATGAGCACAGTGTTATTGCCTCATTGTAGGATCAAGGAAAAGAAAGACTGCACTGTGTGGGAGGCGGAGTTAACAGGGACACAAGTGTCTTTAGTTGGAGAAAACAGATGCATGGGAAATGATGGCCAATTAAAGGTATTTTTGTGAAAGGGTTCCCTTCCACTTCACCTCAATATGAAGTTTTCTATTATTTTATAATCTCACCAGTACCTTAAGAATACTCTTAGAAATACTAATTAATGTTTCAATACTTCTACCATTATACCTTACATTATAGTCTCTTGATTTGTTCTTCAGCAGTTGCTACTTGAAAACTTCTAAGGCAAGAAAATGCTAATTACTTTAAAGTTTCAAAAACCTATGTTTACCTGATCCTCTTGCTCCCAGTCTCTTACAGGCATCATCTCCCTGACACTGTGGCACATTTGTCTCCCCAGTGGTACGTGGTAGTGGTGGTGGAACATGTTCTTCGTGGTCTAGCCAGTTTCTAAGCTTCTGAAAGGAAGCAGTGAAGGAGCCTCAAGTTGATTTTCATGCTTGAAAACCTGGAAGCAGAGGAAAAAGCTTTTGATCCCTGGATCCCTCAGCTGTATAATGCTGCTCTTGGCCTCTATGCTATCTGCTACTGAGTAGTTGTCATGGGTTCAGCAGCAGCAGTCATTTTTCTCCTTCTTGGTAGCTGGTGCAGTGCTGTGTTTTTAATTTTGTGCCTGGGAACCGTGCTGATAACACCAGTGTTTTCAGTTACTGCTTGGTGATGTTTTGTCTGGCCAAGGACTTTCTGAGCCTCATGCTATGCCAGGGAGGAGGGGAAGCCCGGAGGAAGCAGAGACAGGACACCTGACCCAAACTGACCAAAGAGGTTATTCCATACCACAGCACATCATGTCCAGGATGGGAAGACGGAGAGCAGAGACCCAGAAGGGTGTGGTGGTGGTGGACTGGGGGTGCACGGCATGGTCAGGTTTTTGGTATTGGGGGGGTCGCTGCTGGGGGGTGCACTGGCTGGGTCGGGCTTGGTGAGTAGTTATATTCTCTTTCTTTGTATTTCTCTTGTACTTCTCTGTCATTATTATTATTAGTGATAGCAGTAGTGATTTGTGTTATACCTTAGTTACTAAACTGTTCTTATCTCAACCTGTGCGAGTTGAATTCTTTTGATTCTCCTCCCCATCCCCAGAGGACTGGGGGAAGAAAAGAGGGGAAGTGAGTGAGAAAACTGCGTGGGTGGGGGGCTTAAACCAGGATAGTAGTATACTTTACAGATACAACTTTGCCTTTCTACTGACTTTTCCACACCTCTTCCAAAGCAATTAAGAAGGAAAGGCATGCAAAGACAGCCCAGTGAGCTTATTGTAAAGATAAGAATGTTTAATTTCACTGGCTTGTGCTTTGGGAGTGTTGTTACGATGTCTGGTCCTTTAACTTTGTAACAAACTCCTATGTTTCTGGCACCTTTCATGACTTCCAAAGCTCTGCCTCGTTTCACTACTCACAGGGTCCAGGTCTTCCTTTCATGAAGCATGATAACCATTTCCTCTTCCTCTGCTCAAGGAGTCCTTCATCTGTAATGTTCTTAGTGTAGGGGGACCATCCATGGAAAAAAAAGGATTCCATCCAAAGTAGCTGTTTCTGATATATCAATTAGCTCTGGGATGAAGCAGCAGCAAGGAATACAAAGCAACTTAGCTGATGCTGATGATTATAGTGAACACCTAAGCAGGCAAGATCTTGAAAGTACTGCTTAACTTTCATCTGATCATGAAGTGGGTCTGTCTTAGGTGAGACAACTAATTCAAATCCATTTGAATTTATGTAAAAAGCAAGTCATAATAGCTATTCTATAGTAATTCATAGCTTGCTAGCAATGAAAGGATTCTTCATGGTCCTTACAAGTACCTGAATATGAATAATGGGTCATGCACGCAAAAGCCTCAAACTCATTTTCTTCATTCATTTCCCTTGTGCAAAGCATTCAACACTGTCCCATATGGCATCCTTGTCTCTAAATTAGAGAGGCATCAACTTGATGGCTGGACCATTCAGTTGATAAAGAATTGGCTGGATTGCTGCACTCAGAGTTGTGGTCAATGGCTCAATGTCCAACTGGAAACCAGTAAAGAGTTTTGTCCCTCAGAGATCAGTGTTGGGACCCATCTTGTTCAACATCTTTGTCAGTGACATGGGCAGTGGGATTGAGTGGGCCCTCAGCAAGTTTGCCCATGACACCAAGCTGTGTGGTTCGGTTGATACGTTGGAGGGAAGGAATGCCATCCAGAGGGACCTTGACACGCTTGTGAGGTGGGCTGATGCCAACCTGATGAAGTTTAACCATGACAAGTGCAAGGTCCTACAGCTGGGTTGGAGTAATCCCAGGCACAGCTACAGGTTGGGCAGAGAAGAGATTCAGAGCAGCCCTGTGGAGAAGGACTTGGGGGTGTTGGTCGATGAGAAACTGAACATGAGCCAGCTTTGGTGTGCGCTCGCAGCCCAGAAAGCCAGACGTATCCTGGGCTGCATCAAAAGAAGTGTGACCAGCAAGTCAAAGGAAGTGATCCTGCCCCTCTGCTCTTGTGAGACCTCACTTGGAGTATTGTGTGCAGTTCTGGTGTCCTCAACATAAGAAGGATATGGAGCTGTTGGAACAAGTCCAGAGGAGGGCCACGAGGATGATAAGGGTGCTGGAGCACCTCCCATATGAAGACAGGCTGAGAAAGTTGGGGCTTTTCAACCTGGAGAAGGCTGTGTGGAGACCTCATAGCAGCCTTTCAGTATCTGAAAGGGGGCTACACGGATGTCGGACGTGGACTCTTCATTAGGGAGTGTAGTGATAGGACAAGGGGTATCGGGTTCAAACTTAAGCAGGAGAAGTTTAGGTTAGATATAAGGAGGAAGTTCTTTACTGTGAGGGTGGTGAGGCACTGGAATGGGTTGTCCAAGGAAGTTGTGAATGCTGTAACCCTGGCAGTGTTCACTTATATGTAAAAAGTATTATAACAACTTTGAAAATCTTCAAGAATCTTCAGTTTAGTTTTAATATATGGTCCTGAAAGTGGTGTAACACACCTAGGAGGTGCATGCATATAAAGAACATGTGGAAAATTAGGATGGGAGTACAAAGACCACTGCTTGTTCCATATGGAAATGCACACTGTATTAGCTAAGGAGATAGCCATGGGAGTATACCATAGGGAAAATTTGGATTTAAAAGGTTTGTTGTATCCAGAATTTATTCATCCCGATCTATACTTATGTTAGTTATATATACTCTATCTGTCTTTATATAAAGAGGTTTGTTAGTGACTCAGCACATATAGACAGAAGGACATTAGACCAATGCAAAATGTTTTATTCAAAAAGACACCAGCTTAATCAGTGGCTTGCTTGATTATATCTACACATGCCTAGGTTGTTGTCTACTGGCAGGCTTTGAATAAGGATATATTCACCAAAGGTTGGATGGGGTGGGAAGGATAAAAAAACATTTGAAACAAGTCTAGGCTCATCTCAGGCAGTTCTATTTTATACTTGTCTTCATTACTGAGCATGCTTCATATTCTTTTCCTCAGCTCACATCAGTTTCATTTCTTCATTTTATGCATCAGGAAGCCAGACAAAGTCAGCTCAACTGGCAGCAGAATTTAGACTTTTATTAAGTCCAATAGAAATCATCTCACTCAGTAATCTGAAAAGATGGTGAGATTTTGTGGGTTTGGCATGATGGTCTTTTTTAATTACTGTGGGTTTCTGATCTTCTGTATTTCCCTGCAGGTTAGCATATAGGTGTGAATTTGCAAGGAGTGTCAAACTCCCCTCTAGTGGTTGCTCTACACAGAGAATAAACATTGATTTAGCTTAATGACAAGTATTTAACTCTAAACTGAAAAAGATGACAATTCATGTGAGATTCTGATGAATGTACATAAAAAATTTATTTTTTTGTCTTTCTTCCTCTTTTAAAGATTTAGTTACTTCACATGTTGAAATACTGCAATTAAAATATGACTCATTGTCAAAGCAAACAAACACAAAGAATTATGGTACTATACTCTGCAGAATGTAAACCTGCCACCTATTGGTGATGGCTTTGCACTTTGTGATCACTCTCCAACAGGTCAGTAGTAATGTCACAATGAACAATGTCATTTGTCCCACACAACGCAGCGCAGCTTGGCATAGTTGTATTAATGCAGTGCTAGTGCTGCAATACTATTAAAGCAAGAATTGAGCAATAAGTGTGAAATAAAGAACTGAGTGTTGAAAATGTGCAAAGAATAGAGTGACTCATTAAGTGTCATTATGATTAAAGAGTTACATTTCTTGCTAACAGAGTTCTCAGCAGCAGATTGTGAAACCAGAAATATACTCTACAAGGCAGAAGCTTTTTGCTGTGTGTGAAGAGGAAAGATATGGTGAACTTGTATGTTTCTCAGCCATCTAAGCTGTAAATTTGCACCTCTACAATCCTCTCAGAGAATCTGCTAAGAACTTCTGGGAAGCTATTCTGCTCAAATCTTATAAAGCAGTAAGATTGGACCCTGACTGCACAGGGTCTGTGCATGGAAAGGAAAAAGCCTAGGGACATCTGACTTTGCAAACTCTTTTGTGAAGGCCTTATGACCCAGTTTTCAAAAGGAGCTTTCATTCATCCTTTATTTGTATTCAGAATTATCTTTCTGTTGATAATATGTTGTACCTCTGGTATTCTTGCAAGTGTCAGTACACTCGTTCATGCAGAAGTTGAGACTATATTTTAAAATTGTCGTTCTTCTAATTTATTTTTTTTCTGTTTGTATAACAGTTACCAATTCTGTCTACTCTCCAGAATAATCTTCAGTCAATGCCTGTGATACAGTACTTCATTTTATTTAGTAGAAAAAAATTTAAATAATGGTAATGTTATAAGTTTCCTCATCCTGAAAAAGACATAGTGCTGTTAAGTACAAATTCTTGAAATGTGTTTTTGTTCATAATCTTCTTGCTTCCCCACAGCTTAGTTTTAGTGGTTTTTTGAGGATTTTTGTTTGGTTAGGGTTTGGTTTTTTTTATGACTGGCTCAGCTTAGTGAAAGGGCAGAGTTAACCCAGACTGGCTGCAATAAGCTAAGCACTGGTGTGTACACACTAGGATGTAAGATGTCAATGAAAACAAAACCAGTTCTGGAGAGATAAGGTAATAATGATAGCTAGCATACAGCAAGCATAATTAAAATACACCACAGTGTAATATTTGACTAATCATCTAAAAATATTGGTTTTGCTTAAACTTGAGATTTGCCAGAATAACAAAACAACCCAGCAACCTTGATAAAAATTGGACTGAAGAAACAAAAAAGCACATTTGAAAATATGGGGTATGTTGTGTCATGGGTTCAGCAGCAGCAGTCATTTTTCTCCTTCTTGGTAGCTGGTGCGGCGCTGTGTTTTTGATTTCGGGCATGAGAGCAGCGCTGATAACACCAGTGTTTTCAGTTACTGCTTGGTAGTGTTTTGTCTGGCCAAGGACTTTCTGAGTCTCGTGCTATGCCAGGGAGGAGGGGGAGCCGGGAGGAAGCAGAGAGAGGACACCTGACCCAAACTGACCAAAGAGGTTATTCCATACCACAGCACGTCATGTCCGGGACGTGAACATGGAGAGCTGAGACCTGGAAGGGTGTGGTGGTGCACGGCATGGTCAGGCTTTTGGGTATTGGGGGGTTCGCTGCTGGGGGGTGCACTGGCTGGGTCGGGCTTGGTGAGCAGTTGTATTCTTTTTCCTTGTATTTCTCTTGTATTATTATTGATGGTAGCAGTAGTGATTTATGTTATACTTTAGTTACTAAACTGTTCTTATCTCAACCTCTGCGAGTTGCATTTTTTTTTCGATTCTTCTCCCCATTCCCCCTGGACTGGGGGAAGAAAAAGAGGGAAGTGAGTGAGTATGACTTTGTAGGTTTTAGAGGCTTAAACCAAGACAGTTGTTATACCCATAAAGATTGTAAAGCAATAGCTGTGTCAGGTCCTCTTAAATTTAATATGTGCTCATCTTACGTCTTCATGTATAGCAGATGATCTGGGAGTGCTCCCTCCCTTATGCAATGACAGAAGCATACCAATGCTCCTAGAGAGGTTTACCTTTCAGAACTGACAAGTGTTAAAAGAAAAGGGGGGGTGAGAACAATTTTATAATCTATATCACAGATATGTGGGAAAGGATTTTAAGATATACTGTGTAAGGGAGAGAAGAAAAATCAGACACATTAAATAAAATCTATATAAATAGTCACAGTGAAGTTATGCAATAATCTTTAGCAAAATAAGCCCTGCCAAAGCAGGCCATGAGCAGCAAGAGCCCTGTATTTCTTATGGGATGTAGTGATAAAGAAATTACATACTTACTTGAGAGGAACAAAAATAAAGATTAAGAGGTTAATGAGTTATTTTCCTTTCATTAATATACTATTGTACTTTATTATAATTGCTTTGCACTCATTTAATTAAATTTGAACTAGGGCCAACAAAAGATAATTTGTTTTCCCTGTACTAAAAAATGAGTATGCAGATTGGAAGTACTGAAGCAGTAATCAGCCCTCTGATTACTACTCTGAGTAGACATTATAATTGATAATTTGATTGTTTCAGCACTCCATGAAATATATTTTAAATGCAACATTAACATAATGGAAACTATGTTGCGTTCCTAATCCAAGCTTTTCACTGTGTAAGGATATAAATCCCACTCTGTAATGAATTAGGGCACTATCCACCAAACATTCATGCAACCTTTACATGCCTCATTTTGGAATAGAGCTATCTGCTTCTATTCAATGTCTGCCCTATCAAGTTATATCATTTAAGTTGCACACAAAAAGAGCAAGTGTCACAAGCTAAGATAGCTGAACTAAGCATTTCAGTAAAACTTGATTTGTTCTGACATAAATGTAATTTAAATAAAGTAGTTTTTGCAAAGTCCCTGTACAATTCTTGCACTGATTTAAAGAAAGATGTTTATCTAGTCCATTAGAATTTATCTTACCATTGTCCCTTTCCAGCTCCTGAGAACCTTGGTAGCAATTGACCTGAGTAGCAAAACCATGATGTGACTCAGATATCAAGGTAGAGCATTTTAATGCCTGTAATATAAACAAAGTTACCTCAGGCTCTCTTTTTTTACATTTATATGGACTTAAGAAGCAGAGGGTGTAATTTGTGCATGTTCTACAAGAATAAGAAGAAAGGCTGGGCTTCTGTGTTCTTTTCTTTGTCCCAATCACATGCCCAACATGCACTTGTAATATGTTGCTTCCTGTTGCCCCCAGTACCTGCCCAGGCATTAGCCTCTCTATATCCTGAATGAATGAAGTCCTGAGAACAGTGACACAGTCCTGAGCACTTGCATGCAACTTCAGGTTACATTGCTTTTTAAGTTTGGGTCGTGAAAAAGAAGTGGAAACCCAAAGTGAAGTGTGATGGCTTATAAAACTCTGCCAACACTGAACTTTATTTGTTTTCTGACAAAATAAGAGTGACTTTGCATGTTGTTGCTTTAAAAGGGGAAAAATCAGCGGCAGCTATCAGTCCAGCCGTGTTCGCTATTTCGAACTTCACTGCACTGGATTCACTGATAGTGCACCACACTGCCGGCCGAGTTGCGCTCATGAACTCTCACGGCCACACCGAAGGATGGGGTCACGTTCAGTGAGAAAATTACACTCGGTTATTGAAAACAGTGCCGTTTATTGTCATTTGTGACCAATTATTGATGCAACAGGTACAGGTTCTGTATGGATTGCCGGTGATAAATACTGTCTGCAAAAGCACGTGCGAACAATAGTTACATGAATACAAGCGCTTGATAAAGTTAACTCAGCATAGCTCTAAAATATACAGGCGATAGTAAAAGTGACTCTATAGAGATTCTAAGTTTTTCCGGGGAAGCACTGAACACAGTGCAAGTCTTACCCACAGGCGTCCCTATGGGGGGGGGAAGAGAGGTCCAGCCTGTCGACCGATCCCAGGAGTCTGTTGATGTTATCTTCTTTGACTTGTCCGCGATGGTATCTTCCCTGACACCCCCCTTTCTTTTGGGTCATTTTATATTATTTTCACCTTCAAGGTGGAGCTTGAGTGACTCTAGTCATACATACCTTTATTACTATTGGTGTAAATTTCTCTCGCTTCGATTTAAAGGTATATGACACCGAAAATTCAGAGCGCATGCTCAGAGGGGGGTGGTCTCATTTTGCAGGGGGGTCGCATTGGAGATGGGAGTGTATTTTAGCATGTAAATGCATTATAATGACATTATAATGAAGCAAAGTTCACACTGAGGATGGCATTCTATCAAAAGATGACAGACTGCTGGCTCAGGGTAGCAAGTATGCAGCTTATCAGTCTCTTGCACCACCTAGTTCCCATCTTTTTGCTGAAATCAGGACAAAGCGTAACTGCGAGATCTCCACCTCGCTCTACCCTCCGTCTCTGTTACAGGAACCGCTGTGAAATGCACATTCCTGCCGTACCAGGTGTGACTGCATCTTGCTCCGAGAGGCCCTGAGGGTCTGTTTTTCCCTTATGTGTGGACAATGCTGCATTTCAAATACAAATTTAAAATTATCCTACATTTCCTAATTATTCCACACATGTGTAATGTTTGAGTCATCTCTCTTAATATTTGCCTATTTACTTTTATGGCTTCAAGTGTCCCAGTACTAAAAAGGTGAGTTGTGGGTTTGCAAAAATCTTGTTTGAGAAATGTCTTGTAGAGGAGAATATTTCACTTACTGTATTTTAGGGCTGAGGTTACAAAGCCTCCTATGATCTTCCTTATGCAAGGAATCCTACTGAAGAATAATCACAATTAATGTTTTAGAGAAGTCATGGTGAGGTTAAATGTGCCTGTTGGTCTGGTTGGAGAGAGCTGCTACTGAGCGTGGTCTGTGTTGCCTGCACAGGCGTCTTTTGTTCTGTACCATGCTTCCAAGAGGAGTTTCTGAAGGACACAGGAAGCCTGACTGACAGGCTTGACTTCACTTTTTCTTGGTTCTAGTGTGTCATTCTTTTTTCTTCTGCTAACACTTATTTAGCATCATTATAAAACCTAATATTTTATGAGAGATGCCACTCTAATATTCCTGGAGCCGATAAAAAATTAGAAGCAGGACAGGAGAAATGGGAAGTGTTACATGTATAAAGGTGTCACAGACATCACCACGCAGCTCTAAAACCACTGATCCTCTGAGAGTTTCTCTCTGTTCCTTGCTGTGGTCTGAGACTACTTGCCACGCTTTGATCCTTTTGGGACTTCTCCAGTTTTCCAGCCATGTAATAGGTACTCAAGGAATCCTGGCCCAGATAGTCTCTCTCTCACATACTGACTTTTCACTTATTTTGGTCCTCAAGATGTATTTAAAGTCCACAAATAATGAGGTGGGCTTTTTGTTTCAGTAAAATGAGATGGAGCTGACTGCCACTGGTAAGGCCTTGTGAGCTGGGAAGGAGCCTAGAAACCACAGTTCCTTCTGAAAGTTACTATTTAGAGGAGCTCCTCTCTTCTTTCAAAGCCTGTGGGCAGGTTTCTTTCTGTGCAAAGCACAGGAGCCATTTGTAACTTGCCTACTGTGAGGCCTAACCAGAAAGTCTCTTGAGTCCTAATAAAGGTTGCAGTTATCCTCACTATGGTACAGTTTTGCAGTAATGGCTGGTGCATTTCAAGAGCTTTGGATTTTCTGATAGATGGGCAAACCTGAGTAGAGAGACGTGGGATCCATGGAAGATGGCATCATTTAGTCTGCCTCTCAAGGAGTGATTGGGTTTTTCCACACCAACACAATTTGTTATGGTGGGTGTCATGGGTTCAGCAGCAGCAGTCGTATTTCTCCTTCTAGGTAGCTGGTGCAGTGCTGTGTTTTTTGATTTTGGGACTGGGAACAGCGCTGATAACACCAGTGTTTTCAGTTACTGCTGGGTAATGTTTTGGTCTGGCCAAGGACTTTCTGAGTCTCATGCTATGCCAGGGAGGAGGGGAAGCCCGGAGGAAGCAGAGACAGGACACCTGACCCAAACTGACCAAAGAGGTTATTCCATACCACAGCACGTCATGTCCAGGATGTGAAGACGGAGAGCAGAGACCCGGAAGGGTGTGGTGGTGGACTGGGGGTGCACGGCGTGGTCAAGTTTTTGGTATTGGGGGGTTCGCTGCTGGGGGATGCACTGGCTGGGTTGGGCTTGGTGAGAAGTTGTATTCTCTTTCTTTGTATTTCTCTTGCATTATTACTGGTGGTAGCAGTAGTGATTTATGTTATACTGTTCTTATCTCAACCTGTGCGAGTTGCATTCTTTCATTCTCCTCCCCATCCCCCCCGGACTGGGGGAAGAAAAAGAGGGGAGTGAGTAAAACTTTGTGAGTTATTAGCCTGGGTGAGGCTTAAACCAGGACAGTTCTTTTTGGCGCCCAACGTGGGGCACGAAGGGTTGAGATAAACAGCAAGGTTTAATAGTCACTCGTCATAATGCTGATTTATTGGCTCTCAAAGTTGTTGCTCTGGTTCTCACAGGTTCAGCGTATGATACTTTACTTACAGCCGGTATTTCTTATCTTAACGTTTTTCACATCTGGGTTTTGGGTTAAGGTTCTTGTTACATTGTACTTTATTGAAATGGCTTGTAATACGGGAGAGCTCCAGAAGGGAGGAGAGGAAGCCGCGGCGGGGAGGCCCTGGGAGCAGCCGGCAGCAGAAACGGTCCGGGAGCATGGCCGCGGGGACCAGGAGAAGGCCCGCGGCTGCGGAGGTGGCAGAGGAGCTGAGCCCCCCCACCGAGCCGAGCCCGGTGGCCCCCAGGCAGCGGAAGGAGAAGCCGAGCACCGAGACCGAGCCGAACCCCGCGGCTGCCCAGCAGGGGGGGGCAGGCGGCGGCCGGGCCCAGCCCCGCAGCGGCCGAGAGCATTCCCCAGCAGCCGTCCGCAGAGCCCCGCGAGCCCGAGCCCCAGGAGGATGCAGGAGACCGCCCAGCACTGCCCAGCAAGGCAGAGGAGGAAGATCTGGACTCAGACAAAGAGCAGCTGGTGGTGAGAGAGCCGGCAAGCGCATCAGCTACACCAGCCCCAGTGATAAGTCCAGGAGCCTCATTTGAGAGTTCTGAAGGGTTTGAATGGCCTTTGGGTGCCCCTGAGACCTGCCTGCTGATTGTGATGGGGATCACCATGTTGGCATGCATTCAGAGTGTGTTTTACCCACAAACATTTCATCTGGTCCCCAGAGTTAGTGTGAGGTGTGGGTCTTGTCTGGGGTTTGACTGCAATGTAGAATGACCAAGAGATTTTCCCTGAGGCTGAGCAGCCATGAGTGGCAGAGTGTGTGGGACAGTGTGGGCGAGTGCGAGTATCTAGTCCACTGGACCCCTCCTGTACTTTGGAAGCATCGGAGATGGAAGGCAGCTGTATGGATTCCCCAGTGATAAGCGGCTAATAAGAAGTGGCTCAGATGGACTTAGATTGGCAACATAAGGGTGAATTATTTTGAACCTGGTTGGCCTATGACACCTTAGGCCATCAGGGCAGAGATGCAGCATACAGATGGACTCATGACTGAGGGGTGGACTCAGCAATGGGACTCATTTCCGGAACAACCTGATAGATACTTGGGCCAAAGAGCATGCATGGCATTGAATGGGTATATCACATCCCCTACCATGCACCGGCCTCTGGGAAAATCGAACGGTACAATGGGCTATTAAAAACTACACTGAGTGCAATGGGTGGTGGGACTTTCAAACATTGGGATGCACATTTATTAAAGGCCACCTGGTTGGTCAACACCAGAGGATCTGCCAACAGAGCTGGTCCAGCCCAGTCAGAACTTCTACATACTGTAGAGGGGGACAACGTTCCTGTGGTGCACATAAAGAATTTGCTGGGGAAGACAGTCTGGGTTATTCCTGCTTCAGGTAAAGGCAAACCCACTCGTGGGATTGCTTGTGCTCAGAGACCCGGATATACTTGGCGGGTAATGCAGGAAGATGGGGAAGTCCGATGTGTACCTCAAGAAGATGTGATTTTAGGAGAAAACAGCCAATGAACTCAATTGCATGCTGTTGCCTGCTATGTAATATTTTTATAGCCCATCAACTAGAGGTCTTCAAGTCATCCTCGACTGACCCTCCGACCATCATCCCAACAAAGAACGATCTTTAATGAAACTGGATGAGTTCTGCAGTAAAGGAACAATCAGCATCAGCAGGCAATGATCCACCGATCCACCGCTGCACACAGCCTCCCCTGCTCTGAAAGACTGTTAGATGGAGCCTGACATCACGGAGTGGATGGACTCAGCAGCTTTATAGGGATTGGTCCATGCACTACGGGATTATATCTCTCCATCTGTGTGTGTGTGTGGATGTATATGTATGTGATGGTATATTGAAAATGTGGGATCTGAGCATGACGTGAATGGTATGGAATAAGGGGTGGATTGTCATGGGTTCAGCAGCAGCAGTCATTTTTCTCCTTCTTGGTAGCTGGTGCAGCACTGTGTTTTTTGATTTTGGCCCTGGGAACAGCGCTGATAACACCAGTGTTTTCAGTTACTGCTGGGTAATGTTTTGGTCTGGCCAAGGACTTTCTGAGTCTCATGCTCTGCCAGGGAGGAGGGGGAGCCGGGAGGAAGCAGAGACAGGACACCTGACCCAAACTGACCAAAGAGGTTATTCCATACCACAGCACGTCATGTCCAGTATGTGAAGACGGAGAGCAGAGACCCGGAAGGGTGTGGTGGTGGACTGGGGGTGCACAGCATGGTCAAGTTTTTGGTATTGGGGGGTTCACTGCTGGGGGGTGCACTGGCTGGGTCGGGCTTGGTGAGAAGTTGTATTCTCTTTCTTTTTATTTCTCTTTTATTATTACTGGTGGTAGCAGTAGTGATTTATGTTATACTTTAGTTACTAAACTGTTCTTATCTCAACCTGTGGGAGTTGCATTCTTTTGATTCTCCTCCCCATCCCCAGAGGACTGGGGGAAGAAAAAGAGGGGAGTGAGTAAAACTTTGTGAGTTATTAGCCTGGGTGAGGCTTTAACCACGACAGGTGGGTTACGCCTTCAGAAAAAAATAATTTATATGTCTCAAGTAGAAAGTGGATCATAAGTGCTTTCTAGATTTATACAAAGCCACTGCTATCAGTCCACAGGGCAAATCCAGGGAGGTTTCTGTTTTCCATTTACCATACTTTTCAATTGATTGGCCAGTGGTGTGTATCCTTTTTCATTTTCTTTATTCCTTCTCTTTTAGACTTGGGATATCATTGCCTGAAATCCTGAGGGTAACATTATAGATTTCTTTTTATTTCACACTGAGACTTTAAACACACAACATACCTGAGCTGCCCCTCTATCTAGCTTTAATTCTGTCTGTGTATGTAGCCCATATCACAGACTGAACACTATAACATTGCTTCTTTACACAATTTAAAAGGTTATACTAAAAAGGGAACAATCCTTGTCATAGGTGTGCATAATAAATATAGCATAACTGGAAATGTAAAAATACCTTGATATGAAGTGTTATAACCAAGTTAGGTTCATAATTAAATTAAAAACCACATGAAGAAAGAAAAGCTCTAAAAAGCATGAGGATCATGGAAAGGTATGGATGGAAAAATAAAACCAGGAGTTTTTCAAAGTTTTGAAGCTATAGAATTGTACCTGTCGCCAATATGGATATTTATTTTTGATAAATAAAATAGTAGTTGACACTGCTGAAATGCATATATCGTTCATCTGTAATATAAAGCTGGTGGGAGAGATTGAAGGATTACAGAACAAATGGAAAAGTGTAAGCAAAAGGAATAAAATAAGTTTGTGAAAAGGCGATTTTCTGAATACAAAAGAAACAAGGTGCTGTGGTTTAAGGCCAGCCAGTAACTCAGAACCATGCAGCCACTCTTTCACTCCCCCCATTCTTCTTCCCCCCCTGGGATAGGGAGGAGAATCAAAAGAATGTAAATCCCACTGGTTGAGTTAACAACAGTCCAGTAACTAAGGTATAATACAAAACTATTTCTACTACCACCAATAATAATGATAAGGGAAATTATAAGAGGAGAGAATATAAAACTAAAAAGGGAAAAGGAAAAGAAAACAATAAACACAAGTGATGCACAATACAATTGCTCACCACCCGCTGACCGATACTCAGCCCGACCCAAGCAGCAATCTGGGCCTTCCGGGTGATTCCCCTCAGTTTATATACTGGGGATGATGTGCTGTGGTATGGAATACCCCTTTGGCTAGTTTGGGTCAGGTGTCCTGTCTCTGCTTCCTCCCAGCTTTCTGTGCCCCTCCTCACTGGCAGAGCATGAGACTGAAACATCCTTGATCAGGGTAAACATTACTTAGCAACAACTAAAAACATTGGTGTGTTATCATCAGCACTGTTCCCTGACTAAATTCAAAAACACAGCATTGCACCAGCAACTAGAAAGGAGAAAAATGACTGCTACATCTGAACCCAGGATATGAGGTCACTGGAGAAAGCAGTAGAGTTTTAAACACTGCAAAGGTAAAGCAACTTTGGTTGAGAGAAATACATTTTTCAGATGTCAAACTTTTGGACTCAGTTTTCTCAATGAAGATAAGGATAATACAAATAAGAGACACAGAAACAGAAAAAGGAAAAGGAGTTAATACAGACTGTGAATACTGACAAAATCCAGGGCTTCAAATAATCAACCTAGATTTCTGTGAGAAGTTAAAACAGTCAGGGGGAAACATGAAGATAAAGACCATGCCATGGGAAATAGCGGCTGGCTAAAAATGCCTGATGACTTGAAGTATAGTTAACAACTCTTAATTCTTGACAGAATTTATGTCGTGACAGATGTTTTGGGTAGTCTGTGCTTGCAGGAAAATAGTTTTGCACATAGCAGTTTCCATTCTCCTTGTGTACTACGTGCCTTTTTTCCTAGTTTGCTGTAGAGAGAAGGGCATCAAAATGGGACCAAGTTGAAGTTGATGTAGAGGAGCAGTGATAAGAAGCCACATCCTCATTCTATTTGAGTAGGATGTTTAATAGTAAATTTAACAAGTAAAGCAGTCAAAGAGGAAAAAGAATCTGCCAAAGCAAGGTCTTCCAGTTCTTTGCTAGTGTTTGTGTTCATCATACCATACATAATCTAGCCCAAATTCTTCTATTATGTATGCAGGAAGGAAAATTAGACATATGCAGTTTCTGTACAGGCAATTTTAGGTTGTATACACTCTTACATAATATATATCCTATTCATCATCATCATCCCATATAGTTCCAAGTGTAAAACCTCCCTAGAAGGAGAAGATGCAAAGATATGCAAGGAAATTTTTAGATGAACTACAAGTAATTTTCAGAAGCTGACTTAAATCTGAGAAAACACAATGAACAGTAATTAGAATAGAAAAGACCATGAGCTCACAATCAAGTAAAAAATGTATAAAACATGCTTTCAAAGACAGCACAAACCAATTGACAGCAGTAAGGTTAAAGAGTTTTCAACAACAAAAAAAGAATAAACAACAAAAAGAATCACATCAAACTGTAAAATTCAAATACAGACTCTTCACGCAGTCTGAAATTGGTGAGACATGACAGTATCATAGCAATGTACAAAAGACTCTGGTTTTAATTATTTCTTTAAAAAGTTATTGCACAAACAGGCAAGGTTCAAAACTGATGCTAGCATGGTACAAGGGCAGAGAGACCTTAGTTATTTCAAGTTAGAAATGCATTCAAGTTAAAGAAAGCAGGCCTGTATGTTATAAATGTTCAAAGACCAATTCCAAATCAAATGGATATTTATTGTAATTTCATATAGAAAAGGCAATAAGCAAACAGCGCTGGGTGCGCGGGGAGTCTCCGCTCTGCCAGCACGCACACCAACGATCACACAGTCACTCCTTTTACAGAGCTTATACATGCATATTCACTAAGATGTTGTAATAGGTAAATTTGCTCCCGCTTCGTATGATAATTAGTTTCGCAAGTCTTTTCCGCATGCGCACTGTCTCCTGGTGGTCTTGGGTGAGGGTCTTGGGATGAAGTAAGAGTCTTCCTCAGTGACCTTTATACAGACTTTTAAGGTTGAACTTTTTACCTTATTTCTCTGCGCATGTCCCTTACTGCTTCTTCTGCCCCCCTCTTAGTTGTCCTTGGGAATTTACAGTCTCATAGATAAGGGGGCTTCTACATTTTGTCTCAAAGACAAAAGAACATAGATAAGGGGGTTTCTGCAGTTTCTTAAAGACAAAGGAACATCTGTAGTTTATGATTACCCAAACTTCAGGTACTGGCCTTACTTAATTAACAATTACCCAAACCTTATTGTATCAGCCTTGCTTCAGTTACACAGTTAACATTACTCTCAGCAAATTTACAATGTTGGTTTTTATTACATGTAGAAGAGAGAAAATTAATAGGTCATCTCATTGAGTCAGAGAAAATTCTGAAGGGAATAGACAGGATAAATGCTACCATGTTAGTTGAACTCTTCTGAGATGAGAACAAAGGAGGATGAACTATAGGAAATCAATGGCAAAAATATTTAGTTGGGATTTATACAAATAGGGAGCAAGTTCATAAAATATTTCACTAATGGCAGCAAGAGGTAGAAATAATTGAAATTATAATTAAACGGTTAGTGTATCTAAGGTTTAAAAAATATAGACATTTAACATTAGCCTTAGTGAGCTATTTTCTTTACAAATAATTGCCCATGATCATTTTGCAAAGCAGCTCTATTTTAATAAATAGTAAAAGAAGGCAGAAAAACATTGAAATAGAAATTTAATTTAGAGGTGGTTATAATTCTGGCTATTGAAAATTTTTCTAAATGGTTCCCCAGAAGCACAAGTTCGTGTGTGGAAAGAGTAAAAATTGCCATTTACCCTGTCTGCCATTTGCCCTGTTTGAAAACATGTATAGCAGAAGGGATTGTGTGATCAGAGGAATTTTTTTGTTTCATTTGCTTATTTGGGTTTTTTTTAATTAGTTTTACATCTGTGCAGAGTACACAAATGTACATAGCAGCTAAAAACCCAACTCAGGAACTTGCCTGTTGTGTGAAAGGAGGCACAAAAGCACAATGTAGTCAGTTCTAAGTAAGGTTATGACTTTGTAATGGGGGTGCTTGAGGGTGGTTTTAGGTCCATAGGACCTTAGTACAAAAAGTGTAAGAAAAATAAAATAGAAAAACAGGACCTGGGGGTGGGCACAGTTAAACTGGCTGATGAGTGGAGGGACAGGATGATTGCTAAGTCAATGAACCCATTAAGTTGGTGGAAACATCTACTGGGGAGTATCCCGGACCAGCAGATGTCCAGGGAGGGAGCAGTGAAACTATCTGCTCAATAAAAGGACAGGATGATTGCTAATTCGGTAATGTTAATTAAGCTGGAACTCCAAAGACTGCAAAAGGGTATGAAGACTCTCAAAGACCACCATCACCTTTTGTATACCTAGGGGAAACTTGTGTAACCTCATGAATATGTATGTATGCCCAGGGGCTGTAAAAGGATGGCCTTTGTGGCAATACAGGGAGACAGGCTTGGAGGACCTATCCCCCGTGTCTCCAGACCCCACAGTAAAGAATACATGCTTGTCAACTTGAAACTTTGTTGGCGAGTTCCTGGAGTTTTCTCCAAATCATGTGGCTCCGAGGAAAACTTGTGAGAGCGCTTCAGGGAGGGGTGCTTCCCAAGATCATCCCTGTTTAACCAGCAGCTCCCCTTATGCCTCAGTCATGGTCCTCTTCTGTAGCACAGCCCTTGATGGATAAGAGCTAACTGAAATGTGAAGTGTTATAAATTGAGACCACAACAGACTAGAATCCAATTGGAATTTATTGATTATAGCAAGTAGAATATGAGCAAAAGCAGCGCTGGACGACAGGGGAGTCTGCGCTCCGCCAACTGCCGTACTAAGCAGTTTAAACAGTCCCCTTTTATACATATTTCCTTTCCGTGTTCTTTGAAGTAGTGCATGCTTCAGTTGTTGCTAGGGGGTCGTTTTCTGCTTCCTGGTGGCCGTTTGAGTAAGAAGTCCTCCTCCCTTGTCCCATAGTCAACTCCTCATTCACATTTCCTTTTGTCATGTTTATGTCGGTTCCTGGAGCATCTCGCTGTTATCTTATCTTGCACAAATGGTGTCTGATGGCTGTTTTAGTTTGCATAAGCGATCTTATCTTGCACAAGTGGTCCACCTTTACATTGGGCTTAACTTAAATCTTAATAAACAATACCCTAGTCCATAGTTTCTCACAGAAGTAAAAGGGATGCGCCAATTTTTTCCCATACAAACTCCTGTTTAAACAGCAAAAGAGAGAATTCTGTCTGTAGGTGCCACAGACTAATGTGTGTTTTATTTCTTGTTACAATTAGGTGTCACTCAAAAGCTCAGATGAGGCTGTAGCATCCTGCATGGAAATGGGAACCTTTCCACCAGGGTGATGATGTATCATCATGTGGTAAATGTAGATCGTTAATTTGCTGAAGTTACAATAAATGTTAATTGTTAATTGCTAATTGAGCAAGGCCCGTAAGCTTGGGTAATCATAAACTACAGATGTTCCTTTGTCTTTAAGAAACTGCAGAAACCCCCTTATCTATGTTCTTTTGTCTTTGAGACAAAATGTAGAAGCCCCCTTATCTATGAGACTGTAAATTCCCAAGGACAGCTAAGAGGGGGCAGAAGAACCAGTAAAGGACATGCGCAGAGAAATAAGGTAAAAAGTTCAACCTTAAAAGTCTGTATAAAGGTCACTGAGGAAGACACTTACTTCATCCCAAGACCCTCACCCAAGACCACCAGGAGACAGTGCGCATGCGGGAAAGCCAAAAGGATGGCTGGGAATAGAACTATTGTTCTAAATAATAACAGAACATACACAAGGGTATATAGTTTTTCACAGCAAGAAAAAAAAAAAGCTAAGAGAAATGGAAGTACAAAAGGTAGAGAATAAGTGGGTTTTACCTGATGGCAGAGAAGTATTGCCAAAGGCAATTGCAAACTCAATCTTATCAAAAATACATGCAAAAACCCATTGGGGAACCCAAGCATTAGTAGATTATTTTGAGCAACTATATTCCTGTATAGGAGTGTATAATATTGCTAAAACTGTAACAGCTACTTGTAGACCATTTAATACACTATGTAAAGGCATTCCCTACCTCAAGAGCAACTGCTAACCAAATTACTAAAGTATTATTAGAACATATTATACCTCGATATGGAGTCATTGAAGTAATAGATTCGGATAGAAGACCTCACTTCGTATCAAAAATAATACGGGACTTAACAAATGCCTTAGGAATCAAATGGGAGTATCATACCCCTTGGCATCCTCAAAGTTCAGGAAAAGTGGAGCGGATAAATGGGGAATTAAAAACTACCCTGACCAAATTAATAATTAAAACTAAGTTATCTTGGGTAAAATGCCTGCCCATGGCTCTGCTAATATTACGAACAAGGCCTAGAGCAGATTTGGGCATTTCAGCCTTTGAAATGATGTATGGAATGCCTTACAGAATAGAAGAACCGCAAAACCATGTATTAATTCAGGATAAAATGATAAGTGAATACATATCTCAACTGTCTAAACATAGGAATATGTTATGGAAAAAGAGTCTGCTAGTCCAACAACCCCCTCTGGACTTGAAAATACACAATATTGAACCTGGAGACTGGGTAATGGTAAAAACCTGAAAAGAAGAAACTTTGAAACCTAAGTCGGAAGGGCCTTAACTTATCTTGCTTACAACAGAAACAGCTGTTAGAACTGCAGAACGAGGATGGACTTATGCAAGCCACATTAAAGGACCAGTAACTCCACCGCACTGGAAAGTGGTCAGCAAACCTGGAGACACCAGGCTGATCTTAAAGAGATAAATGATGATAGAGACACTGACCGAACATTTTTTAACTTTACCTTTTAGTGTTAAATGTTTGATTTGCTTTGCAATTGCAATATTATTGTCGCTGGTGATGTTTTATTTATGGAAATACACTATGTGTGCAAAAGGAAATTGTTGAATATATGCAGTTAAAAATTGAGTATAGGCTACATACTGATTTAAACGAGATACGTACACATGATATACGTTTAAAGTGTGAATCCCCAGGTTGTAATTGTTATCCTTTTATTTACTTTGAGTGCATAATGTGCCAGGGCAAATGGTAGAAGCACTATAGGAGTGAATATCCTCCTATAGGAATATGTTGGATATATTACAAAATTGAATGACAACTAACTGAGTGGGCATTAAAATTTTTAGAAGGATATTACGGACTCTTGAGAGGGTCCACTGAGTGGTGGAACATTTTTGTAGAAGGAATAAACCCTCTATATTATTGTTATCATTTTAATGAATCACCCCCTTTCGTGATCAAAATTCTAGCTGTCCAGTGTAGGAGGGAAGTTCGAGCCTTACCGTGCTGTGCCCCATTTGTGAAAGCAGACAAGTGGGAAGCCTACATGCTTCGTTATACAAGGCGAATTACCCAAATTCCTGAGGAGTTCCCTTGCTGCCGAGAAGATGGTACACCTCGTGGCTTGCAGCAACCAAGTCGACGAGCGAGGCAGAGGAGGAACAGGCCCAGGAGAAGGGAATCTGCATATTGGGACGCACAAGCAGCAATGGCCGAACTCCCCCTGGACTGGTAAGAATATAATACAAATAAATCTAAAATCCACCCTTTGTCCTGGCATACTCACTTTATTAGTAATCTGGTATATGATACCTCAAACAACAGCCGGAAATCCCCATGAACCTATAAAGTGGACAATATCTAACATACAAAATCACAAACCAATTCAAAAAATAACTACTCCGGGAGAAGTCAATTTTACAGTACCCTTAACTGAATTAACTTCTGGAGGTCGTAAAGACAGAGCTAATTTGTGTAAACCAATCTATATATGTCTCTTAATGTGTTCAATGGAAGTTTCTTTTATATTCAAGTTGTCATCATACCTAAAATTATGTATCATATCTCTGAAGAGGTATTTAGACACTTTAAAGGGGAGCTCTCTAGGCAAACTAGAGAACCCATAACTACTATTACAATTGCTGGATTGCTTATTGCTAGTGGAGTTGGAGCAGGAACTGGAATAGCCGCCCTTTTCAAAGGAGAAGAAATAAAAGCCCTACAATTGGCAGTAGATGAAGATTTAAGAATAGAGCAAGCTATAAACAACTTAGCAACTTCGGTAAAATCATTATCAAAAGTAGTATTACAGAATCAAAGAGAGCTAGACCTACTATTCCTGAAAGAAGGAGGATTATGTGTTGCTTTAAAAGAGGAATGTTGCTCTTATGCTGATCATACAGGGGTTGTACAAGATGCAATGTCAAAATTAAGAAAGAGGCTCGAACAAAGAAAGAAAGAAAGAAAAGCCAACAGGTCATGGTATGAAAATTGGTTTAATATGTCACCTTGGTTAACTACCTTATTTTCTACCCTAACAGGACCACTAATAATGATTGTCTTGGGATTAATTTTTGGACCATGTATTATTAAGTATTTACTCAAAATAATCAAAGACCGTTTTAATGTAACAAAGCTTTTGTTGCTTACCTCTAACTATGTACCTGTGGCAATTAATGAGGACCATAAAATATGATTGTTGCAATTGTAAATATAACAAACCTTGCTTTTGCATGTTTGATAAACAAGTGATAAATAAAAGAAGGAGGGATTGTAAAAAGTTAAGGTTGTTTATCAAACAAAATGTTCTGTATGTATACGCCCAAACTGCCAAGGCACGTTTTGTGACAGATAGAGAATGTATACTGAAAAATATGTTTGCACAAGTAATCTATTGTTGCCAGCAAAAGCAGTTCCTGGAATTACAAGAACAACCATACAAGGAAGAAGAGAGTACTCAGAAACTGGGGAAGATGTCTGATTTCAGTCTCGGCGACCACCAGGAGATAGAGAAAGACCCCTTAGCAACAGCCTGAGCATGCGCAGAGTACTACACGGCCACGTCAAAAGCAAAACTAATAAGCCTATAAAAAGGACTGAAGGGAGAACTGAAATTGCGGCAGTTGGTGGAGCGGGGACTCCCCTGTCGCCCAGCGCTGTATTTGCTCATATTCTGCTTACTATAATCAATAAATTCTAATTGATTTTGATCATTTGTGGTCTCAATTTATAACAGTAATGTAGCAGCACCAAGCTGGTATAGGGACCAAGCTGTTTACCCAGTTTTTCAGCCATGGAACCACATTCACATCAGTGAATGCAGTGGAGACATAGCCAGAATAAGAATGTGATCTATTCTTTCAATTTGAGAAGTGATTCGGAGAAAACTCCAGGAACTCGCCAACAAAGTTTCAAGTTGACAAGCAGGTATTCTTTATTGCGGCGCCGGGAGACACGGGGGGACCCTATTGCCTCACGGGCCATCCTTTTACAGTCACTGGGCATACATCCGTATTCATGAGGTTACACAAGTTTCCCTTAGGCACACAAAAGGTGATGGTGGTCTTTGAGAGTTGTTTACAGCATTCATACCAGCTGGCAGTCCTTAACATTAGACTTAATCATCCTGTCCTTTTGTTGAGCAGATAGTTTCACTGCCCCCTCCCCGGAACATCTGCTGGTCCCGGTTACTCCCCAGGAGATGTTTACACCAACTTAATGGATTCATTAACTTAGCAATCTCCCTGTCCCTCCACCCATCAGCCAGTTTAACCGTGCCCATCCCCAGGTCCTGTTTTTCTATTTTACTTTTCTTGTGGTTTAAGCTGTAAACTTCACTTCTCCCTCTCTTCCCCCCCTCCCCCCCACTCCGATGGGGGGGAAATCAGGAGAAGAACCGAAAGAATGTGACTCCCACGGGTTGAGTTTTGAACAGTCTAGTAACTGAGATATAATACAAATGACTACTGCTACCACCTATAATAATAATGACAAGGGAAGAGGATACAACCGCTCACCGCCCGACCGAGCTGAGAGAGCCACTTCCGGGTTCCTGTCCCCAGTATCTTACATCCTGGGCATGATGTGCTGTGGCATGAAATAGCTCTTTGGTCAGTTTGGGTCAGGCGCCCCGTCCCTGCTTCCTCCCTGCACCCCCCTCCTCCCCAGCAGAGCATGAGACTCATAAAGTCCTTGGTCAGACCAAAACATTACCAAGTAGCAAATGAAAACACTGGTGTTATCAGCGCTGCTGCAGCTACCAAGGAGAAAAATGACTGCTGCTGCTGAACCCAGGACAACTTTTCTTACACTTTTTGTATTAAGGTCCTATGGACCTAAAACCACCCTCAAGCACCCCCATTACAAAGCCATAACCTTATTTAGAACTGATTACATTTTGTGCTTTTGTGCGTCTTCCTTTCAAATCCCCCCTTTTTCTGTCCTTTTGCAAATTCTTTTGCAACATTTTATATACTACCATTACCATCTAGAGTCTTTTTAAAATAATTTCCTGTTTCAACTTGGTGCTTAATTTCGTTTCTTTTCCAGTCTTCGTAGCTTATTATAGATTGTTTACAGTACCATAAGGAACATTGTACCAAACCACAAGTAATCAATATGAAAACAATTAACATTAATATTCCTACAACCAGTTGCCTTAGCCAGGAGAGATTGGGTAACCATGAAGTTAACTTTTTCCATATGTCTTCGAACCCCCAGGAGGTATCATCCTTGGCCATTTTGTGAAATATTTTAGTTTGTTTCCAAATTTCCTCCAGATCTGTTTCAATCCTGTCACTTAGATCTATGTAGGAACAGCAACTGTCATTGATTACAGAACAAACTCCCCCTTGGGACGCTAACAGGGTATCTAATGCCATTCGATTTTGAAGTACTACTTTTGATAGGCTGGTTATTTCTTCTTGTAATGCTAGAATAGCGTCAGCAGTTCAATTTTAATCTCTTTTTCTAATTCGCTAACATCTAGAGATGGAATAAGCCATCTAACAAAGCTATGGAAAGAAGTGTTTTGTTCTGCTACGGGTTTATATCCCCGTTTGATTCTTTTAATAAAACTCCAAACCCAGGTTCCAGAAGAATGAGTGTCAATTACTGTAAAGTTTAGAACCACTACTCCCAGTGTGCATGTCCCTTTCCAGTTAGGAGGTAAAGCCTTATAGGCATTTTCTCCACATAATCAATACCACCCTTTCCCTTCAGGAACATTCCAATAACCAGTTAGTTGTTTTGGAAGGTGAAGTTGCATTGCCCACCTGCAATATGGGTAATTTCCTACTGACATGTTGTCCCTCTTAAAAGTTTTGTTAGCAGTTATACATTCAAGGCTTGTATCCTTAAAATCTCTTAAATCAGCTGGGCACAGATCCAAAAATCACTCTTGTTTAAGACACTAGTAACATTTTGTATCAATCTCAGATAAAGATTTTGATTCCATACTTATTATACATTATTATTATACAAGTTCAAATTATGATTGATGTAGTCTCATATGTGTGGATCCTGAAGACTTGACGCGCCATACTTTTTCTCTGTTCTGGTGTTTTTCTGGTTCTGGTGCCTTCTGGATTCTTGAGTAATGTATCCAAGCAGGCTGCTCCTTTACCTTCACTGCTGTAAAGGTAGTCAGCAACATCTGGTACAGTCCGCTCCACTTCTCCTGTACTGGATCCGGATCTGAAAGGGTGAATCGGATAATCCAAACCTCTTGCTCTTGTCCCTAATATTCTCGTATTTATTTCTTCTAATTGTTTTCCCAGATTGACCAGAAACTCTCAGAGATAGTCATCTCCCACTTCCAGAAGACTTTCTCCTTTAAACTGGAACTGATATGGTCTTCCATATAAAATTTTACGTGGCCTAGCCTTTTCTTTCGACCGAGGTTTAGTTCGAATTCTTAATAGAGCCAGTGGTAAGGCTTGGTACTAACATAAATTCTTTCCCTGACATATTTTACTAATCTGTTGTTTTATCAGATGGTTCATCTTTTCTACTTGCTCACTGGCCTACGGCCTGTATGGAATATGTAGTTGCCAATTGATTTCTAATACTTTGCTAACTTCTTGTAACAATTTTGTGCCGAAGTGCGAGCCTCGGTCGGAAGAAATTGCCTCTGGTACTCCAAAACAAGGTATTATATTGCTTAACAATGTTTTAATTACTTATCTTGCATTATTTATTCTACAAGGGAATGCTTCTGGCCACCCTGAAAAAGTATTTGTTTACACCAACAAATATCGAAAACCTCCTTTTCTTGGTAATTCGGAAAAATTTATTTGCCCCTGCTGTCCCGGATAACTTCCTCTCCCAGTTGTCCCAATTTGATTTCTACTTTTAATTTTTAGGACTGTTCTTGAGAGAGAGCTGATATTGTCACTACTTGAACTATGGTATCTTGTATCAACTTCCATAATAGATTATAGGGGATCACTACTCACCTGTCAGGTATCTGAACCCAACCCTCTTAGTTTTCCTGTCCTTTGGGATCTTCAATTTTCTATCCTCCTTTGAATACCTAGGTATAGATTTCTCAATTTTCAGTTTGCCGTCAGGGATTAAGGACATAATTTTAGATTGTTCACATGCTCATTTGGCTTCAAAATTGGCCAAATTATTTCCAATCTCTTGATCAGAGTTACCTCTTTGATGTCCTTTACAGTGTATGGTAGCCACTTCATCAGGTAATTGTACAGCTTCTAACAACTGTAGAATTTCTGTTGCATGTTTAATTTGTCTTCCCTGGGTATTTAGAAGTCCTCGTTCTTTCCAAATTGATCCATGTGCATGAACTGCGCCAAAAGGCATATTTGGAATCAGTCCATATGTTTATTCGCTTGTCCTTTGCCAATTCCAAGGCTCTAGTCTGGGCTTTGAAGTTGTAGTTATGGCATCTTTTACCATATTTGACAAAGCTGCTGTCATCGGTGAACCAGGAATCTGCACCCTCCAGAGGCTCCTCCTTCAGGTCTGGTCGGCTTGAATATACTGTCTCTATAATGGCCAAGCAGTTGTGAGTCAACGCTTCGGTAGGGATGTCCTGAAGGAAAGATGCTGGATTCACAACAATAGTGATCACAATTTCCGCATCATCCAGTTCCACTAGGATGGCTTGATACTTCAAGAAATGTGATGGCAACAGCCAGTATGTACCTTTTGTTCTAGGACTGGTGATACTGCATGCGATACTGCATGCGATACGAACACGGTGATCTTCTGTCCCAGTGTGAATTTTTGGGCCTCTTGGATGTTTAAAATAACTGCTGCCACTGCTCTCAAGCATCCAGGTCAGCCCTTACTAGGCCACTGCTCTTTGAGCCAAAGCCCCCAAGACAATTCCCTGTTTCTCATAACCAAAAGTGTTTAGTTATGTCTGGAAGCCCCAGAGCTGGAGCTCTCATGAGTTTTGTCTTTAAACTTTTAAAAGCTTTTGCAGCTTGATATGTCCATTTTAGAGAGGTTGGATTTTCTTTTAGCAGCTCATATAAGGGTCTTACCAGAACACCATAATCACGGATCCGGAGACGACATCATCCTGTCATTCCCAGAAATGTCCGGAGCTCTTTCACCATGGATGGTTGTGGTGTTTGGCAGATTGCTTCCTTCCAAGCTGCTCCAAGTTCTTGTTGTCCTCCTGTTATTTCATATCCTAAATGAGATACTCGAGTTCGAATTAGTTCGGCCTCGTTTGGATACCCAATAAGCATTCAGTCACAGAAAATTCAATAATCCCATCATTCACTGGACACATTCTTTGTTTCTGTGAAAATTAATAGATCATAAGTGTCTCCATCTGAGTGGGTGGTTTCCATAATTCTAATTCCAGTGCTGATTTTTAAAAATGGTTAGACTGTTTTTATTCAAAAGCAGATAAATTCAGGTTTTCTTTGGCCAATGGTAAACAAAAGAAAGAGTCATTTAAATCCAAGACGGCAAACCATTTCTGATTATTATTCAATTTAGTCAATAAGGTATACAGATTAGCTACTACTGGATGAATATCCTCTGCAAATTTGTTGATTTCTCTGAGACTTGAGCCAGTCTGCAACTTCTACTGTCAAGATAGGAGTATTACATTCCAATTCACATTCAATTTAATAATCTACATTTTAAACATTTATCAGTGATTTTTAATTCCCTTTCCCTGCAATTTTAAGGGATATTGTTTTATTCTAATTGAGCAGGCCCCCCCCTTTTTATTTCAACTTTAACAGGCAAAGCATTTTTTTTAATTTTTATATTTTTTTTTTCTCTTTTGCCTTACCTGGAACTTCAGATTCCCACATTCCCAGATATACCTGATTAAGGATTACTTCTATTTCAGGGAGGTCCTCCTGTTTGCTTTTCGGTTGAATTAAAGATGAACTCAAAACTTCAATTAGTCGATCATTTTTAACTCTTTAATTCCATTTTGCCCTTTTAAATGTTGCTTCTCGCCCTAAAAGATTTGAGAATTCGGAATGCATAAAAATTTATGCATTCCTATTTGTTTTCCCAATTTGTACTTTGAGGGTTTCAGAAAGGATGCCTTTTTCTTGGTGGCCAGTAGCTCCCACATCTGTAGCAAAATCTTTTCCCTCCGATTTAACACCGAATAAGTTGCTCCTGTATCCACTAAATTCCACTTTATTTGCTCTAGACCCTAGTTTTAATTTAACCAGTAGATCCGCTGGGGTAGATTCCATAGGTCCCCATCAGTCTAGTTCCAATTCAGTCACCGGAGCGACCCCACGGCACTCCCCCCAGGGCAGTCTGAAAGGAGGACGCACAAAAGCACAAAATGTAATCAGTTCTAAATAAGGTTATGGCTTTGTAATGGGGGTGCTTGAGGGTGGTTTTAGGTCCATAGGACCTTAGTACAAAAAGTGTAAAAAAAAAAAAAAAAAAAGTAAAATAGAAAAACAGGACCTGGGGATGGGCACGGTCAAACCGGCTGATGGGTGGAGGGACAGGGTGATTGCTAAGTCAGTGAAACCATTAAGTTGGTGTAAACGTCTCCTGGGGAATATCCGGGACCAGCAGATGTTCCGGGGAGGGGGCAGTGAAACTATCTGCTCAACAAAAGGACAGGATGATTAAGTCTAATGTTAAGGACTGCCAGCTGGTATGAATGCTGTAAACAACTCTCAAAGACCACCATCACCTTTTGTGTACCTATGAATATGAATGTATGCCCAGTGACTGTAAAAGGATGGCCTGTGAGGCAATACGGGGAGACACGCTTGGAGGAGCTATCCCCCGTGTCTCCCGGCGCCGCAATAAAGAATACCTGCTTGTCAACTTGAAACTTTGTTTGCGAGTTCCTGGAGTTTTCTCCGAGAATCAAGCCTCACTTCCAACATCCAAATTCCCCACAGCATGCACACCGATCGCGTCCCACAGGAGAAGAACTCACTACCTCACCTTCTCCTGACATCCCTCCCCACACTCAAACGCAGGAGCTGCCAGAGCTCCCCTCCTTCCCCACTTGATTTTCCTTAACTTTAAGCATCTTTCCCCAGTAACACATTCTGGACAATATCTCTCCAGCTTGGCTTTCAGTTTTTCCCTGACTTTTTCCAAGGCCAGAATTAAAGGATCTGGCGGAGCTATATTAGTTTCGCATTCTGTCTCACCCCGGGTGGTTTAAATGAAAAACATATCTGCATACATCATCCCATTTTCCTTGCTGTCTCAAAACAACATAAATTGTAACAATGTATCATAGCTCAAAGTTCCATTTCTAGGCAATTTTTTCTGATCTTCCAAAGTATGCAAAGGCCACCATTGGTTACAATACTTTATCAACTTTTCCCATTTACTGAGCCCCCAGGAGACCCTCACAGTTCTTTCCAGTGTTCCAAAATGCACCCTAAAGAACTCTTTTTCAAGATCTCTCCACTATGCCGATTTCCCATTATCAATCTCACAGTCACACACACACGGGATCCCACAGACACACTCTACAGTTACAACACTTGAGACAGAGACTAAAAATTCTATCAAACAACTAATAACACAGTCTGACACCAATACCAAAATCACAGGACCAAAATCATCACTGTAACAAGTCACAAAATTGACACATTCCACACATTTACAACACTTGAGAGACAGGGACAACAATTAATAACACAGTCACAACAGCCTGTCGCCAATACTAGAATCACTAGACCAAAATCATCATTATAGCAAGCCACAATGTTATAAATTGAGACCACAAATGATCAAAATCAATTAGAATTTATTGACTATAGTAAGCAGAATATGAGCAAATACAGCGCTGGGCGACAGGGGAGTCCCCGCTCCATCAACTGCCGCACTTACAGTTCTCCCTTCAGTCCTTTTTTATAGGCTTATTAGTTTCGCTTCTGACGTGGCCGTGTAGTACTCTGCGCATGCTCAGGCTTTTGCTAAGGGGTCTTTATCTCCTGGTGGTCGCTGAGGCTGAAGTCAGACGTCTTCCCCAGTTTCTGAGTACTCTCTTCTTCCTTATATGGTTGTTCTAGTAATTCCAGGAACTGCTTTTGCTGGCAACAATAGATTACTTGTGCAAACATATTTTGCGGTTTGGCAGTTTGGGCGTATACATTCTCTATCTATCACAAAACACGTGCTTTGGCAGTTTGGGCGTATACATACAGAACATCTTGTTTGATAAACAACCTTAACTTTTTACAACAACATAAGTCAAATGCCAATAAAATCCAAAACCTTTTTTTTCCTTAAGACGCCCACTGCGTCTTGTAGGACCCAAACCACAAGATGCCCACTGCGTCTAGTGGGTGTATACCAAATGGACACTAGCAGCCGGGTATACGCCTTTACCCACGAGATTTCCTATCTCGATTTACGGAAGACTTCCTCACCATGCGTACGCTTATCAAACCAATTAACCAAACCAAGATGCCCCCTGCATCTTCCAGATTATGTAAAAGAAGAATACCTTTTATGAAGATGGTCCTTGTCTGCTCCCACAGTGATCCGAATGAGTCGAGGGGTCCCTCCAAGAAAAACTCCCGAGGGCCCTAGGGAGCCCTGTCCTCAGCGGGTCCTGCAGCCGAGCAGAGAAGGTCCCATCTGGGGTGCCAAATTGATTCGGAGAAAACTCCAGGAACTCGCCAACAAAGTTTCAGGTTGACAAGCAGGTATTCTTTATTGCGGCGCCGGGAGACACGGGGGATAGCTCCTCCAAGCGTGTCTCCCCGTATTGCCTCACAGGCCATCCTTTTACAGTCACTGGGCATACATCCGTATGAGGTTACACAAGTTTCCCTTAGGCACACAAAAGGTGATGGTGGTCTTTGAGAGTTGTTTACAGCATTCATACCAGCTGGCAGTCCTTAACATTAGACTTAATCATCCTGCCCTTTTCTTGAGCAGATAGTTTCACTGCCCCCTCCCCGGAACATCTGCTGGTCCCGGTTACTCCCCAGGAGATATTTACACCAACTTAATGGGTTCATTGACTTAGCAATCACCCTGTCCCTCCACCCATCAGCCAGTTTAACCGTGCCCATCCCCAGGTCCTGTTTTTCTATTTTACTTTTCTTACACTTTTTGTACTAAGGTCCTATGGACCTAAAACCACCATCAAGCACCCCCAATGCAAAGCCATAACCTTATTTAGAACTGATTACATTTTGTGTTTTTGTGCATCCTCCTTGATGATTACTTGATGATTCCTTGATGATTACCTCCTTGATGGTGACTGTTGGGTTTCTGATGGAGGTAGCTGGAGGCAGAGCTCCATTTCAGAACACCCTGCAGTTTCTCTTAGCATGCAGCTCTCAGGCTGATGCCCAGCCTTTATGAGATTCTGACTTATTTTTTGTCACGTGCGATATACTAGGCAGGCACTGTCAATGTACAGCTGGCAGCACACAAAGGTGCCATGGCACCATGGGCAGAAATGGCTGGAGTATGATGGAAAAATGCAAAAAATCTGGAAAGACCTGTGTCATGGGTTCAGCAGTAGCAGTCATTTTTCTCCTTCTTGGTAGCTGGTGCAGTGCTGTGTTTTTGATTTTGGGCCTGGGAACAGCGCTGATAACACCAGTGTTTTCAGTTACTGCTGGGTAATGTTTTGGTCTGACCAAGGACTTTCTGAGTGTCATGCTATGCCAGGGAGGAGGGGAAGCCGGGAGGAAGCAGAGACAGGACACCTGACCCAAACTGACCAAAGAGGTTATTCCATACCACAGCACATCATGTCCAGGATGTAAAAAAAAAGAGCAGAGACCTGGAAGGGTGTGGTGGTGCACTGGGGGGGTTCACTTCTGGGGGGTGCACTGGCTGGGTTGGGCTTGGTGAGCAGTTGTATACTCTTTCCTTGTATTTCTCTTGTATTATTACTGGTGGTAGCAGTAGTGATTTGTGTTATACCTTAGTTACTAAACTGTTCTTATTTCAACCTGTGGAAGTTGCATTCTTTTCATTCTCCTCCCCATCCCCCCGGGACTGGGGGAAGAAAGAGAGGAGAGTGAGTGAGAAAACTTCGTTGCTTGACTGGGCTTAAACCACGACAACCTGAGAGGAAAGAATTCATGGAAGTCACTAGCTACCTACAGTAACTGCTTTGGAGCTGCCAGCGTCTTAGTGCATTACGAAAGAGTGACACTGAGTGCTTTTTTTAGGGTCAGTTTTGTGGTAAGTATTTAAATACAAACTAAAGGAAAAAAAAAGAGGGGGGGGGGATTATCCATTCCAGTTTTTGCAATATTTCCATTCACTGAATGTTCAGGTCGAATGCAAGTGTCTGGGAGCCCTGGAACAGGAGAGAGATCATGACTTCATGCTTCACAAAAGCAGAATTTCTTCTGGTTGGGCTCAGCTCTCAGAAGGCTCTTTGCTGTGCAGGTCTTCCTCAGATGTCATACCAGGCCTTGCAGATCAGTTCTTGGAAATGTGAGTGGTCTGGTTTCAATTCATGTGAACATATGCAGATTTATTGAAAAGACAATACTCTGAAGGCCTCTGATTCAATCAGACACTTAAGCATATCCCTACCTTCAGCCATGTGGGCTGTTTAGTTTTTAATGATACATATCTTTGGAAAAAACACAAGCTGTTCACAACACTTCATGAACAGAAAAGCTGTGTTCAACTGTTTTTCTGCTGGGAATGATTCATTCAGGTTACCCTTGCACTATAAAAGTATGGAAGCAGGAGTGAGTCCTGCTGAGTCCTTAAGGGGGTGGAGCTGCTCCATCACATACAGAATGTGGAAGGATGAGTGAGAGTGAGGGGAGGAAAAGAGCTGCTGCGCTCTCATGCTCCCAGTCCCCAGAGCACCATGTTGGTCACAGATCCTCCATGGCAGGGCATGGCACGGCACAGAACAGGGGCGCTCTTCATGTCCTCCTATTGCTGTCCCAGCCCCACTGCCTCATCCAGTGTGAGAGACTGATTTTTCAGCACTTCTCTGTGACCATTTTGCCTGCATTCCTTCCACTGTCCCATGGTATTGGTGGCCCTCAGTGTCACTAGTGACGTGCCCTTCACCCCATGGGCACTGCAAGTAGAGTTGCCCCCATGGTCCCCCATCCCCCACTCAATTCACTAAGGGTGGAAGAGAAACTTGCAGAGCTGAGGCCTCGATTGCTATGAAGGGCCCTGCAGTTACCTCAGCAGCTGGATGGGTGTCATTCAAAGTGAGAGAAGGGGGAAAAAAACCCACTGAACAAGCTTTGGAAAAATCCTTTTCAAATAATACCTGTTGTAGGAACTTCTTTCAGGGAGATACAAACACGTTATCCATTCATTTCTGCAACTGTTCTGAGTTGTTTCATTAATAGCAGACTTGTTTTGGAGGGTGACAAAATGGGAACCAGCACTGTAATTACACACTGCTCTTTTTGTGAGGACTGCCATAAAAACAACTGTGTTCTCATTAACTCCAAAGACAAGCAGTGAAACAAATTTCTAGCACCTTGCCCGCCATTATATCTGGATGCTGCTCCAGAATGACATGAATCATTTCAAAAGTGAAAATGTAACCCATAGAAGCATTATTCAGTAGACTTTGTACAGAGAAAGCATTTCTGCTTGCCTAATTAAAGGATAATGAAAAAAGTGTATTTTTGGTGGTAGCTGTGGAAGTACATTGCTTTTTTTTCTCAAAAGTCAGATTATCATAGCACAATCTAGAAAAGAAAAATGCCTTCCTTTCCCTGGAGTTGGGTAATTAAAATCTTTCTCCCTGATCAATTCTCCAAACACCAAAGGAGACATTCCATGGTTCTTTAGTACCTGGAATACTTTTTTTTTTTTTAAACTGAAAAACTGTATTATAGTGAACTAACATACACAGGGCTTACCTGTGCTCTTTAAACAAAGCAGCGTTAATCTTTATCATTGCTCTCGACTTTGTTTCAACATGCTTTTTAATGTAAATTTCCTAATCTAACTTGTAAAACATTTAATATTTAGAATATACTCCTTTAAGATCCATCAAAAGAGGCAAAGCTGCATAACAATTGATTCGTAGAAAAACTCCAAGAACTGGCCAACAAAGCTTAAGTTGACAAGCAGTTATTTATTGCGGTGCCAGGAGACACGGGGGATAGCTCCTCCTAGCATCTTGTCCGAGCATCAAACAAACCGCGTTTATATTGTTGATTAGCATACATTTTCATTACGTCCTATACATATTCATTATGTTTCTAATCAATGACATCGTATTTCTAGAAAGTACTTCTACGTAATTCCCTCATGAGCATAATAATGTGGTAGTGGTCTTTGGAACCCCTGGTGGTTGTTTCTTCATCATCTTCCTCTTCATCACTTTGTCCTTTGGCTGAACTTTAGGTTCGGAAAGTCACATTGTCATGCCAGCATACACTAGTTCGGTTCTAGCTGGTTAAAAAAACATTTACCTAAGATACTTCTTCACTGTCATCTACCACAAAGCTCTTACCCATTGCTATTGTTGCAAAGCTACCAAGCTCAATGTTACTTAACCACAAAGCAGAACTGATTTTACTTATTTACAAAAGATTATACTTCATTTTGTATTTCTTTGTTTCACAATGCTTGGTGCTGGAGCATTGTGATCCTGCTTTAAAGGAATGAGGCGATTCTTTCAGGTCAGAAGGTCAGGCTTCACTGCATTAATTTTGCTGCGTGTCTTCTTTTTTTATAACAAACAAACAAGGTCATTTATTTTCATTTCCTTGTATCTAATTGCATGTATCTTCTTTGTAGTATGAACTCAGTAAAGCAGTTTGATGAGTTAGAGATTTAGTCATAGTAGGATGCTGTCATGGGTTCAGCAGCAGCAGTCATTTTTCTCCTTCTTGGTAGCTGGTGCAGTGCTGTGTTTTTGATTTTGGGCCTGGGAACAGCGCTGATAACACCAGTGTTTTCAGTTACTGCTGGGTAATGTTTTGGTCTGACCAAGGACTTTCTGAGTGTCATGCTATGCCAGGGAGGAGGGGAAGCCAGGAGGAAGCAGAGGCAGGACACCTGACCCAAACTGACCAAAGAGGTTATTCCATACCACAGCACATCATGTCCAGGATGGGAAGACGGAGAGCAGAGACCCAGAAGGGTGCAGTGGTGCACTGGGGAGTTCGCTGCTGGGGGGTGCACTGGCTGGGTTGGGCTTGGTGAGCAGTTGTATTCTCTTTCTTTGTACTTCTCTTGTATTATTACTGGTGGTAGCAGTAGTGATTTGTGTTATACCTTAGTTACTAAACTGTTCTTATCTCAACCTGTGGGAGTTGCATTCTTTCGATTCCTCTTCCCATTCCCCTGGGACTGGGGGAAGAAAGAGAGGGGAGTGAGTGAGTGAGTGAGTGAGTGAGAAAACTGCATGGGGGGTTAGAGGCTTAAACCACGACAGATGCGCACCTGCTTGAAAGCAAACACACTTCTCTTTGGCAGACACAGATACGTGCAAATTAAAAGAGATAATTTCACTCTGAATGGTGGGTTGATATTTGATTAAATTTAACATTGTATATTTTAAATAAAGCCTTGGTGTATATTAGAGTGAAATACAATCTCTTTTCAACTGCTTTTGATTTTTCCCCCCATTTCTCTTTGGCAAGTATTACAAATAAATGATATTTCTGTACTAGTTGAGCCTATAAAAAGTGTATGTCTCTGAAGGAGAACTTTATCAGAGATTCGTTATAATGAGACCTACCTCCATGAACTGAAAAAAAATGGAATAATGAAAAGCTAGGATGACTGACTAAGAATAGACTAGATCTTATCTTTTTAATTCTAAAGCGAATTCCCACAAATTGAAGTGCATTCATTGGAGTGATAGCAATATGTCTTTTTAATCCAGTAAGACCCATGTTTCCAGGCAGCCGAAACGGAACTCCTAAATATATTCATGGCAGCTTTTGCATAGGTAGTTATAGAATTTGCATTTCAAAATACAGGCACTATATGTCTAAATATGTGGCTGCTTTGTCCTGAAAGATGAGATATGTTATGGACTACCCTGATTTTAGGGGCAGTTCGGAATACAGCAGGAATCAGTAATTGCCTGGCATGACGGAGCATTTGTTGATAGCTGAGAAGGGGTCCAGGGCTGAATCCATAAGGGAAACAGAGGGAGCATTTTGAGCAGGATCTTCTATGTCCCCAAAGAACAGGAAGCACTATGCCCTGCATCCATAGGCTCTGCAGCAAGCTCTGGGGCTTAAGAAACCAGCTCTGAGCGAGGGGGAAATGTGGGATGAAAAATGGAGAGATGGAAATGCCACTGCAAGGGACAATTGTTTTGTCCATTTTCTAAGATTGGGCATATGGGGGTGTTTGGAGGAGGCTCTGCAAGGTCATGTTTCACAGAACCACAGAATCATAGAATCATAGCATCATAGAATCAGAGAATAGTTAGGGTTGGAAAGGACCTTAAGATCATCAGGTTCCAACCCCCCTGCCATGGGCAGGGACATCTCCCACTAAACCATGCTACCCAAGGCTCTGTCCAACCTGGCCTTGAACACCGCCAGCAATGGAGCATTCACAAATTACCTGGGCAACCCATTCCAGTGGCTCAACACCCTCTCAGAAAGAACTTTTCCTTATGTCTAACCTAAACTTCCCCTGTTTAAGTTTGAACCCGTTACCCCTTGTCCTCTCACTCCCTAATGAAGAGTCTCTCCCCAGCATCCTTACAGGCCCCCTTCAGATACTGGAAGGCTGCTATGAGGTCTCCACGCAGCCTTCTCTTCTCCAGGATGAACAACCCCAACTTTCACAGCTTGTCTTCATATGGGAGGTGCTCCAGTCCCCTGATCATCCTCATGGCCCACCTCTGGACTTGTTCCAACAGTTCCATGTCCTTCTTATGTTGAGGACACCAGAACTGCACACGATACTCCAAGTGAAGTCTCACGAGAGCGGAGTAGAGGGGCAGGATCACCTCCTTTGACCTGCTGGTCACTCTCCTTTTGATGCAGCCCAGGAGACGGTTGGCTTTCTGGGCTGAAAGTACACACTGCCGGCTCATGTTCATTTTCTCATCAACCAACAACCCAATTCCTTCTCCACAGGGCTGCTCTGAATCTCTTCTCTGCCCAACCTGTAGCTATGCCTGGGATTGCTCTGACCCAGCTGTAGGACCTTGCACTTGTCATGGTTAAACTTCATCAGGTTGGCATCAGCCCACCTCACAAGCATGTCAAGGTCCTTCTGGATGGCATTCCTTCCCTCCAACGTATCAACCGAACCACACAGCTTGGTGTCATGGGCAAACTTGCTGAGGGCCCACTCAATCCCACTGTCCATGACACTGACAAAGATGTTGAACAAGACTGGTCCCAACACCGATCCCTGAGGGACACCACTCGTTACTGGTCTCCAGCTGGACATTGAGCCATTGAGCACAACTCTTTGCATGCAGGCATCCAGCCAGTTTTTTATTCACTGAGTGGTCCACTTATCAAATTGATGTCTCTCCAACTTAGAGACAAGGATGTCATGTGGGACAGTGTCAAATGCTTTGCACAAGTCCTGGTAGATGACATCAGCTGCTCTACCCCTGTCCATCAGTTCCATAGCCCCATCATTGAAGGCCACCAAATTGGTCAGGCAGGATTTCCCCTTAGTGAAGCCATGCTGGCTGTCACCAGCCACCTTGTTGTTTTTCATGTGCCTTAGCATGCCTTCCAGGAGAATCTGCTCCAAGATTTTGTAAGGCACAGAGGTGAGACTGACTGGTCTGTGGTTCCCCATTTATGTACTGGCCTGTAGCTTCCTCCTGCTCTCCCCGTCTTTTGTCTGCAGATTATTTCTAAGAGTGTGACAGGGAAGGCAATTTGGTTGTAAGGATTATGCTACAGCTTTCATTTTTTAGGATGCATACTGTGGCTTTTCTATGAGATTACTGTCCCAGGGTTCTCTTTCCATGCATACAAAAATGCACATTGTGATTTCAGGGAGAAAATATCTTTAAATGGTGTGTTGGAGGAAAGAAAATATTTTGTATCTCTATAAAAGACAAATATCAAAACCCTTTCTTTAGCAAATAATTTGTTTCTTGAATGTACTTTGTCATTGTACATTCTTCCTGACTTCAATACTTATCTTGAAGAGTTCAGTGAAAATAAATTGTTTTCATGAAAGCAGAGAAGCCATTTGATAGACACAGTCTCAGAAACTTGTTCCTGAAGCATAGGTTGTTCTCTCACTTTAAAAGAAAGTGAATATGTTTTAGAAAACAAACCACACAGCAGAAATAAGCATTTTTTGTTTCAATTAATTTTCAAAAGCAATGTGTAAATCATATGGAAAATTCTGCATCTATTATTTTGACTGCTGTAGAAACCTGGAAATAGAGTTGTATCAAAGAACATTGCATTTAGTAGCAAGTCAGAGTGTTATTTTAGTGCTGTTTTTTTTAGATTTGGTTTTGTGATCAGATGTTTTATTAAATATTAGTCATTGATGGAAGTGAGGACTGATTCTTTAAGAACAGCTTGGCACATGATGTTTATGAGCTTGGGGAAATAGTCTAGAGAACTGGATGAAATCTGTCTTCAGCTATTCAATCTTGAAAACCTGACCCACTGAAGCATCACAAAAGAGAACTCAGCTCTATAAAGAGAACATAAGTCTCCCAAATGAAAGTATAGTAGTTCATTTTGGAGATGTTGTTGTGGTCCCTAGATCAAACTTCTAGAAATCTGCTAATTTTTAAGCTGCTGAATTTATGTATGTGCCTATTACTAAGTCCCAAATTCTATTGTACAAGTACTTATAAAATACCGTTTAATTTTTTTAATTCTCAGCTAGAATTATGCTATTAATACCAAAGTTATTAATATGCTCTCAGAAGATTACATCATTAATTAGGAGACCTAAAGGATAACTACTGAGACCTTTGGAAGACTACTCCCATTTATTGTATGGATGTGATCTATCTAAATAAATAGGTCTACAGTCCTGTCAAATGTGGATACATTTACAAAAATGATATACAAATATCTTCATGTATTCTCTAGCACTGGTCACTAATTACGTAATAACCTGTGCAGGTGGAAGGTGACATGGTAAGTCATGGTAACATTTGAAAGGGACCTGAGAACAGCAGCATTCTTAAATAATTACTTCTATTTTTAAGGTATGACTGTAAAACTATACAAGGCTTTTTACCTTAAATCTTGGCAGTGTCTCATCAAGTCCTTCAGTGGCTTCCAAGTGATGACCAGAAGTCCATCCCTTCCACACCCACCAGCAGAAGATGCGCACTGTGGTCACTGAGAGCATACACAACCACTTCCATGATTCCCAGGCACAGCCAGGGTACTGCTGCTCACATCTCCCCAGGGTACCATGCAGGCTCTCAAGAATGTGCCCCTTCTTTGGGAAAATACAGTATTATTGCATTAAACCCAGCAAATAATGGAAGGATTTTCTTTATCATTCCAGGAATATCACCACATCCTTGTTGAGGTACTTCATAATGAAACGTGCACCTGAAATATATCAGACGTCATACAGTATAAATTCATAGAATCAGAATAGTTAGGGCTGGGGGGGTCTATAAGGATGCTGGGGAGGGACTCTTCATTAGGGACTGTAGTGAGAGGACAAGGGGTAACAGGTTCAAACTTAAACAGGGGAAGTTTACATTGGATATAAGGAAGAAGTTCTTTACTGTAAGGGGGGTGAGGCACTGGAATGGGTTGCCCAGGGAAGCTGTGAATGCTGCATTCCTGGCAGTGTTCAAGGCCAGGTTGAACAGAGCCTTGCATGACATGGTTTGGTGTGAGGTGTCTCTGCCCATGGCGGGGGGGTTGGAGCTAGATGATCGTGAGGTATATGCTGTATATTTCAAATAACTACCTAATAGAACACTGGATGAAATTAAAACTGAAAACCAGGTATGAGTGAATATGGTGCAGATACAAGGATTAAATGTAACCTTGCTGTCGTGGTTTAAGCCCCTCAATAACTCATGCAGTCGCTCTCTCACTCTCTCCCCCCTCTTTCTTCCCCCAGTCCCGGGGGAATGGGGAGGAGAATCGAAAGAATGCAACTTGCACAGGTTGAGATAAGAACAGTTTAGTAACTAAGGTATAACACAAACCACTACTGCTACTACCAATAATAATAATGACAGGAGAAGTACAAAGAAACAGAATACAACTGCTTACCAACTTCATAGTAGCTGGTGCACTGCTGTGTTTTTGACTTTCGGCCTGGGAACAGCGCTGATAACACCAGTGTTTTCAGTTACTGCTTGGTAATGTTTTGGTTTGACCAAGGACTTTCTGAGCCTCATGCTATGCCAGGGAGGAGGGGAAGCCGGGAGGAAGCAGAGACAGGACACCTGACCCAAACTGACCAAAGAGGTATTCCATACCACAGCACATCATGCCCAGGATGTAAAAACGGAGAGCAGAGACCCGGAAGGGTGGGGGTTTGCTGCTGGGTTGGGCTTGGTATCGGGTGGTGAGCAGTTGTATTCTCTTTCTTTGTATTTCTCTTTTCATTATTATTATTGGTGGTAGCAGTAGTGATTTGTGTTATACCTTAGTTACTGGACTGTTCTTATCTCAACCTGTGGGAGTTACATTCTTTCGATTCTTCTCCCCATTCCCCCCCCCCCCCCCCCAGAGTGAGGGGGAAGAAAGAGGAGGGAGGGATTGAGCAAACTGCATGGCTGAGAGGCTTAAACCACAATAGGTGGTGAAATACTTCAGTTAAGAGACTTCAGCAATCCACAGAAACATCAAAGTAGGCGCATAGAAATGTTTGAAAAGTCTAATAATTTTGTTTTTCCCAGTTTCCCAAGGTAATGTATTTCCTGAAAAGACTAGAATTGTCACAAACCAAAACCTTTCAGTTGGGATTTCCCCACCCCCCTGCAACATTCCATGTGTGTATATTGAAAGAATGATTTGTATTTTTAAGGAATGACTATTAAAACTACTTTGTGCATTGTTGGTTTTTAATCCTTTGATCTATAGTTTTCTAGATGCAGCAGGTGAGACAAAGAGAAGGTAAATGATCATCTGCAGACAAGCACTAGACTCCAGCTCACCTGATTATTTGGCTGCTCCCATCTGCTGGCTGATATTCCCTCCTTTACTGCAGAAAACATGGTCAGTGACTAATAAGTGTTTATTGATCTCTGCTTGAGATACTTGCTGAGAAATGTAGATATCAATGAATATTTGATCTGAATGAATGCTAAGAACAAAAGGTTTTCTTTATTGCATCATTTATATAGAATATTCATGCCTGCATGATCACTTATATATGTCAGCTGCCTCTGCAATCTGATGAGAAGGGACTGCAGTGAGATAATTTCTAATGGATTAGTATGCTGTTAATTGTACTTTTTCTTAGCCAAAAGTTACCAGTGTAGCTGTTGCTTTGAGGGGTAACTCAAAATATTATTGATATAGCAGTTGTACTTGTAAGTATATTAGGTCTAATATAAAGCCCATTGCAATCAGTTAAAGGGACTTCCTATTGATTCTAGGAGGCTTTAGATTATTTTCTAAACCAGACCTAGTTAGTACTCTGTTTTTCCTTTCTACACCTGTATTCCATCCTTTTTGTTTTGTACCCTTTCACCCTCCACATGTGCTCTGGGGGAAAGGGGCTAAGACACTGTTCCTTAACAGGTGACATTGGGGATGTTGCATTCCTCCATCTCTTCTTGTTCCTCCCACTTCCTAAGAGGTGCCAATAGATGTGGGCCCTGCACTGTGAAAATGAATGTCAGGTCTTTTTAATGTTGGTTCTGCATTGTGAAATTGGAGCAAAGAGTCTTGGTCCAGCCTTGGTTCATTCCACCCTTTTTCTCTCATTTTCCTGCCCCTCTCATGTCTGCTTTTTTCCAGGAGGAGACTGTCAGACCAGAGACATGGGGGTTGTTGAGTTGCAGAACTTGTGGAAGACTTGGCTGGCTATCTGAACATTTGGATGTTAGGGAGCTGGTGTGTCTGCTGTCATCTCTGAGGTTTCTTCCTGACTGCTATTTGTTGGAATAAATCTCCTCACAGTGCCTTTGACTTCTGCATAGTAAAAAGAAAATGTTATTGAGCCAATGGTACTGTATCCACATTACAGATTGGGAGATGGACACAGGGCTTGAAAAATAGTTTGCAGAGGCTGTAAAGGTACCAGTTAACGATAAAACATATAAGTCGTAACCATCAAACACATTCCTGTGCTATGTCCTGATTATTTCCTGATACGAAGAAAAGGACTCACTAGACTTGTGTGGGAATCAGCTAGGCCTGGAACATTAGCATTTACCTGTGTAAGTTGAAAGGTTCCTGGGCAGCAGTGAGAATCCGTGCATGCACTTTCAAGTTTGCGTGTGACTGATTCACTCCAATACAATTTCTGCTCTGACATCAGAAAAGCAGTTTGAGTGTTCCTAATGGCTTTTAAAATTGAATTGTGATGATGAGTCAGAAGAAAGTATAGCTGAAGATGGAACAAAGTCACAGTTTGTGTGTTACTGCCTGAATCATAATTGTTGGCATTAGTAGGCATACATTCAAACCTTTAAGTAACAATGCTTTTAAAAAAAATTCTTTGAAATCAAGGCAACCCAGGACCAGGGAAATTACTGGAGTACTCCACTTATTGTAGACAAATGGTTACTTTTATTAAACCAGCAGACAAGAAGGGAATACTTACTCAAAACTGCAAATACTTCATACTTCCAGCTGCTCTGAAAGAAAAAAAAAATAATTAAAAGAATTCCAAACCCATAGCTTTACTGAAGGACCTTAAAGAGAATAGCTTGAGAGAAAAATGTGTTGGATTCCTTCCAAGTGATACGTACAGATATGTAAATACTTTGGCTCATATTCCATCTTTAATGTACTCCTGAGATAAATACATTGTTACTAACAGATTTGACGTCATGCATGTGGATTTCAAGTGCCCAGAGATTACTCCAGTTTACTTATTTAATAAACTACATTGAAGGGGTGTTGAGAAAGTAAAACACACGCTTGCCTAATTTTTTAGTTGGTAAAATTCTCTCTGGCACAATATCACACTAAGCCTAACTTTTTTTTTTTTTAAGAAAGCAAAGTAACATATGTATCCCAGTTTCTCTTCTGTTTTTCTTTAATTAATTTCACTGCAGTCTTACTAGTTCTGTGAAATCTGTGAAAGACTTAATTTGGGCACTGGGTAGAAATTGCAAAGCTAGGTTATAGTCAGGAACTGGATATTTTTGTTGTTGGAAATATCACCAAATTTCTATATTTTAGTTTAATAATTGTGTGAATAGACAGTATTTCAAAACTTTTCACTAAATATTTTGGGGATAAATGTTTTGCCTGACTGGAATTTATTTATTTATTTCTGACTTATTCCATTTCAGTTTTACATTAACTTTCTGTGCCAGTGATATCAAGATGAAATATTTGGGCTTTTCCTATTGTGCCTGTTCTTTTATTTTCAGAAAAAATGTGTTGGGTATAGTGTGTTATAGAATCACAGAATCATAGAATAGGGATGGAGCATTTACTACTTATTTGGACAGCCTGTTCCAGCGCCTCACCACCCTCACAGTAAGGAACTTCCTCCTTATGTCTAACCTGAACTTCCCCCGTTTTAGTTTGAACCCATTACCCCTTGCCATATCGCTACAATCCCTAATGAAGAGTCCCTCTCCAGCATCCTAGTAGGCCCCCTTCAGATACTGGAAGGCTGCTATGCGGTCTCCACGCAGCTTCTCTTCTCCAGGCTTAACAGCTCCAACTTTCTCAGCCTGTCTTCATATGGGAGGTGCTCCAGCCCCCTGATCATCCTCATGGCCCTCCTCTGGACTTGCTCCAACAGCTCCATGTCCTTATGTTGAGGACACCAGAACTGCACACAGTACTCCAAGTGGGGTCTCACAAGAGCAGAGTATATTCCATCAGAATCTCAGTTCTGGAGCGGAGGCTATGGGACACAAGAGGTGGTTCGGGCTGGTCAACCTGGGATGTGAGGTGCCCTACTGGGCAGCTCCTTGCCAGCACAGCAGGAATTGTGCGGCCCCCAAAGCGTTCTGTAGGCCACGCACTGCCTGGAAGCCATGTCCTGTACAGGTCTGCAGCCACAACAGGGCCAACTCCTAAACTTGGAATAATTTGCTGTTCGTTCCTCACTGAAGCAACTTCCCTCTGAATTCAGTGGGAATATGCTTTTGGGTTTCTTTAGGAGTATAGAGAACCCAAGTGAGGCAGTCTGGAAATACTTGTACTTACATAGCAGAGCACCTCCAAACTTGGTGCCAATGATCTGTGCCTGCACCCTAGAATTTAATACATACACGTGGAGTTACAGAAATGTTTCTCACCCTAAGAATAAAACGAAGAAGGTATTAGTTTATTAACCTCAGTTGCAGGGAGTTTGCTGTGCTCATACACTACCATTTTTCCATCCCTGCTTTGGAGGAATGCTCTAATGCAATGTCACATCCTGAAACAGATTCAATGTCTTTATTTCTGAATTATTTGTTTCTCTCAGGAGCATAAATAATTTTTGCCACAGGTATGGGGTGTGCCTGTGCTAACCCTTTGTGCTTTATGTTCCTCAACCACTTCCCTTCTAGCAACAGAGCAGATTCTGCAGTTTTTTTCCCTTTGGTTACAAATGGTTGACACAATGAATATAAAATTGGATTAGGCATTTGACAGAATACGCCCATTTTCTTTTTTACCAAGGTATTTACCAGTATATCTGTGTTATGTTTAACTCTGCTCTTAGTGCAAAATGTCACTTTACAGATCTTTCCTTGCTTCAAATTGTGACACTTCAGGATCAATAACCTGAATAAGGGCAATCTGGTCTCTCCTGTGTTAGCAAGAGCTACTTGTACCACTATAAATATTGCAAATAAGATTTCTAGGAACAGACTTTGGAAGATGTTCTCTTTCTATACATTGTAGCTATAGACTGGTTTACAGTTTGCTTCCCCTCTATCAGTGCACGATCACGATCTGTTGGGGGCATTATACTCCTGAGTCAGGCTGCCATCGGGAATGGGGCTGCAGCATGGGCCTGGGGTCTCTGCACTCTTAGCCATGGCAGTGATGCACAGACCTTCAAAGAAGGTCTTGCTGCTGTTGTACAGTTAAACCTTGTATCCTTGTGTTGTCATTGCTATTTTGCAACCAAGTGGAATAGACTTAAAGACAGCCTGGGATGTATTTGCAGTTGTGTTACAACTGCACGGGAATCAGCCCTAGACCTGGAAGGCCATTCTCTCCCTGTCACAGAAGCCTTGAGTCAAGGGCATGTTTTCATCCTCCTTCCTCACACCTTGTCTGCAGGGCACAAGTCATAATGTTAAATGGCCTTTGCACTGCTTTAGTATTTCCTCCAAAAGTTCTGGGTCAGGAAAGCTTCATGCAGGGTAATGGAATAGAGCTGGGCAGCACCTACGACTGACTAACCAAGTCTGGATTGTTAGTGGATCGCTTTGAATTAGCATCTAGTGACTCTGAGAACTCGAGGAGGTTTCTGTGAGCTACTGTGTTTTAAAGTCCTGCTCTGGACAGTACATTATACCTTCATAGAAATCTTTTTATTGCCACAGACCTGATGCACCAAGGCAGCAGTGCCGATCGATAAATTAAAACCAAAAACCCAAGGACAGAAAATTGGTGGAAACGGTGGAAGTTATTCACCTCAACCCTCACAGGGAAGAGGGCAACCCTGCGGGAGAGCACCGGCCCCGGGAGGGGTGTGGGGGGAACGGCGGGAGGGGTGGGGCTAGGGCGGCTCGGACTGTTCCGAGCACTCGGCCCCGAGCTGCGCTCACCCCCTTCCGGCGCTACCCTGTTGCACCAGCCCCGGGGTGGCTGTCCCGTCCCCGGCAGCTGCGGGGGGCTCTGCCGCCGCGGTTCGCGGCTCCCTCCATTTCTCACCTATTGTCAGCTGCGGCGGGCAGTGGCAGTCGGCCGGCCAGTCCGCCCGCCCGGCTCCTTTGTATGCAGCAGCTGCTCCTGAATGTGAAGGCAAAGTCTGTGGCTTGGCACGGAGCTTTTTAAAAAATAACAGCTCTCCCTCCGCCCGCCGAGGCGGACGGGGACCCACCTGGGCTTCTTTCCCTCTCTTCTCGTTTACCTACACTTTTCCGCCTCCGTCCCGCTCCCCGGGAAGGCTCGGCGCCCCGCAGCTCTGATCCCTCGGTGGTTTCCCTTCTCCCCAACCCCGGGAAAGCACCTGAAGGTGGATCTAATAAACCTCCCGGCTGTCTCTCCAAGTGCACTTCTTGGACCAAAGCAACGGCATGGATGTAAGATTCTACCCGCCTGCGGCGGGCAGCTCTCTTCCCGGAGATCCCTCCAACCTGGACTTTGCCCAGTGTTTGGGTTACTACAACAAGGTGATTATTCCCGCGCGTGTTAATTCCCCAGGAGCTGCAGCTCGGGCTCCGTCGGGGCGGGGAGGCGTGGGGCTGGGGGATGCCACAAAGCCGGGGTGGTGGGGCCCCCCGCGTCTCCGGTCCCAGAAAATTGGGGGCAGCGAGTGTCTGTGGGGCGGGAGCGGCGGGGCCGGAGCCGCCGGGAGAGTGCCTGCGGGTTCGGAGCAGCTGGACCGGGAGCCGCCCCGCAGGCCGCAGCCCGGCGTTTCGGCTGAGTCCGAACCCTGAACAGCCCCGAGAGTGTGTCCCGCGGCCGGGAACAAAAGGCAGCGGCTCTCCGCGGCGCCCAGCCGTGCGCGGCTCAGGCCGGGACCGGTGGAACTTTTACCAGGGCTGGAGCCGGTGCAGCCCCGCGGCGGGTCGGAACGAGCCCTGGGGGGCTTGGGTGGTCCTGCCGGAGAGGGGAGAAGAAGGGACAGGACCCCTCCGCTCCGATTTTTGGGGCGATCCCGGCTCTGTTACGGCCAGTAACTAAAGGATTATATCAAACAGAAGGGTTATCTACATCAGCGGCAGTGCGGGGAGATAACAAACGGTTTGGTTTGAGGAGCGTTGTCAGAGAAGTTGCAGTACCACTTCCACCTATTCGCACCCTCTCTGGGGCAGGAGTAGTTCACGGAGTGTGCGTTACAGTCAGAAGCCAATAATCGTTTCCCAGCGGCTACCTTCATTTGCAGAAATATGTTTTAATAATAGGGGGATGATTTGTTTCACAAGTCGCCCAAGTCTGGGAAAGGCAAAGTTCAAAATGACACTGTGACTCACGGTATTTTGAAAAAGTCTTAGCTGTTTTTACTGGGATGTGTCAATAGCACATCGAGCTATTAGCACTGGGCTCTCACACAGGCACATAAAGATCCCTTTCACACTGTGTTTTTCCTGGTGCTGTGTTTGTCCAACCTCTGGGGCCTTTTGTGAGGCACTGTATGAAATGCTGGGGAAAAGAAAGGTGCTGCACGAAGTCTGAACTTCTGTTAAAACCTGCTTTTCTAAGAATCCTTTCCAAAAGAGTAGATAAAGTTTGATGAAACACAAAGATCACTTTGAGAGAGAAATAACGTGTTCAAAATGAAGAGATTCAGTAGCTGAAGAAAACTTTTTCCTAAAGAAATTGCTTCTGAATAGATGTCACAACCATATTCCATAGCTCTTTCCAGTCATGTCCACAGTGGCTGATATGTCTGTGAGTCAGTTTCTCAGGTATGGGAGCTGCCTCCATGTCAGAAGGCACAGATACCCTTCCACTGCAGAAACAGCAGTGCTGCGCATGCAGCCCTGCCTCACACATGCTCTCTGTGCACAGGCTGTTAGTGTGCTGCTTTGTTAGTAGTTAATATAGAAAGACAAAGGAGCAGGAATTGAAGATGAAATGTTGTCGTGGTTTAAGCCTCACCTAGGCTAATAACTCACAAAGTCGCTCACTCACCTCCCTCTCTTTCTTCCCCCAGTCCCGGGGGAATGGGGAGGAGAATCAAAAGAATTCAACTTGCACAGGTTAAGAACAGTTTAGTAACTAAGGTATAACACAAATCACTACTGCTACCACCAGTAACAATAATGACAGGAGAAGTACAAAGAAAGAGAATACAACTGCTCACCAAGTCCGACCCAGCCAGTCCCCCCCCCAGCAGCGAACCCCCCACTGCTCCACCCCACCCTTCTGGGTCTCTGCTCTCCGTTTTCACATCCTGGACATGACGTGCTGTGGTGGTTTAAGCCGTAAATTTCCCTTCTCCCTCCTTTTCCGCCCCCCCCCCTCCACTTCGATGGAGGGGAAATGGGGAGAGGAACCAAAGAAAATGTAACTCCCACGGGTTGAGCTAAGAACAGTCCAGTAACTAAGACACAATACAAATCACTACTGCCACCACCACCACCAATAATAATGACAAAGTAAATACAAAGGGAGAGGATACAACCGTTTCGCCACCCGACCGAGCCGAGAGACTGCGCGCTGCTCCAGGGACCGCGCCGCTCCCGAGACCGCGTGGCCCGAGAGCGAGACCGCGCGCTGCTCCCCCCACCGCGTGCCGTGAGAGCCCCCCCCCCCCCCCCCCCCAACTCCTACCTCCTGGGCATGACGTGCTGTGGTATGGAATAACCTCATTGGTCAGCCCGGGTCAGGCGCCCTGTCTCCCCTCCCCCAGCTTTTCTCTCTTTCCCGGCGTAACATGAGACTATGCGGGGGACGGGGGGACGGGGGGGGGGACGACGACACGGGGGGACGGGGGGGGGGAACAGGAAGCCAAACCCATAACAATCCACCCCTTATTCCATACCATTCACATCATGCTCAGATCCCACATTTTCAAAATATCATCCCATATATATATGTACATATACATCCACACACACACACAGATGGAGAGATATAATCCCTTAGTGCATGGACCAATCCCTATAAAGCTGCTGAGTCCATCCACTCCGTGATGTCAGGCTCCATCTTTTGTAACAGTCTTTCAGAGCAGGGGAGGCTGTGTGCAGTGTTGGATCATTGCCTGCTGATGCTGATTGTTCCTTTACTGCAGAACTTGTCTGGTTTCATCAAAGTTCGTTCTTTGTTGGGATGATGGTCGGAGGGTCAGTCGAGGATGACTTGAAGACATCTAGTTGATGGGCTATAAAAAAACACATTACATAGCAGGCAACAGCATGCAATTGAGTTCATTGGCTGTTTTCTCCTAAAATCAAATCTCCTTGAGGTACACATCGAACTTCCCCATCTTCCTGCATTACCCGCCAAGTATATCCGGGTCCCTGAGCAAAAGCAATCCCACGAGTGGGTTTGCCTTTACCTGAAGCAGGAATAACCCAGACTGTCTTCCCCAGCAAATTCTTTATGTGCACCACAGGAACGTTGTCCCCCTCTACAGTATGTAGAAGTTCTGACTGGGCTGGACCAGCTCTGTTGGCAGATCCTCTGGTGTTGACCAACCAGGTGGCCTTTAATAAATGTGTATCCCAATGTTTGAAAGTCCCACCACCCATTGCACTCAGTGTAGTTTTTAATAGCCTATTGTACCGTTCGATTTTCCCAGAGGCCGGTGCATGGTAGGGGATGTGATATACCCATTCAATGCCATGTTCTTTGGCCCAAGTATCTATCAAGCTGTTCCGGAAATGAGTCCCATTGTCTGACTCAATTCTCTCTGGTGTGCCGTGTCGCCACAAAATCTGTTTCTCAAGGCCCAGTGTAGCAGAAGGAACCAAACTAGGCCTTCTTAGCATGAGTCCTCGAAGGTGATGTAAGCTGCTGACAGTTGAGAAACTCAGCTTTGTTCTTTGTATAGCCCCAGCCCAGAATCACGAGTGTGGTTACTTAAAGCTTACAGTTGTATTATTCTGTTAAAGGTTGATAAATGATAATCTTAGGAGAATAAAGAAACCTTTCTTCTGGACTAATGACCTATTGATAATGAATGAGACAGGTAGAACACCAGACAATGATCATCAGTAACCTGCTGACCTTTCGTACTTCTTCGAAACGTGGACTATTGTCACGGAACACGAAAAGAAGAAGCAAGACCTGAAACCTGTCAGAATTGGAAAATATATGAGAACATCTAGAAGATTTGTAAATTTCCATGGGACATTTAGTAACTATACTTTGCTGACTAGCTTGTTTCTAAATCCTATATAAACTCACCAATAACATGTTGTAAGGGTCATTCTCTGCGGAGGTGACCCAACGCTGCTGTTCCTGCTGATTTCCTGCAATAAACTAGAGCTCAGAGTAACCCACAAGAGTTCGAGTCTCTGTTTGCTGAAGCCTCCTGTTACAGCCTCCTGTTTCACCCAGGATAGTGTTTCGGGCAGTGGCGTGGGGCACAGCGTATGTTTCCAACCATCCGGTGGTTGCTTCCACCATGGTAAGCACATGACGCTTGCCTTGGCGGGTTGGTGGGAGTGTAATATAATCAATCTGCCAAGCCTCCCCATATTTGTACTTCAGCCATCGTCCTCCATACCAAAGAGGCTTTAGCTGTTTAGCTTGCTTAATTGCAGCACATGTTTCACAGTCATGAATAACCTGGGCAATAGTATCCATTGTTAAGTCCACCCCTCGATCACGAGCCCATCTGTATGTTGCATCTCTGCCCTGATGGCCTCAAGTGTCATGGGCCACTGGGCCAAAAATAGTTCACCCTTATGTTGCCAATCTAAGTCCATCTGAGCCACTTCAATCTTAGCAGCTTGATCCACTTGTTAGTTGTTCTGGTGTTCCTCAGTAGCCCGACTCTTGGGTACGTGAGCATCTACGTAGCGTACCTTGACCACCAGGTTTTGCACTCGGGCAGCGATGTTTTGCCACAGTGCAGCAGCCCAGATGGGTTTACCTCTGCGTTGCCAGTTGCTCTGCTTTCATTGCTGCAACCGCCCCCACAGGGCATTCACCACCATCCAGGAGTCAGTATAGAGATAAAGTACTGGCCACTTTTCTCATTCAGCAATGTCCAGGGCCAGTTGGATGGCTTTCACTTCTGCAAACTGACTCGATTCACACTCCCCTTCAGCAGTTTCTGCAACTTGTCTTTGAGGACTCCATACTGCTGCCTTCCATCTACGGTGCTTTCCCACAATGCGACAGGACCCATCATTAAATAAGGCCTATTGCTTTTCACTTTCTGACAGTTCATTATATGGTGGGGCCTCTTCAGCACGCATCACTCCTTCCTCCTCTGGTGACCTTCCAGAATCTTTGCCCTCTGGCCAGTCCATGATGACTTCTAGAATTCCCGGGCGACTGGGATTTCCTATTCGAGCTCGTTGTGTAATTAATGCGGCCCACTTACTCCATGTAGCATCAGTTGCATGATGTGTGGAGGAAACCCTGCCTTTGAACATCCAGCCCAGCACAGACAACCGGGGTGCCAGGAGGAGCTGTGCTTCAGTGCCAATCACTTCTGAAGCAGCTTGAACCCCTTCATAGGCTGCCAATATCTCTTTTTCAGTTGGGGTATAGCTGGCCTCAGATCCTTTGTATCCCCGACTCCAAAAGCCGAGGGGTCGACCTCGAGTCTCCCCTGGTGCTTTCTGCCAGAGGCTCCAGGTAGGACCGTTCTCCCCAGCTGCAGTGTACAGTACATTTTTAACATCTGGCCCAGTCCGGACTGGTCCGAGGGCTACTGCACAAACTATCTCACATTTAATTTGCTCAAAGGCTTGTTGTTGCTCAGGGCCCCATTTAAAATCATTTTTCTTCCGGGTCACATAATAGAGAGGGCTTACAATCAAACTGTAATTTGGGATGTGCATCCTCCAGAACCCCACAGCACCCAAGAAAGCTTGTGTTTCTTTCTTATTAGTTGGTGGCGACATTGCTGTTATCTTGTTGATCACATCTGTGGGGATCTGGCGGTGTCCATCTTGCCATTTTATTCCTTAAAATTGAATCTCCTGTGCAGGTCCCTTGACCTTACTCCGTTTTATGGCAAAACCGGCTTTCAGCAGGATTTGGATTATTATCCTCCCTTTCTCAAAGACTTCTTCTGCTGTATCACCCCACACAATAATGTCATCAATGTATTGGAGGTGTTCTGGAGCTTGCCCCTGTTCCAGTGCAGTCTGGATCAGTCCATGGCAGATGGTAGGGCTGTGTTTCCACCCCTGGGGCAGTCGGTTCCAAGTGTACTGGACGCCCCTCCAAGGAAAAGCAAACTGTGGCCTGCACTCTGCTGCCAGAGGAATTGAGAAAAAGGCATTGGCAATATCAGTCGTGGCATAGCACTTGGCTGACTTTGACTCCAGTTCATACCGAAGCTCTAGCATGTCCGGTATGGCAGCACTCAAGGATGGGGTAACTTTGTTCAGGCCACGATAGTCTACTGTTAGTCTCCACTCTCCATTAGACTTTCGCACTGGCCATATGGGGCTATTAAAGGGTGAGTGGGTCCTACTGATCACTCCTTGGCTCTCCAATCTACGGATGAGCTTATGGATGGGAATCTGGGAGTCTCGGTTGGTGCGATATTGCCGCCGGTGCACTGTTACGGTCGCGATTGGCACTTGTTGTTCTTCGACCTTCAGCAACCCCACAGCAGAAGGATCCTCTGAGAGACCAGGCAAGGTGGACAGCTGCTCCATTTCCTCTGTCTCCAAAGCAGCAATGCCAAAAGCCCATCGGTACCCTTTTGGGTCTTTGAAGTACCCTCTCCTGAGGTAATCTATGCCAAGGATACATGAAGCCTCTGGACCAGTCACAGTGGGGTGTTTTTGCCATTCCCTCCCAGTCAGGCTGATTTCAGCCTCCAGTACAGTCAACTCTTGGGATCCTCCTGTCACTCCAGAAATAGAAATAGGTTCCACCCCTTGACAGATTGATGGCATCAGAGTACACTGTGCACTGGTATCTACTAGAGCCTTATACTTCTGTGGGACTGATGGGCCAGGCCATTCTATCCACACTGTCCAGTAAATCCGACTGTCCCCTCCCTCCACCTGGCTGGAGGCGGGACCCCTCTAGTAGTCATCACATTGGTCACTCACGTCTTCTTGACAGGAATTACTTCTTATCACAGGAGCTGGAGTAAAATCTGCTCTTCCACTCCATCTGTGAACCTGCTCACCAGAGACTGAAGCTGCAGCCTTCATGGGGTGATCAGACTTGACCTTTGCTCTCCTTTTCAGTTCTCGCACCCTCTCCTCCAAAACTGAAGTAGGCTTTCCATCCCACTCCATCATATCTTCTCCATGATCCCGCAGGTAAAACCATAGGGTGGCCCGTGGTGTAAAACTTCTATATCTTCTCTCTCGAACAGTAGGACGCCTTCTGTTAATAGCTGAGACGTGTGTTGGTACATGTGAGGAGCTGGATAGATCATCTCTCAATTGTTGGAGGTTCTGGGACAGTTTTTCCACAGCTGAGATGATGGAAGGGGTGATATTATCTTCAAACTCTCGGAGTTTATAAATCATTTCATCCACTGTTGGTGGTCTTATGTCATTCCAGGTTACTGTTGCCAGTGAGTGAGCATATGATTGGTGTGCATTCCGTGTAAATTTCCGCCACATGGGTCGTGTACATTCGACTTCATCTGGATCTATGGGTATATTCCCAACATTCGCCTTGGTAGTATAGATCATCTCTACAATGGCTGATTCTCTCAGAGACTGGATGCCTTTCTCTAGAGTAGTCCACTTGGCCGAACGACTCATAACATCATCCTTGTATGGAAACCTATCTTTCACAGCTGCCAAGAGCCGCTTCCAAAGGCTGAGGGACTTTTTCTCTCTTGCAATTGCTTTGTCAATTCCCCCTTCCCTGGCAAGTGATCCCAGCCCTTTGGCTTCACTATCTTCTAGTTCATGACTGTCGGCCCCATTGTCCCAGCATCGGAGCAGCCAGGTGATGATGTGCTCCCCTGGCTGACAGGTAAAGTCTTTTCGCATATTCCGTAGCTCGGTTGAGGTCCGAGATCGAGAAGTCACCTCTTCCTTTTCTTCTTCTTCTTCATCATGTGGTAATAACTCCTGGTCAGATGCTGTCCCAGGTGGTGACGTTTCTTCGTCTTGCTTCATCTTTCCTGCCTCTTCTTTGTTTTTCCTGTTGCTTACAGGGGCAACCGATATTGGTATGAGTTGGTCCTCTGGTCTAGCTGCAGTGATTATCACTGTGGTTTGGGTAGCTGCCGTACTTGTCACTGGGGTTTGAGTCGTGGCTGTACCTGTCGCTGGTTGTGATGTAGCTGCTGTACTTGGAGCTGGATTAACTGCGCTGTCCATTACTTCACCCTCAGATCCAGAGATGTTTTTTTCCTTTTGAAGATGCTGGACAGTGTTAAACAAGGCTCTGTAAGCATAAGCCAAGCCCCAGCACGTTGCCATGATTTGTCCATCTCTGGTGTGACCAGAATGATCACACACCTCCTTTAAATGTTTTACTAATTTTTCTGGGTTTTGCATTTGTTCATTGGTGAAGTTCCAAAGCACTGGAGGGGCCCACTGGCCTAGATACTTGCCCATACTATCCCACACACCCTGCCACTCATGACTGTCCAGCCTTGGGGAAAATCTCTCGGCCATCCTGGATTGTAGTCTAACCCCAGACATGGCCCACACCCCACTCTGCTTAACTCTCCGGACCAGACAAAATCGTTGTGAGTAAAACATATTCAGTATGTGTGCCAACATGATAATTCCCTTCACCACCAGCAGGCAGATCTCAAGGGTATCTAAAGGCCATTCAAAACCTTCAGAATTCTCAAACAGTGTTGTAAACGGCCTGGTGGGGGCGCTGGGAACACAAAAGAATGTCTCCTTCACAGGCTGACCACCCGAGGAGGTGAAAAGAGACATGTAATTGCTAAGAACTTCCATTATATACCTCCCAAAGTATAGAGTTGGTGGCCACACTGGAAACACAAACCGGGTCAGTTTCATGATTACTGAGTCTACTGTATTAAAAATCCGTGCAATAAAGTATAATGTAACAAGAACCTTAACCCAAAACCCAGATTTGATAAACGTTAAGATAAGAAATACCGGCTGTAAGTAAAGTATCATACACTGAACCTGTGAGAACCAGAGCAACAACTTTGAGAGCCAATGAATCAGCATTGTGACGAGTGGCTATTTTGTCTTTATCTTAAACCTTAAGTGCCCCATGTTGGGCACCAAAAATGTGGTGGTTTAAGCCGTAAATTTCCCTTCTCCCTCCTTTCCCCCCCCCCCCCCCACTCCGATAGAGGGGAAATGGGGAGAGGAACCTAAGAAAATGTAACTCCCACGGGTTGAGCTAAGAACAGTCCAGTAACTAAGATACAATACAAATCACTACTGCCACCACCACCAAAAATAATAATGACAAAATAAATACCAAGGAAGAGGATATAACCGTTTTGCCCCCCGACCGACCCGAGAGACCGCGCGCCGCTCCCGAGACCGCGTGGCTCGAGAGCGAGACTGTGCGCTGCTCACCCCACCGCGTGCTGCGAGTGGCCCCCCCCCCCCCCCGAATCCTACCTCCTGGGCATGACATGCTGTGGTATGGAATAACCTCATTGGTCAGCCCAGGTCAGCCCTGTCTCCCCTCCCCCAGCTTTTCTCTCTTTCCCTGCGTAACATGAGACTCTGCGGGGGAGGGGGGGGGAAATCCGAACCCATAACACCTGCTGTGGTATGGAATAACCTCTTTGGTCAGTTTGGGTCGGGTGTCTTGCCACTGCCTCCCCCTGGCTCCCCCTCCTCCCTGGCATAGCATGAGACTCAGAAAGTCCTTGGCCAGACCAAAACATTACCAAGCAGTAACTGAAAACACTGGTGTTATCAGCGCTGTTCCCAGGCCCAAAATGAACAACACAGCGCTGCACCAGCTACCAAGAAGGAGAAAAATGACTGTTACTGCTGAACCCAGGACAGTATCCACCCCTTATTCCATACCATTCACGTCATTTTAAGGATCCCACATTTTCAATATACCATCACATGTATATGTATACATCCTCACACACAGAGGGAGAGAAATCATCCTTCATTGCATGGACCAATCCCTACAAAGCTGCTGAGTCCATCCAGTCCATGATGTTGGGCTCCATCTTTTGTAACAGTCTTTCAGAGCAGAAGAGGCTGTGTGCAGTGCTCACACTTGTGAATAATCTGGGCAATAGTGTCCATTGCTAAGTCCACCCCTCGATCATGAGTCCATCTGTATGCTGCATTTCTTCCCTGATGGCCTGAAGTGTCATGGGCCCACCAGGCTCAAAATAATTCACCTTTATGTTGCCAATTTAAGTCCATCTGAGCCACTTCTTTTTAGCCGCTTGTCACTGGGGACTCCATACAGCTGCCTTCCATCTCTGACGCTTCCAAACCACAGGAGGGTTCCAGTGGACTAGATACTCGCACTTGCCCACACTGTCCCACACACCCTGCCACTCATGACTGTCCAGCTTCAGGGAAAATCTCTTGGCCATCCCACATTGCAGTCTAACCACAGACAAGGCCCACACCAAACTCTGCTTAACTCTCAGGACCAGATGAAATGGTTGTGGGTAAAACACACTCTGAATGCATACCAACATGCTGATCCCCATCGCAATCAGCAGGCAGGTCTCAAGGGTGCTTAAAAGCCATTCAAAACCATCAGAACTCTCAAATGAGGCTGCTGTACTTGTCACTGGGGCTGGTGTAGCTGCTGTGCTTGCCGGCTCTCTCACCACCAGCTGCTCCTTTTCTGAGTGCAGATCTTCCTCCTCTGCCTGGCTGGGAAGTGCTGCGTGGTCTCCTGTATCCTACTGGGGCTCGGGCTTGCGGGGCTCTGCGTGCGACTGCTGGGGAATGCTCTCGGTCGCTGCGGGGCCGGGCACGGCCGCCGCCTGCCCCCCCCCCCGGCTCGGCAGGCGCGGGGCTCGGCTCGACCTCGTTGCTTGGCTTGTCTGCCATGTCCTCCGGCCGGTCGGTAGCCTCCTCCTCCCGCGGCTTGGCAGTCGCCGGGCTGGGCTCGGTGGGGGGGGCTCAGCTCCTCTGCCGCCCCGTTCCCGGCCTCTTGATCCCCCGGGCCGTTTCGGCCGCCGGTGGCTCCCGGGGCCGCCCCGCCTCGGCTTCCCCTCCTCCCTTCTGGAGCTCGCCCGTATTACAAGCCATTTCAATAGAGTACAATGTAACAAGAACCTTAAAACCCGGATCTGAAAAACGTTAAGATAAGAAATACCGGCTGTAAGTAAAGTATCATACGCTGAACCTGTGAGAACCAGAGCAACAACTCTGAGAGCCAATAAATCAGCATTGTGACGAGTAGCTATTAATCCTTGCCGTTATCTCAACCCTTCGAGCCCCACGTTGGGCTCCAAAAAGAGCTGTCGTGGTTTAAGCCTCACCCAGGCTAATAACTCACGAAGTCGCTCACTCACCTCCCTCTCTTTCTTCCCCCAGTCCCGGGGGATTGGGGAGGGGAATCAAAAGAATTCAACTCACACAGGTTGAGATAAGAACAGTTTAGTAACTAAGGTGTAACACAAACCACTACTGCTACCACCAGTAATAATAATGACAGGAGAAGTACAAAGAAAGAGAATACAACTGCTTACCAAGCCCGACCCAGCCAGTCCCCCCCCCAGCAGCGAACCCCCCACTGCTCCACCCCACCCTTCTGGGTCACTGCTCTCCTTTTTCACATACTGGACATGACATGCTGTGGTATGGAATAACCTCTTTGGTCAGTTTGGGTCAGGTGTCCTGTCTCTGCTTCCTCCGGGCTTCCCCTCCTCCCTGGCAGAGCATGAGACTCAGAAAGTCCTTGGCCAGACAAAACACTACCAAGCAGTAACTGAAAACACTGGTGTTATCAGCCCTGTTCCCACGCCCAAAATCAAAAACACAGCGCTGCACCAGCTACCAAGAAGGAGAAAAATGACTGCTGCTGCTGAACCCATGGCTAATGTCAACCTTAACTTCGAATGCTGCTAAGGACTTCCAGAGCTCTAAAATCAATAGTAAATGTTCACTGTTGTCTGATATGCCAACTAATTTGGGAAACGTGCAGCACTGACTGGCAAGCAGCATGCTTACTGTAAATCTCGCTTATTTAGTGAGTTTATTGTGTTATGCATTGCAGGCATTTTTTTCAGGCTGTTACTGGTTACTGTATGGGGCTTTTTTAAAATCTATTTTTATGTCCAAAATCTTGAATGTCTTCTGCAAACCAGTAGTTTATTGCGTCCCTTAATTTGCTGCAAACAGTTATCTATAACCTTTTGACTGTATTTCCCTTCATCGTACAATGTGAACAGAGCACACATTCAAAAGTAACTAACTAACTTCTGACCTATCCAAAACCACATTTCAGTTGCTGTGCTCCTGAACATAATTTTGGCAAGTTGCTTGTAGGTCGGGCTTCTAATCTGCTGCAGAAAATACTTTTATAAAACACGTGCATCATGAGCTGCATTCTGTTAATTAGAGAGATCTTTGTATTCAAAAGGCCTTATCTGGAGTGGGCTGACACAGATGAGTCTGGGTTGTTGCTGCTGTGAGCTCTTCCTTGGCTCTGCCAGGAAAACAGCAACATGGTGTACAGGTGTTTCAAGGACAAAAGAGGAATTTGTGAATGAGTTCCTAGAAAGGAGGATCTTAACTACATTAATCTAATCTCATTTTCTGCATTGTTTATAGTCTGTGACTATTAGGAATCATTACAAATTCATGTTTTTTTGTTTTGTTTTAATCTGAAAAAAAGAGTGCATTTATTTTGAAATCTTTCTTCCCTCTCTCCCTGACTTTCCTTCCATTCTGTGCTTTCCCCTCAAAAGAAGTTGAAATATTTACTCTGTTAAAATAAATGGGAGAACTGTTACTGATTTCACTGGGAACATTATTTCACCTCAAGTCTTTGTGAAACTCATTTGAGTATCCTGCTCACTCATCCATGCCTGCTTCATTGTTGGGAGCTGAATCCATATTCTCCTCCTGACACTGACATAGCCGGTGACAACTGCTAGGAAGCAGGAAGTGCAATGGCAAGAGTAAACACCCTGCATGGTTGTACGTATGTGCAAAAGCAGAATTATTTATGTGAAAATATTCTTAGGATTATTAAAACACAGAGTTGATGGCATATGGCCTACCTGTGAAAAAGTGTGTCTTGCATCACAGTGTCTAAAAATATTGAACACAAAGTCTTTTAGTGTAAATACATTGCACCCTCTGTGACAGTGCTGTCTTCTACTTGTGTGCCTGTCCTGGGTTCAGTAGTAGCAGTCATTTTTCTCCTTCTTAGTAGCTGGTGCAGTGCTGTATTTTTTGACTTTCGGCCTGGGAACAGTGCTGATAACACCGATGTTTTTAGTTGCTGCTCAGTAATGTTTACTCTGACCAAGGACTTTGAGTCTCATGCTCTGCCAGGGAGGAGGGGAAGCCAAGAGGAAGCAGACAGGACATCTAACCCAAACTAGCCAAAGAGGTATTCCATACCACAGCATGTCATGCCCACTATATAAACTGGGTGCAGGTACCCGGAAGGGGGCGATCACTGCTCGATCGGGCTGGGTCTTGGTTGGCGGGTGGTGAGCAGTTGTATTCTCTTCCCTTGTTATTTCCCTTATCATTATTATTATTGGTGGTAGCAGTAGTGGTTTTGTGCTCTACATTAGTTACTGGAATGTTCTTATCTCAACCCGTGGGAGTTACATTCTTTTGATTCTTCTCCCCATCCCTCTGGGAGTGTGTGGGGGGGAGGGAAGGTTGGGGAGTGAGTGAACGGCTGCGTGGTACTGAGTTACCAGCTGGGCTTAAACCACGACAATGCCTTATATGGAATTTCCCAGGACTGTATAGTCTTCTTTTTTTTTTGTGGGTACAGCACTGGCAGAAACATGGCAGAGTGACCCATGCAGCCTCAGGTAGGACTGGGGCTCTCACGCTGCCCTTTGAGCAAAGGATCAGCAGCAGGAGGAGAACTGCAGCATGAGTCCTGGGCTTGTGGCCACATGTGCTTAGAAGCTGGCTCATACCTGCAGGTCCCCTTTGCTTGGATTCCTTCTCCACAACTGCGTTTTAAGAGTGATGTCATGCTTTTCGTATTGGTTGTCAATACCGGATAAGTAGACCTAAGTGTAAGGGATACCATCTTGGGGTTTTCTTGGGAGCATTACTTTTGAGTATATGATAGGCATTTGAAAATATTAACATACATATGTATCCCTGCCATTATTGGTAGTACAGCAGTTTCTACAAGATTCCAGGTTAGAATTATTTCTGTTGAGAGGGATGAAATATGGTAAACACATGTAAAGGGCAAAAGAGGGAAAAAAGACACAGAAATATGGTGATTTGTCCAAGGTTACGCGGTCGGTCACTTACATAATCAGGATCACAACCAAGGTATTTGCGGGTGTCATGGGTTCAGCAGCAGCAGTCATTTTTCTCCTTCGTGGTAGCTGCTGCAGCGCTGTGGTTTTGATTTTGGGCCTGGGAGCAGCGATGATAACACCAGTGTTTTCAGTTACTGCTGGGTAATGTTTTGGTCTGACCAAGGACTTTCTGAGTGTCATGCCCTGCTGGGGAGAAGGAGAAGCCGGGAGGAAGCAGAGACAGGACACCTGACCCAAACTGACCAAAGAGGTTATTCCATACCACAGCACGTCATGTCCAGGATGTGAAAACAGAGAGCAGAGACCCGGAAGGGTGTGGTGGTGCACGGGGGGGGGTTCACTGTTGGGGGTGCACTGGCTGGGTCGGGCTTGGTGAGCAGTTGTATTCTCTTACTTTGTACTTCTCTTGAATTATTACTGGTGATAGCAGTAGTGATTGTGTTATACCTTACTTACTAAACTGTTCTTATCTCAACCTGTGGAAGTTGCATTCTTTTGGTTCTCCTCCCCATCCCCCTGGGACTGGGGGAAGAAAGAGGGAGGTGAGTGAGTGAGTGAGTGAGTGAGTGAGTGAGAAAAACTGCGTGTGGCTTGGAGGCTTAAACCACGACAGCAGGTCATAGTAGTAGGGGACTCTACTTTGAAAGGCACAGAGGCACCCATCTGTCAGCCTGACCCAGTCTCAAAAGGGGTGTGTTGCCTACCAGGGGCTCAGATCAGGGATGTTGTAGAGAGGCTGCCTGGTCTAGTCAGTCCCACTGACTATTGCCCACTTCAAGTCGTCCATGTGGGTGCTAGTGATAGAGATAGCAGCAGCCCAGAGAACATGAAGGACTACAGAGCACTGGGTGAGGTGGTTAGGGGCTCTACAGGTAAGATAGTCTTTTCATCAATTCTCCAGGATACAGGGGGGGACCTTAAAAAGGCTAGGAGGATTGGCCAGGTTAATAAATGGTTAGAAGGGTGGTACTACAGTCAGAGGTTTGGGTATTTAGAGCACGTGGCTCAATTTAGTAGGCCAGGTCTGCTGGGGGCTGGTGGAGCTGGTCTGACAAAGAAAGGGAAGAGTGGATTTAGTAGGAGGCTTTCCAGGCTGGTCAAGAAAGCTTTAAACTGGATGTGTTGGGGGAGGGGTCATCATTCAATTCCAACACACCCATTCAGTTGCCAGCACCTATAATAAACCTTCAGAGCAATATAGAGACATTACAGCCGCTCTAGCCAATGAGCTGGCTTCGTTTGGAGCTTGGCTCAGATGCCTCTGTACAAATGCCTGTAGCATGGGGAACAAACGAGGAATTAGAGATGTGTGCACATCTATGGGAATATGATATAATAGGCATCACAGAAACATGGTGGGATGGCTCCTAAGATTGGTGTGTTGGAATGGAAGGTTACAGGCTCTTTAGAAAAAACAGGCCTGACAGACGGGGAGGGGGAGTTGCTATTTATGTTAGGGATAGGCTGGAGAGTATGGAACTCTGTCTGGGGACAGGTGAGCAGTCGACAGAGAGTTTGTGGGTCAGGGTTAAAGGGAGAACAGCGATGGGAGACATTACTATGGGGATCTGTTACAGAATGCCAGACAAAGAAGTCTCTGAGGATGAAGCGCCCTATAGACAGATAGGAACAGCCTCACGCTCACAGGCCCTAGTTCACATGGGGGACTTCAGCCACCCTGATATCAGTTGGAGGGACAGTACAGCCTGGCACAAGCAATCCAGGAAGTTCCTCGATTCTGTGGAAGACAAATTTCTCTTCCAAGTAATAGAGGAGCCAACAAGGAGAGGTGCCATGCTTGACCTCGTCCTCAACAACAGGGACAGTCTGGTTGGAAATGGGATGCTCCAGGGCAGCCTTGGATGTAGTGATGTGAGATGGTCGAGTTCAAAAACCTCAGGACAGTGAGAAGAGTATGCAGCAAGCTCACTGCCCTGGACTTGAAGAGAGCAGACTTTGGCCTCTTCAGGAACCTGCTCAGTAAGATTCCATGGGATATAGCCCTAGAGGGCATGGGGCCCAAGAGTGTTGGTTGATATTCAAGGATCACCTGCTCTGAGCTTAGGAGTGTTGCATCCCAACTAGAAGGAAGTGCAGCAGGAGGGCCAGGAAATCTCCTTGGATGGATAAGGAGCTCCTGAGGAAAATTCGAAGGAAAAAAGAGGCTTATAAAAGGTGAAAGCAAGGACAGGAGGCCTGGGAAGAATGCAGGGATGTTGTCTGGGAAGCTAGGGACCAGGTTAGGAAAGCTAAGGCCCAGTTAGAATTAAACTTGTCTAGGGATGTTAAGGATAATAGGAAGGGATTCTGTAGGTACATTGCAAATAGAAGACAGACTAGGGACAATGTGGGCCCCCTCCGAAAGTTATTGGGAGAACTGGCTAGCCTGGATTTGGAGAAGGCTGAGGCTCTTAATGACTTCTTTGCCTCGGTCTTCACCGGCAAATGCTCTGACCACGCCACCAAGTCTTGGATGGCAGATGCAAGGACTGTGTGAATGAAGTCCTTAGGCCCACTGTGGGAGAGGATCTGGTTCAAGGCCATCTTAGGAACCTGAACATACGCAATTCCATGGGACCTGATGAAATCCATCCACAGGTCCTGAAGGAGCTGGCAAATGAATTTACTAAGCTACTGTCCATCATATTTGAAAAATCATGGCAGTCAGGTGACGTTCCCGACAACTGGAAAAAGGGAAACATAACCGCCATTTTCAAGAAGGGGAAAATGGGTGACCCAGGGAACTACAGACCAGTCAGTCTCACCTCTGTGCCTTACAAAATCTTGGAGCAGATTCTCCTGGAAGGCATGCTAAGGCACATGAAAAACAACAAGGTGGTTGGTGACAGCCAGCATGGCTTCACTAAGGGGAAATCCTGCCAGACCAATCTGGTGACCTTCTTTGATGGGGCTGTGGAACTCATGGACAGGGTTAGAGCAGTTGAAGTCATCTACCAGGACTTGTGCAAAGCATTTGACACTATCCCACCCAACATCCTTGTCTCTAAGTTGGAGAGACATCAATTTGATAGGTGGACCACTCAGGGAATAAAAAACTGGCCGGATGGCCGCACGCAAAGAATTGTGCTCAATGGCTCAATGTCCAGCTGGAGACCAGTAACGAGTGGTGTCCCTCAGGGATCACTGTTGGGACTGGTCTTGTTCAACATCTTTGTCAGTGTCATGGACAGTGGGATTGAGCGCACCTTCAGCAATTCTGCCGATGACCCCAAGCTGTGTGGTTCGGTTGATATGTTGGAGGGAAGGGATGCCATCCAGAAGGACCTTGACATGCTTGTGAGGTGGGCTGATGCCAACCTGATGAAGTTTAACCATGACAAGTGCAAGGTCCTACAGGTGGGTCGGAGCAATCCCAGGCATAGCTACAGGTTGGGCAGAGGAGAGATTCAGAGCAGCCTTGCGGAGAAGGACTTGGGGATGTTGGTTGATGAGAAATTGAACATGAGCTGGCAGTGTGCACTTTCAGCCCAGAAAGCCAACCGTCTCCTGGGCTGCATCAAAGGGATCATGACCAGCAGGTCAAAGGAGGTGATCCTGCCCCTCTACTCTGCTCTTGCAAGACTTCACTTGGAGTATTGTGTGCAGTTCTGGTGTCCTCAACTTAGAAAGGACATGGAACTGTTGAAACAAGTCCAGAGGTGGGCCATGAGGATGATCAGGGGACTGGAGCACCTCCCATATGAAGATAGGCTGAGACAGTTGGGGCTGTTCAGCCTGGAGAGGAGAAGGCTGTGTGGAGACCTCATAGCAGCCTTCCAGTATCTGTAGGGGGCCTGTAAGGATGCTGGGGAGAGACTCTTCATTAGGGAGTATAGTGATAGGGCAAGGGGTAATGGGTTCAACCTTAAACAGGGGAAGTTTAGATTGGTTATGAAGAAGAAGTTCTTTCTGTGAGGGTGTTGAGCCACTGGAATGGATTGCCCAGGTAATTTGTGAATGCTCCATTGCTGGCGGTGTTCAAGGCCAGGTTGGAGAGAGCCTTGGGTGACAAGGTTTACTGTGTGGTGTCCCTGCCCATGGCAGGGGGTTTGTAACTTCATGATCTTAAGGTCCTTTCCCAACCTAACTATTCTCTGATTCTATGATTCTATTCTGAGATTCAGTCCAGTGGTTTGTGTTGAATCTCATTTACTCTGATAGGATTACTTACATGTTTCAAGTAAGGTATGTGCTTAAGTGCTTTGCTGGATCAGAGCCATATTTGTAAGTTTTCGGTGCTGGTGTGGGAATACATAAGTTGTCCGTGCATGTGTCTGGCTGGTGGTGTTTTGGAATAATAGCGTTGCACTTCTGCTTCATGGAGTTGCACTGGTGAAATCATGATCTGCCTGTTCTTAGAAGAGTTCAACTGTGGTGTACTTAAAAAAAAAAAAAAAAAGTCTCAAAAACGTAGCTATAAAAATTTCTGAAAGTTGATAGTGACCAGCTTTTGTATGCCATTTTGCTTCTTTTTTGAGCCTTTTATTTGTTCTGCAGATGGAGAACTATTTTGGACATTCTCTGTAGTCGAGTAGTTTTTTCTAACCTAACGTTTTCACTTACTGAGTAAATTACATGTACTAAAAATATTTGGGGGGCTGCTATTCATCATAGCAAATATATTTTACTTTTTTTTTTAATTGAAGGAACCATAATTATGATAATGCAGTTTGAAAAAGGGAAAATTCCAAAACCTAAACATCTGCAGCTCAGTGCTTGAGTTGACATTATATTAAATTCCAGAATCCTTACTTAGGTTGTATGTCAGGGAGTACATTGACTGCCTTGAACGTAATGTTGTGAATGAGAAGGCTGAATGTTTGTGGGTGAAGATCGGGGGAAGGCCAACCGAGCAGCTATCCTGGTAGGAGTCTGTTATAGATCACCCAGCCAGGATGAAGCTACAGATGAACTGTTCTTCAAAGAACTGGGACAAATTTCACAATTGCTTGCCCTTGTTCTCATGGGGGACTTCAACCTATCAGATGTCTGCTTGAAGTACAGCACAGCAGAGAAGAAAGAATCCAGGAGGTTCCTGGAGGGTGTGAAAGATAACTTTCTAACCCACTGGTTAGTGAGACAACTAGGGGAGATGCCTGGCTAGATTTGCTGTTTGTAAACACAGATGGACTGATGGGTGATGTGATGGTTGGAGGCCATCTTGGGCAAAGTGGTCACAAAATGATTGGATTTTTCGATCCTTGGAGAAGTCAGGAAGAAGATCAGCAAAACCTCCACCTTAGACTTCTGGAGGGCTGACTTTGGCCTGGTTAGGATGCTGGTGGTCAGAATTCCTTGGGAAACATTACTGAAGGACAAAGGGTCCAGGAAGGCTGGACGCTCTTCAAGAATGAAATCGTTAAGGCGCAGGTCCCTATGTGCCAAAACTGAAATTGGTGGGGAAGAAACCAGCCTGGCTGAACAGGAAGAAACTACTGGAACTCAGGAAATAAAGAAGAGAATTTATCACCTGTGGAAGAAGGGACAGTTATGCCATGAAAAGTATAAGGATATTGTTGGGTTATGTAGAGAGAAAGTTAGAAAGGCAAAGGCACAGATGGAACTAAATCTGGCCACTGCCATAAAAGATAATAGAAAGTACTTTTTCAAATATATTAGCAATAAAAGCAGGGCCAAGGAGAACCTCCATCCTCTACTGGATATTAGGGGAAACCTAGTGACTGAGGTGCTAGAGTGGGTCCAGAAAAGGGCAACAAAGCTGGTGAAGGGGTCTGGAAAATAAATCTTATGAGGGATGGCTGAGGGACTTGGGGTTGTTAAGTCTGGAGAAGAGAAGGCTCAGGGGGGACCTTATCACTCTCTACTACTACCTCAAAGGAGGTTGTAGTGAGGTGGTGTTCAGTCTCTTCTCCCAAGTAACAAGCAGTAGGACAAAAGGTAATGTCCTGAAGCTGCACCAGGGGAGATTTAAGATTGGATATTAGGAAAAACTCTTTCACAGAGAGGGTAATCAGGTATTGGAACAGGCTGCCCGAGAAAGTGGTGGAATCACCATCCCTGGAAGTGTTCAAAAACCGTGTAGATGAGGCCCGCCTGCCCGCGTGCAGTGACATGGTTTAGGGGTGGTCTTGGCATTACTGGGGTAACGGTTGGACTTCATCTTAAAGGTCATTTCCAACCTAGTTGGTTCAAAGATTCTATTTACATTTGTTTTTTATTTTTTCTCTATATTTAATATTCTGATAGAATGAAGGAAATTTCTAATCAACTGGGCAACCTAACAAATGGGTTGTGGAAGTACCACTATGGTGGGATTTGCGGAAAATGAAGTCTACATACAGAGATGGTTTTGGTTCCTTGAAGCGAGTTATCTTCATCTTGGCATTTGATTTTCTTAAGAATTTTTCAAGAGAAACTCTTTTGTGTTTAGCATTCAAAGTGGATGTAGTTTAAATTGCAATTCTGTGAATGTCTAATATGTGAAAAATTAAATAGGGTTGTATAACTAAACAGTTTTGGATAAGCAAGTTAATAAAGTACTAGGTTTTTGGGTTTGGGGTGTGTGTTTTGGTACGGAATTTTTTTGTTTTGTTTTTGTTGAACTTATGCATGAAAAAAACCTGAGCTGTATAAATCATCCCACAATATTGATTAATTGTATAATTTTGATTTGAAAAATTGTGTTAAAACCATGCATTGCTGCATAGTGTAGTAGCTTGTTTTCATAGAATCATAGAATAGTTAGGGTTGGAAAGGACCTTAAGATCATCTAGTTCCAACCCCCCTGCCATGGGCAGGGACACCTCACACTAAACCATGTCACCCAAGGCTCTCTCCAACCTGGCCTTGAACACCGCCAGCAATGGAGCATTCACAAATTACCTGGGCAACCCATTCCAGTGGCTCAACACCCTCTCAGAAAGAACTTTTCCTTATGTCTAACCTAAACTTCCCCTGTTTAAGTTTGAACCCGTTACCCCTTGTCCTCTCACTCCCTAATGAAGAGTCTCTCCCCAGCATCCTTACAGGCCCCCTACAGATACTGGAAGGCTGCTATGAGGTCTCCACACAGCCTTCTCCTCTCCAGGCTGAACAGCCCCAACTGTCTCAGCCTGTCTTCATATGGGAGGTGCTCCAGTCCCCAGATCATCCTCATGGCCCACCTCTGGACTTGTTTCAACAGTTCCATGTCCTTTTTATGTTGAGGACACCAGAACTGCACACAATACTCCAAGTGAGGTCTCACAAGAACAGAAGAGAGGGGCAGGATCACCTCCCTCGACCTGCTGGTCATGCTCCTTTTGATGCAGCCCAGGAGACGGTTGGTTTTCTGGGCTGAAAGTGCACACTGCCAGCTCATGTTCAATTTCTCATCAACCAACATCCCCAAGTCCTTCTCCGCAGGGCTGCTCTGAATCTCTTCTCTGCCCAACCTGTAGCTATGCCTGGGATTGCTCTGACCCAGCTGTAGGACCTTGCACTTGTCATGGTTAAACTTCATCAGGTTGGCATCAGCCCACCTCACAAGCATGTCAAGGTCCTTCTGGATGGCATCCCTTCCCTCCAACATATCAACCGAACCACACAGCTTGGTGTCATCAGGAAAGTTCTTGCGGGCCCACTCAATCCCACTGTCCATGTCACCAACAAAGATGTCGAACAAGATCGGTCCCAACACCGATCCCTGAGGGACACCACTTGTTACTGGTCTCCAGCTGGACATTGAGCCATTGAGCACAATTCTTTGCGTGCGGCCATCCAGCCAGTTCTTTATCCACCGAGTGGTCCACCTATCAAATTGATGTCTCTCTGTCATGGGTTCAGCTGTAGCAGTTGTTTTTTCTCCTTGGTAGCTGGTGCAGCGCTGTGTTTTTGATTTTGGGCCTGGGAGCAGTGCTGATAACACCAGTGTTTTCAGTTACTGCTTGGTAATGTTTTGGTTTGACCAAGGACTTTCTGAGCCTCATGCTCTGCCAGGGAGGAGGGGAAGTCGTGAGGAAGCAGAGACAGGACACCTGACCCAAACTGACCAAAGAGGTTATTCCATACCACAGCACGTCATGTTCAGGATATAAAAAAGGAGGGCAGAGACCCAGAAGGGTGTGGTGGTGCACTGCGTGATCGGATTGATATCGGGTGGTGAGAAGTTGTACTCTTTCCTTGTGTAGCAGAAGGAACCAAACTAGGCCTTCTTAGCATGAGTCCTCGAAGGTGATGTAAGCTGCTGACAGTTAAGAAACTCAGCTTTGTTCTTTGTATAGCCCCAGCCCAGAACCACGAGTGTGGTTACTTAAAGCTTACAGTTGTATTGTTCTGTTAAAGGTTGATAAATGATAATCTTAGGAGAATAAAGAAACCTTTCTTCTGGACTAATGACCTATTGATAATAAATGAGACAGGTAGAACACCAGACAATGATCATCAGTAACCTGCTGACCCATTTGTACTTCTTCGAAACGTGGACTATTGTCACGGAACAAGAAAAGAAGAAGCAAGACCTGAAACCTGTCAGAATTGGAAAATATATGAGAACATCTAGAAGATTTGTAAATTTCCATGGGACATTTAGTAACTATACTTTGCTGACTAGCTTGTTTCTAAATCCTATATAAACTCACCAATAACATGTTGTAAGGGTCATTCTCTGCGGAGGTGACCCAACGCTGCTGTTCCTGCTGATTTCCTGCAATAAACTAGAGCTCAGAGTAACCCACAAGAGTTCGAGTCTCTGTTTGCTGAAGCCTCCTGTTACAGCCTCCTGTTTCACCTTGTATTTCTCTTGTAGTATTACTGGTGGTAGCAGTAGTGATTTGTGTTATACCTTAGTTGCTAAACTGTTCTTATCTCAACCTGTGGGAGTTGCATTCTTTCAATTCTCCTTCCCATTCCCCCGGGACTGGGGGAAGAAAGAGGGGGGGTGAGTGAGTGAACTTCGTGAGGGGCTTAAACCGCGACAGGTATCAAATTATTAGATGGTTTGTCTTGATGTGGGTATCTTGAGAGTGCACATCACACGTCACATAATCATCTGTTTCCTTACCTCCATGCTCTGCTAACTGGCAACTGCCTCCGTTCCAAGTTTCTGAAAATATTCTGGTCTCGTGAATCTGAGAACATTTTCAGAAAGCATTTGGACGGTGGAACTGAGCAGACCTTCAGTGAGGTATATGAAACACTTGCAGAAGTTTGCAGCCCATCTTAATATCCATTTGTATTCTTGAGCAATGCATGTCTGTTTCTCATCTCTAGAGGTCATAAAAATTGAAAGCGATGATAGTGGATAACTTTATTTTGTCTTTAGTACATGAGGACAGACTATGTAGTCCTTTTTGTATAAAAAGTTTCATCTTCCAGCACCGCTGTAAATATTCCAGCCTAGGAAGGAGCAGCTACTACAACTGCAGTTCTTTCTTTGCAGATATACCCCTCCACCCTAAGTTTCAGTGCTTAATTACTCATAGCCTGACCTGATTCATTTGTGTGGCAAAGGGAAAACTCTGATTCCCTCATACAGTTGGTATTTTCTGCCATTCATTGTAGAACATGGTCTCTTAATGTTTTGAATTTACGTAAAGCTGTTGACAATTCCAGTTGTTTTTATATATATGATAAAAGGGGAATTACAGTAGAATAAATTAAGGATTAGAGTTAAATTATGGATTACTAGTTAATATCAAATGTACATAGGTACAGCATAATTCTGTTCTTTTAATCTTTCCTTGAAAAGTCCAGTTTATAATCCTATTTATGTAGCAAGTTAATGCATTTTATACAGCTCCTTGTATCATTATATAGTGTTAGTGTTTGTAGACATAGTCATGAAATACATATTTTTGGCTAGAGTTGTAAAGATACTGGTATTTAGCTTAACTTTACTAAATAAGTAAATTAATTTAAAAGGAATTCAGTTCTAAAAGAGCTCTTGTATCAATTTTCTGAAAGCAAAATAGAAGTTTTTGAGAATACAGCATTCCAGGGAAACATGCTTTATACTTTATCCTATGATGTTCATTTATGTCTGTTTTTAGTTCAGTGCACAAACATAACAACATAATTTCTTAGCTACTTGTACAGGGAAATGCCTGCTGTACTCTGTTGTTGTTATTAATTATTAAATCTTTCTAACCACTCTTATGATTTTTCTTTGTATATTTCCTTTTCCTGCCCTATTATATGATAGAAAAATGTAGTTGACATGCTTGTTCATTTTAAACAAAGATTATCTGGTGACTTCCTGAGATGATCCTTTGGTTGGAGTATATAAAATTGAAACTTCCTCCAACTAATTTTCTTTGAAAAATTGCATTAAATAAGGGTAAAACTGAGCAGAAGTTGTATGTCAACATAAGTATGTTGAGAATTTTTCAATTGGGGTGGAATCAGTTTAGTTATTGTTTACAAACAATAACTAAATGTGTGGTACAGTAGTCAAAGACCTGGTAAATCTAGATCTTTCTGAAAGCCTCTTATTTCTAGCGCTGAACATGGTAGGCTGATGTTTTTGGAACTGGTTTTGAGTCTTAGACTCAAGAAATCTGTAGATTAATTTCGTAAGTCCAGAAAATTTTAAGAAGTAGCAAACGTCTGCTAGTTCTGAGGATTTAAGAATTGGATAACTTTCTGAACACCAGTAGCCTAAGTTTTAGAGGTCTGATTATTTGCATTTGCAGCATGGTTTCCTGGGAATCACTGAACTCCGAAAGGTACTGTGAAGATTTGCTGCTTACTTATAAGGCAGTTTGAGTGCAAAACTCATATTGTCAAGTTTATTTGCTGCTATTTTTCAATGTCTTGGCACAAGTACATGATTTTGTGCAAAGTCTGATTGAGAACCAGTATACAATTTTTTAAAGAGGGTTTTAGCTTTGTTGTTTTTTGAAGTGTGGGTTCATTTGTTGTTGGAGTTAAACTTTGAAGCAGGTAGCTATAGCTGACGTAAAAGTTTTCTTCAAAGCCTCAGTTATCCAAAGTAATGATTCTTCCTACTTCAGCTGCTTCACACTAACAATAGGATTCTATTTGTTTATGCTCGTGCATCAAAATGGGCAATTAAGTATTTCATTTGGATGAAAAAGAAAAGATTTTTTTTTCTTGTCAAATAAACTTTATAAATGGGGCTGTGGGAGATCTGTGAGGCTCTTTTAGCACTGCAGAACCCTGAAGCTCAATGTAAGTGCATTTATCCTTAGCCTAATGTATCAAAATCTCGTGGAGGGTCAGCAGGATGCCCAGTCCCTGTCACACTTGGCCTTTGTACAATGGTTCAGGGAGTGGGGCTTGTCTAGCCTGGAGAATGGAAGACTTCATGGGAAGTCAGTACCTGAGAGGAGATGACGCCAGGCTCTTCACAAGGATATGTGGTGGGAGGATGAGAACCAACAGGCACAAGTTGAAATGAGAGGTTCAGACTGCATATAAGGGGGGGAAATCACTTTGAGGATAATGGGGTATTGGAACAGGTTGCCTAAAAGGGTTGTCTCTATCCTTGATGGTTAAGACCTGACTGAAGAAAAGCCCCAAGCAAGCAGTTCCTGAATTGAGTGTAGCCTGTGCTTTGAGCAGAGGTTGGACTTAGAGATCCAATGTCCCTGCCAACTTGAATGATCCTATGATTGTACAAGGTGAAAAGGTAGCAAAGATTAATTTGATCCTCCCTGTACTGTTTTAGAAAAACATGGATCTAGAAGAGTGGAAGTTTCACCCTTTGCCTTGAAAGCTCCATGCTGTAGGAGAACAAAGCACTTTTAACTCTGGCAAAGAGTTTGCTTTGAAGTTGAAGAACTAGGATGGGAATCCCAGTCCTGCAGGGTGTGCATGTGCATCCTGGTGTGAGCAAGCTGATCACTGTGACCTGTCTATAGCACATGGATTTAATACAGCACCTGAATCTCTCCCTTTGTGGCTGCATGTTAACTCATGACATCATAAAAGAAATTATTTTTTGTTTAACTCCATGTAATCTTGCTGTAAGGGATTGCTAGTTAGGCTTGGCAGCTGTAACAGTGTAGAAAATAACAGTGTATAAAGACTGAGGAATGGGGAATATGGCGAACTTTGAAATCATAGATTGAAGTATTTGGTACTTTTTAAAGTCCTAGTTCCAACCTAAGTCTTCATTGGTATGTAATAGTACCCAAAATGTTTGCATGTAGTAGGTTATTTTGGATTCCACATTTAAGACACTAATAAAGTATCTGATTTTAGGAGGATGGATATTATAGTTATGAAAGTGCAGCCCTTTAAAATGTCACATGTCCAAACCTCTCCTCCTAATCACCATTCATATTGTTATAAATTAAGCATTGACTGTTTATTGCAATCTCGAATAGGAAGTGTGGGAAACATCATGGTAGTGATTCAGATCGTTACTACAAGGGAGCAGCCTAATCAAATCGCTTTGCTTGGGGGGGGCCAAACACTAAAGTTGAAAAGAACTCATGATTGTTTTCCAAACCCAAAGACTTCACTGTCATTGAGACCTACTCCAAACACTGAAAGGAGTAGTAGATTGAAAAGAAAGAGTATCATTGCTCTTGTATCTTAGCACATTTCAAAGCAGCTTTTTTAAAGTATTGTGTAATTGAATCAATTTATTAATCAGTAAGAATTAGCTTTTCCAGCTTTAGAGATGTTAGTCACAGATGTCCTAGTGAATATGGACCAGGATTTCTTACATCTGGCAAAAACATGATGCTACCTTTCTGGAAATGGAGCTTTCCCTGTGTTCTTTTGCATTAGTTAATAGAAACCCTCCTTGAAAAAGGATACTCATCAAAGAATGTTTTATGAAACAGAAAAACAGCATTCTAAACCCTGTTGGATTCCAAGAATTTTTATATTTTGCATCATACAGTTTATTTTTCCAGATGCCACAGTTAAAAATAATGTATGTTTAATACTACTTGTAGAATTCTACAGATTCATAATATCATGTGACATGTTAATATCTTCTATGACATCCTACTGGTCATATCCAACTGTGATAAACAGTTGTATATGCTTTAAAAGTGACATCTGTTATAAAAATAAGGATAATGCAAAAGGACACAAACCGTCCCTTGAATTTGTAAAGACTGTTACAAATCTTGAATGTTAATTTGAAGGGAAAAGTACATGCCAAAGCTAAGTTTATGCCTTCAGTTAATAGTCCTTTATTCCTTCAGGAGAAAAAAATCAAGCAGCTATACTTCAAATGAATTTAATGAACTGCAAAGATTGACATTTTCACTATAAAAGTCACACTTCATTTAATGAAGTAGTTAAATATTGATGCTACATTAAAATACAGGCTGAATCATAGAATCATAGAATAGTTAGGGTTGGAAAGGACCTTAAGATCATTTAGTTCCAACTCCCCTGCCATGGGTAGGGACATCTCACACTAGACCGTGTCACCCAAGGCTCTGTCCAACCTGGCCTTGAACACTGCCAGCGATGGAGCATTTACCACATCTTTGGGCAGCCTGTTCCAGTGCCTCACCACCCTCACAGTAAAGAACTTCTTCCTTATATCCAACCTGAACTTCCCCTGTTTAAGTTAGAATAAAAATAGCAATATGTTTTTCAAAATAGGAATTTGAGGGGTTTGGTTGTTTTGTTTGGTTTTTTTTTCTTGTTATATTGAACATTTCATGAACTGAGAAAAGGGAAATACAGCAGATATCTCCATAATAAACACAAAACACTGTTGAAATAACATTAAAGTTGAAAGACACAAACCCATAAAAGCAAGGAAATTAAGTCACTGTATTCTTAATGCAGTGACTTTGTGCTTAAGTGCTGAATCTCTTAAACGAATGAATCCAGCATTATTACCATTCAATGTGCAACATTTTCTAAAATTCTTGAAAATGAAGATAGATTGTAACCTTGTGCTATAGGTGGTACATAAAAGACCTAGACGTGTTTACCAGGAGTTATATAATGATATTCTTTGATCTTAATTCAAAGTAATTGTGCTTTAAGTGCTGTGATTTCACTGGCAGTATTCTGGCAAAACTATGTTGCCTGTCTTGTGCCTTCCACACATTGATATAATTTGAATTCTCAACTTCATTTCTATATCTGCACTTTTACTGTAATAACATAATATTGATGGTGGATAAAGGAATTTTGCTAACAAATGTGGCTGAGGTTTTTCTTGGCTCCAACACCTGTATGATGGTAAAGGGAAAATAAAACAAGAATGAATCTTACCATAGATGTGAGTGGAACAGTGACTGAGTGATGATATGATCAGCTTCACTTTGATGGATTGAATTATGATGTACTATACTTCATAAAGCTGTACTAATTCTGACATCAGGCTTCTGTGTTTAGTAAAATACTGAAGATGCCATCTTTGGCCCATTGAATTCAATGGCAAAACTATTAATTTCAGCTGTCCATAATTTAATTCTCAAAGTACTTGTAAAACAATGGCAAATTGATTTTGTACATTGTTGTTGTTGGTTTTTCTTTTCCCTTAGGAAAGATCTTTACTTAATGTAAAATGATTTGTCTTTTGAATTTCATGCTTTTACTCTGAAAATACGAATTTTAATTCAGGATAAATATAGACTGTTTTCTTTCCCATATCTATTATCATGTAAGCATCAAAGATGATGGAAGAAATTTAAAAGTGGTAGGTTGTGTGCACAGTCGCATACACAGTTACTTATAGAAACCAATAAGGAATGCAGCTTTCTTATGGAAGGCTAACACGTCTGTAACTAGTAGCTATCAGGTGGGGTCTCTATATGTATTTGTGAACATGTGGTTTAGGCATTTTTTTTAATTTTTTTTTTGTTTTTTGGTTGTTTTCTACCTTATACAAGCAGTTTTTCTTTAAAACAAGAACAAAAAAGAAAACATTGGAATTTGAAGAACTAATATAAATGTATTTGTAAGACATGAAATGTCTGTGCTTATGATAGAGATCCTCAAAATTCTTCATAAGATGCTAGATCAGCGTCTGTTTGCATAAATATATCTCCTGGTATTTTGCCACAGCAAGCACTGAAATGATCTACTTAGTAGAACATAACATTTGCAAGGTATTATGTAAAATCACCAAAATTTACCTAGAATTAATAGAGCATTGAAGAATTTCTTCTTCTTCTAGACATCGTTCCAGAAGAAGGAAGAAAATGAATGTCAAATATATGTTCATGGTATTCGTTGTCCTAAACTAGTTCAGGTTTTGCAATAGTTGTGGCTCTTGGTTGCTGATCTGCTTTCTGCTGTTTAGCAAAGGATAAGGCATAACCCAAAGAGAAACACGATGACCTGTTTAGCAATCTCTGTCCTTATGTAGGTAAATCTTTAAAGAAAGAATTGCAAAAGGTACCTGAAAAGGTATTTCTGTACTGCAGATACATACTAGAATGCTAATATTAAAACTGTAGCAGTGTTGTTGTCTTAAGCAGTAGTATAGGGAAAAATGCTTTATTAAACACTAACTTCACTAGTAATTTAAAAAATAGCTGGCTTTGCACACATTAGTCTCTTTTTAATTCAAGGCTGATGGTCTAGGTCTTACACATTGTATTTATGAATAGGGCACTCAATAATTATGCAAAATATTTATTTCTCCATTGAGAATCTGTGCTTTGATATATTCTGATCCTTATTAAACTTAAACAGGATAAAATTTATATGGCTTTGGTAGAGATTTATTAAAATACACTGAGTGGACAGCTTGTGGGAGTGCAGTGTGCTGTAATAACATATGCCTCTTACCAGAGAAATTATTAAGAATCAAATAAATCTGTAGGAGGTTAAGTATATATGGAAAAGATATCAATTTTAGTTTTCGACAACCAGACAGAAGTACTGTGTGAAGATTTGTTGCTGTATAAAAAAATGAACCACCCTTATAGATCCCTAAATATTCAAAATGTCATTTACCAACAAAGCTAATATTCATCCAGTCTTCAAAAAATGATGACATTTGCTCAGTAGCATTAAATTATTTAGTTCTCTTCATCTGCATAAGCAGCTCTTCACATTTATACCAAAGATTTATTAAATGTACTTGAACACTATGTTTGTTACTAAGTTCTGTAAATTTCTTTTCTTCATCAGAATAGTGTCCCTGGAAAGGGAAATTGAAAATAATGGTTGCAGATTATCCAAAAAATTTTTTTTTAAAGTTAAAAATGTAATATATAGCATCCATCACTTGCCCAAACTTGAGCAATATCTGTTTAAGATCAGATATGTTAGCCTTTTAAATTACTGTATGAGGTGCTTTCACTATTGTAAGAATTGAAGAATTGATATGTGGGTCAGTAAAAGCAGTAACTTCTGGCATAGTTGTTGTTTGGATGGAGCTTCTGTATCTCATGATACAATTCCTTGGAATTTTGAATCTTGAGACATGTAAAAATGATAACTTTGTTACTAACCATGGAAAAATCCAAGCAAACTGTCAGTGGGTAGGTGGGAGGGCAACAAGATATATCCTATCCCTGTCTTCACTGTTCCTAGCAAAAAGATTCATGGTTATGTGTTAAGACAGGAGGATTTAGAGGAATGCATTCACGTTTCTGAATTCCAGGGAGGTTGTCCAGTGCTCTTGGGGAACATAGCAGAGATATTTGGGTGTTTCTTGGTCTACTGTGGTTTGGGTCTTACAAAATCCTAAAAAGAGGTCTCTTCAGATATCACATTGGTTCTTTCAGTTACATACAGAGTTTACTACCTTGTTTTCCATTTGTCTTCTTTACTGATTATTTCAATCTAAAATTGATTTTGAAGCAGTAGCTAACAATCTGTAATTTTTGTGCTGTAGTAAGTTGTAATATTCCCATTATAGAATTTTTTTTATGGGTTAGGGATGTTTGAGTTAGCAGCATCCAAGTAGACTATCTGTCCATAACGATGTGCAGGAGTGTGATCCAGCACTGATGTGACATCTTTGCTAGAGATGGTTTAAGCAAGTAGGACTTCTTTTGGACTATTCTACTTGTGTTTCTCCATATGGCATGAAAAGAATGGAGTAATTGCAGCAGGAAATGTATTTCTCAGGCTTGGACAGGGTTCAGCTGTAGCAGTGATTTTTCTCCTTAGTAGCTGGTGTGGTGCTGTGTTTCTGACTTTAGCCTGAGAACAGTGCTAATAACACATTGACGTTTTTAGTTGTTGCTCAGTAATGTTTACCCCGATCAAGGACATTGCAGCCTCATGCTCTGCCAGTGAGGAAGGGCACAGGATGCTGGGAGGAAGCAGGACACCTGACTCAAACTAGCCAAAGGGGTATTCCATACCACAGAACCTCATGCCCAGTATATAAACTGGGGGGAGTTAACCATAAGTCCAGATTGCTGCTCAAGTAGAGCTGGATATCGGTCAGCAGGTGGTGAGCAATTGTATTGTGCATCACTTGCGTTTATTGTTTTCTTTTCCTTTTCTCCTTTTTTTTTTTCTCTCCCATTGTTATTTCCATTATCATTATTATTATTGGGGGTAGTAGTAGTTTTGTATTATACCTTAGTTACTGGACTGTTCTTATATCAACCTGTGAGATCATTCTTTTGATTCTCCTCCCCATCCCTCTGGGAGCAGGAGGGAAGAAGGGGGGAAGAAGGGGGGGAGTGATGGAGTGGCTGCATGGTTCTGAATTACCGGCTGGGCTGAAACCACACCAGTTCTTTTTTGGTGCCCAATATGGGGGATGAAGGGTTGAGATAACAACAGATCTGACCAGAGTGTTTCTAATCGTATTTGTGATAAGCATTCACTGTTTCCAATTAATAGTCACTCATCACAATGTTGAATGCTCTCGGAGTTGGTGCACTTGGTCTTGGAGTTTCAGCATGTCATACCTTACTTACAGCCAGTATTTGCTGTCTCAGTGTTTATCAGCTGGGGGGCCTGGGCTAATGTTATTGTTTCACTGTACTTCATGGTAATGACTTGTAATATAATAGAATCATTGATTATGAAACAGGGCCTACAAGGATGCTGAGGAGAGACTTCATTGGGGACTGTAGTGGTAGGACAAGGGGTAACGGGTTCAAACTAAACCAGGGGAAGTTTAGGTTAGATATAAGGAAGACTTTCTTTACTGTGAGAGTGGTGAGGCACTGGAATGGGTTGCCCAAAGAAGTTGTGAATGCTCTATCCCTGGCAGTGTTCAAGTCCAGTTTGGATGGAGTCTTGGGCAACTTCGGTTTAGTGTGAGGTGTCCCTACCCATGGCCGGGGGGTTGGAACTAGATGGTCCTTTCCAACCCTAACTATTCTATGATTCTACAGTCGGGCATGCATTTCTAGCGTGGTCATCACCTCTATACTTTGGGAGGCATATAATGGAATTTTTTAGCAATTATACACCTTTTTTTCCTCCTCGGGGGGTCAACCTATGAAGGAGACATTCCCTCACACCCTCTGTTCCCCCACCAGACTATTTGCAGCAGCATTTGAGAATTCTAAAGGTTTTGTATGGCCTGTGGATACCCTTGAAACATGCCTGCTGCTTGTGCTGGTTTTCAGCCTGTGGGCACACATAGAGTGTGCGTTTTATCCAAGGTTATACCACACTGGCAATGCCCTATTTTGTCTGATCTCAAAAGTTAAGCAGGGTTGGGTTCGGGTCTTGTCTACCTTTAGATGACGTTATAGGAGGACCACCATGAGATTTTCTGCGGGAGATTCCAGGACAACGAACTCTGACCAATATGATCAAGCGTTGACAATTTATTAAAGGCAAGCAGTGTCTTTTATAGAAAAAGCCTCAGAAGACTAGAACATTCAATAACATCTGATTGGTTACATTCTTTAGCCAAGTGTTAGCAACGGGTTTATGATTGGTTGTTACAATAGTGATTCCCAGGCTGCGGCCACAACAGCAGATGGTTTCAAGGACACAACTATCAGTTCTTTCGTACGCATCCCTCTTAACAATCCTCCGTGCCAACGTTCTCAAAGCATTCCGCACGTACGCGACCTATAGTAACCTCCACACATTTTTTAGTAACTTCCAAGCAGGGCCTCACAGCCTTTGGTCCACTGATTTGAAACTTCACCCCTGAAGAAGTGCAAAATATGAAAAATTTAGCAGAACACTTTAAGGAGGTGTGCTGTTGTTCTGGCAATACCAAAGAGGGAAAACTTGCTGCAGCGTGCTGGGGCTTGGCCTATGCCTACAGAGCCCTGCTCAACACTATCCAGCACCTTCAAAGAGAAAAATATGTCTCTGAATTTGATGGCAAAGCAACAGACAATGCAGCTACTCAATCCGAGCTGCGGAATATGCAATAAGATTTCAGCCGTCTCCCAGGTGAGCACATCGTCACCTGGTTGCTCCAGCGCTGGGAAAATAGGGCTGATGGTCACAAACTAGAAAGGAGGGAAGCAAAGCAGCTGGGATGACTTGCTAGGGATGGGGGAATTGACAAAGAAATTGCAAAAGAGAAACAGGCCTTCAGCCTTTGGAGGCAACTCTTGGCAGCTGTGAAGGAAAGGTTTCCCTACAAGGACGATGTTATGTGTCGATCAGCCAACAGGACCACGACAGAGAGAGGCATCCAGTCTCTGAGGGAATCAGCCATACTGTAGATGATCTCTCATAGGCGAGATGGCGGGAATGCATCTGTAGATCCAGATGAAGTTGAATGCATACAACCCATGTGGCAGAAACTTACGTGGAGTGTGCCATAATCATATGCCCATTCATTGGCATCAGGGACCTGGAGTGAGGCAGCACAACCAATAGTGGATGAACTGATTCGTCAACTCCGAGAGTTCACAGTCTCACCCCCTCAATCATTTCAGCTGTGGAAAAACTGTCCCAGGAGTTCAAAACAGTTGAAACTCCCACATGTACTAACCCACATCTCACCTATTAACACAAGGTGCCCTACTGCTCAAGAGAGAAGATAGAGGAGGTATGTGCCATGGGCCACCCTATGGTTTTACCTGCAGGATTGCAGAGAAGACATGAGAAAGTGGGATGGAAAACCGACCTCAGTTCTGGAGGAATGGGTGCGTGAATTGAAGAGGAGAACAACAGTTAAGGATGATCCTCCCAAGAAAGTTGCTGCTCCAGTGTTTGGTGCGCAGTTTTCCAAATGGACTGGAAGAGCTGATTTTACTCCAGCTCCTGTGATAAGGAATAATCCCTGTCAAGAAGACATGAGTGACCAATGTGATTACTATTAGAGGGGCCCTGCCTCCAGCTAGGTGGAGGAGAGGGACAATTGGGTTTACTGGACAGTGTGGATCGAATGGCCTGGCACATCAGTCCCACAGAAGTATAAGGCTCTAGTAGATACCAGTGCACAGTGTACTCTGATGCCATCAATCTGTCAAGGGGTGGAACCTATTTCTATTTCTGGAGTGACAGGAGGATCCCAAGAGTTGACTGTACTGGAGGCTGAAATCAGCCTGACTGGGAGGGAATGGCAAAAACACCCCACTGTGACTGGTCCAGAGGCTTCATGCATCCTTGGCATAGATTACCTCAGAAGAGGGTACTTCAAAGACCCAAAAGGGTACCGATGGGCTTTTGGTATTGCTGCCTTGGAGGTGGAAGAAATGGAGCAGCTGTCCACCTTGCCTGGTCTCTAAGAGGATCCTTCTGCTGTGGGGTTGCTGAAGGCTGAAGAACAAGTGCCAATTGCGACCACAACAGTGCACCGGCAGCAATATCGCACCAACTGATACTCCCCGATTCCCATTTATAAGCTGATCCATAGACTGGAGAGCCAAGGAGTGATCAGTAGGACCCACTCACCCTTTAATAGCCCCATATGGCCAGTGCGAAAGTCTAACGGAGAGTGGAGACTAACAGTAGACTATCGTGGCCTGAATGAAGTTGCACCATATTGAGTGCTGCCATACTGGACATGCTAGAGCTTCAGTATGAACTGGAGTCAAAGGCAGCCAAGTGGGATGCCACAGCTGATATTGCCAATGCATTTTTCTCAGTCCCTTTGGCAGCAGAGTGCAGGCCACACTTGGGTCTTACTTGGAGAGGTAGCCTGTACACTAGGAGTCAATTGCCCCAGGGGTGGAAACAGAGCCCTATCATCTGCCAGGGACTGATCCAGACTGCACTGGAACAGGAGCAAGCTACAGAACACCTGCAGTACACTAATGACATTACCTTGTGGGGTGATACAGTTGAAGAAGGTTTTGAGAAAGTGAGGAAAATAATCGAAATCATGCTAAAAGCCAGTTTTTCCATAAAATGGAGTAAATTCAAGGGACCTGCACAAGAGATTTGATTTTGGAGAATAAAATGTCCAGATTGATGTCGCCAGATCCCCACAGATGTGATCAACCAGATAACAGCAATGTCTCCACCACCTACTAAGGAAGAAACAGACTTTCCTAGGTGTTGTGGGGTTCTAGGGAATGCACATTTCAAAATACAGTTTGATTATCAGCCCTATCATGTGCCCCAGAAGAAGAATGATTTCTAATGTGGCCCTGAGCAACAACAAGCCTTTGAACAAATTAAATGAGAGATAGTTCATGCAGTATCCCTTCGTCCAGTCCAGAAGGGGCTAGATGTGATAAATGTGCTTTACACCGCAGCCGGGGAGAATGGTCCTCCCTGGAGCCTCTGGCAGAAAGCTCCAGGGGAGACTCGAGGTCGACCCCTCGGCTTTTGGAGTCGGGGATACAGAGCATATGAGGCCACTTATACGCCAACTGAAAAAGAGATATTGGCAGCCTATGAAGGGGTTTGAGCTGCTTCAGAAGTGATTGGCACTGAAGCACAGCTCCTCCTGGCATCACTATTGTCCGTGCTGGGCTGCATGTTCACAGCTCCTCCTGGCATCACTATTGTCCGTGCTGGGCTGCATGTTCAAAGGCAGGGTCTCCTCTACACATTTAACCAATGCTACATGGATTAAGTGGGCTGCACTAATTGCACAATGAGCTCGAACAGGAAATCCCAGTCATCCAGGAATTCTAGAAGTCATCATGGTGGTGCCAGAAGACAAATAATTTGGATTGTCACCAGAGGAGGAGGAGGTGATGCGTGCTGAAGAGGCCCCACCATATAATGAACTGTCAGAAAGTGAAAAGCAATAGGCCTTGTTTACTGATGGGTCCTGTTGAGTTGTGAGAAAGCACCGTAGATGGAAGGCAGCAGTATGGAGTCCTTGACAACAAGTTGCAGAAACTCTTGAAGGAGAGGGTGAATCAAATCAGTTTGCGGAGGTAAAAGCCATCCAACTGGCTTTGGACATTGCGGAATGAGAAAAGTGGCCAGTACTTTATACTGACTCAAGAAGGGTGGAAAATGCCCTGTGGGGGTGGTTGCAGCAATGAAAGCAGAGCAACTGGCAATGCAGAGGTAAACCCATCTGGGCTGCTGCACTGTGGCAAGATATCGCTGCCCAAGTGCAAAACCTGGTGGTCAAGGTACGCTATGTAGATGCTCACGTACCCAAGAGTCGGGCTACTGAGGAACACCAGAACAACCAACAAGTGGATCAAGCTGCTAAGATTGAAGTGGCTCAGATGGATTTAGATTGGCAACATAAGGGTGAATTATTTTTAGCCAGTGGCCCATGACACTTGAGGCCATCAGGGCAGAGATGCAACATACAGATGGGCTCGTGATCGAGGGGTGGACTTAACAATGGTCACTATTGCCCAGGTTATTCATGACTGTGAAACATGTGCTGCTATTGCCCAGGTTATTCACGACTGTGAAACATGTGCTGCTATTAAGCAAGCCAAGCGGCTAAAGCCTCTTTGGTATGGAGGACGATGGCTGAAGTACAAATATGGGGAGGCCTGGCAGGTTGATTATATCACACTCCCACCAACCCGCCGAGGCAAGCGTCATGTGCTTACCATGGTGGAAGCAACCACCGGCTGGCTGGAAACATATGCTGTGCCCCACGGTGCTGTCCAGAACACTATTCTGGGCCTTGAGAAACAAATCTTGTGGGAACACAGCACCCAAGAAAGACTTGAGTCTGACAATTGGACTAATTTCAAATGACTACTTTCAAATTTATGTGGTTCCTACGCCTGGGTCGGTGCAATCCCAGGCACAGCTGCAGGTTGAGTGGAGAAGAGATTCAGAGCAGCCCTGAGGAGAAGGACTTGGGGGTGTTGGTAGATGAGAAACATGAACCGTCTATGCGTGCTTGCAGCTCAGAAAGGCAACCATATCCTTGGCTGCATCGAAAGAAGCGTGACCTGCAGTTTGAAAGAGGTGATCCTGCCTTTCTACTCCACTCTCCTGAGACCTCACTTGGAGTATTGTGTGCAGTTCTGTTGTCCTCAACATAAAAAGGACATGAAACTGTTGGAAGAAGTCCAGAAGAGGGCCACAAGGTTGATCAGGGGGCTTGAGCACCTCCTGTATGAAGATAGGCTGAGAAAGTTGGGCTGTTCAGCCTGGAGAAGAGAATCTGGGTGGAGACTTCATAGCAGCTCTCCAGTATCTTAAGGGGGACTATAGGGATACTAGAGAGGGTCTCTTCATTAAGGACTGTAATGGTAGGACAAGGGGAACAGGTTCAAACTTAAACAGTGGAAGTTTAGATTAAATATAAGGAGGAAGTTCTTTACTGTGAGGGTAGTGAGGCACTGGAATGGGTTGTCCAAGGAAGTTGTGAATGCTGTATCCCTGGCAGTGTTCAAGGCCAGGCTGGATGGAGTCTTGGGTGACATGGTTTAGTGCAAGGTGTCCCTGCCCATGGCAGGGGGGTTGGAACTAGATGATTTAAAGGTCCTTTTCAACCCTAACTATTCTATGATTTTATGTTTCTATGATTCTATTTCCGGAACAACCTTATAGACACTTGTGCCAAAGAACATGGCATTGAGTAGTTGTATCACATCCCCTATCATGCACAAGCCTATGGGAAAATCGATTATTACAGTGGGCTGTTAAAAGCTACACTGAGAGCATATCTAAACATCGGGATACCCATTTAGCAAAAGCCACCTGGTTGGTCAATACTGGGGTATCTGCCAACAGGGCTGGCCCAGCCCAGTCTGAACTTTTACATGCTGTTGAGGGGGATAAATTTTCTGGTTTGCATATGAATTATTTGTTGAGGAAGACAGTCTGGGTTATTTCTGCTTCAATCATGGGTTTGCTTTTGCTCAGGGACCCGGATATACTTGGTGAATAATGCAGGAAGGTGGGGAAGTCTGGTGTGTATCTCAAGGGGATTTAATTTTGGGGAAAATATCCGGTGAACTTAATTATATGCTGTTGCCTGCTATGTAACAGTTCTATAGCCCATCAGCTAGATGCCCATCCCCACCACTCTGGGCTTTGAAAAGAAGACGTGCTGTCATGATGTCGTGGTTTAAGCCTCTAAAACTCACGAAGTTTTACTCACTCACTCCCCTCTTTTTTCTTCCCCCAGTCCTGGGGGGATGGGGAGGAGAATCAAAAAAAAAAGAAAATGCAACTCATACAGGTTGAGACAAGAACAGTTTAGTAACTAAGGTGTAGCACAAATCACTACTTCTACCATCAATAATAATACAAGAGAAATACAATGAAAGAGAATACAACTGCTCACCAAGCCTGACCAAGCAGTGCACCCCCCAGCAGCGAACCCCCCAATCCCAAAAACTTGACCATGCCGTGCACCCCCAGTCCACCACCACCACACCCTTCTGGGTCTCTGCTCTCCGTCTTCACATCCTGGGCATGACATGCTGTGGTATGGAATAACCTCTTTGGTCAGTTTGAGTCAGGTGTCCTGTCTCTGCTTCCTCCCGGCTCCCCCTCCTCCCTGGCATAGTATGAGACTCAGAAAATCCTTGGCCAGACCCAAACATTGCCAAGCAGTAACTGAAAACACTGGTGTTATCAGCGCAGTTCCAAGGCCCAAAATCAAAAACACAGTGCTGCAACAGCTACCAAGAAGGAGAAAAAACGACTGCTACTGCTGAACCCATGACACATGATCATCAGCGGAGAATAAAGTAATGGGAAAAGCCAGTAGCAGCAGACCTGTCCTCAGGTCATCATCGACTGACCCTGGCAAGGAATGAACTTTGATGAAACCATACAAGCTCTGCAGTGACCAGGTGAGTTCAGTGGTGTGTGGGTTTAAACCGTAAATTTCCCTTCTCCCTCCTTTTCCGCCCCCCCCCCCCACTCCGATGGGGGGAAATGGGGAGAGGAACCAAAGAAAATGTAACTCCCTCAGATTGAGCTAAGAACAGTCCAGTAACTAAGACACAATACAAATCACTACTGCCACCACCACCACCACTAATAATGACAAAGTAAATACAAAGGGAGAGGATACAACCGTTTCGCCGCCCGATCGAGCCGAGAGACTGCGCGCCGCTCCAGGGACCGCCCCGCTCCCGAGACCGCGTGGCCCGAGAGCGAGACCGCGCGCTGCTCCCCCCACCGCGTGCCGTGAGAGCCCCCCCCCCCCCCGAATCCTACCTTTATCCATCCTAGTTTGCGGTCTAACCCCAGACATGGCCCACACCCCACTCTGCTTAACTCTCCGGACCAGACAAAATAGTTGTGAGTAAAACATATTCAGTATGTGTGCCAACATGATAATTCCCATCACCACCAGCAGGCAGATCTCAAGGGTATCTAAAGGCCATTCAAAACCTTCAGAATTCTCAAATGGTGTTATAAACGGCCTGGTGTGGGCGCTGGGAGCACAAAAGAATGTCTCCTTCACAGGCTGACCACCTGAGCAGGTGAAAAGAGACATGTAATTGCTAAGAACTTCCATTATATACCTCCCAAAGTATAGAGTTGGTGGCCACACTGGAAACACAAACCAGGTCAGTTTCATGATTACTGAGTCTACTGTATTAAAAATCCATGCAATACAGTATAATGTAACAAGAACCTTAACCCAAAACCCAGATCTGAAAAACGTTAAGATAAGAAGAACCGGCTGTAAGTGAAGTATCATACACTGAGCCTGTGAGAACCAGAGCAACAACTTTGAGAGCCAGTAAATCAGCATTGTGACGAGTGGCTATTTTGTCTTTATCTCAACCCTTAAGTGCCCCACGTTGGGCGCCAAAACTGTCGTGGTTTAAACCGTAAATTTTCCTTCTCCCTCCTTTTCCGCCCCCCCCCCCCCCCCCTCCGATGGGGGGAAAAGTGGGAGAGGAACCAAAGAAAATGTAAATCCCACGGGTTGAGATAAGAACAGTCCAGTAACAGATACAATACAAATCACTACTGCCACCGCCACCGCCACCGCCACCGCCACCGCCACCACCACTAATAATGACAAAGTAAATACAAAGGGAGAGGATACAACCGTTTTGCCGCCCAACCGAGCCGAGAGACCGCGCGCCGCTCCAGGGACCGCGCCGCTCCAGGGACCGCGTGGCGCGAACTAGTGACCGCCCCCACTGCGTGCTGCGCGAGCCCCCCCCCGAATCCTACCTCCTGGGCATGACGTACTGTGGTATGGAATAACCTTATTGGTCAGCCCGGGTCAGGCGCCCTATCTCCCCTCCCCCAGCTTTTCTCTTTTTCCCGGCGTAACATGAGACTGCGGGGGACGGGTGGGGGACGGGTGGGGGACGGGTGGGGGACGGGGGGAAGCCGAACCCATAACAAGTGGTGTTGTCAGCTGGCAGCAATTCAAAAGTACACACAGTCTTTCCTGCCCTGAAAGACTGTTACAAGAGATGGAACCTGACATCATGGTCTGGATGAATTCAGCAACTTGATAGGGATTGGTCCGTGGACTAATGAATGATATCTCTTACTTTGTGTGTGTGTCGGTGCATATTTATGTGTGTGTGTGTATATATATATGAGACAAAAAGCAGTGATACATTTTAAAATATGGGATCCAAGCATGACGTGAATGGTATGGAATAAGGGGTGGATACTCTCCTGGGTTCAGCTGTAGCAGTTATTTTTCTCCTTTGTAGATGGTGCAGTTCTGTGTTTTTGTCTGTAGCCTGAGAACAACGCTGATAACACACTGATGTTTTAGTTGTTGCTCAGTAATATTTATTCTGATCAAGGACTTTTTCAGTCTCTTGCTCTGCCAGTGAGGAGGCGCATGGGAAGACATGAGGATGCAGAGACAGGACACCTGACCTAAACTAGCCAAAGCGATATTCTATACCTCAGCACGTCATGCACTGTAGATAAACTCAGGGGAGTTACCTAGAAGGCCCAGATCGCTGCTCAGGTTAGGCTGGGTATTGATTGGCAGATGGTGAGCAGTTGTATTCTCTCCCTTTGTTATTTCCCTTATCATTCTTATTAGTGGTGGTAATAATGGTGGTTTTGTATTATACCTTAGTTTTTGGACTGTTCTTATAGCAACCCATGGGATTTACATTCTTTTGATTCTCCTCCCCATCCCTCTGGGAGTGGGGGGAGGAAGAAGTTGGGGAGTGAGTGAGCAGCTGCATGGTTGTGAGGTACCTGCTGGGCTTAAATCACAACACCTTTATTGTAAGAGAAGAAACAATTTGTATTTGTGAAAATGAAAATCATAGCATTTGGGTTCCAATCCCATTTCACTTATTACATTGCTGTATGATCTTGTTCAAGCCAAAGTCTATTTTGTCTGTCCCTCACTGACTTTTTCTATGAAAATAGAGATGATAGTATATAGGGACCTCCTGGTAGTGATCTGGAGCTTAATTCATTGCTATCTGTGGAGGGCTCTGGGAGACCTGCCTGGGCACTACTGCCGACATTTCTATATATTCATGAATATTTTTTTTGTCTGTAGTATATATTATTCTATATTAAATATATATGTATACATAATGCATATTGGCATGTTTGACTTCCATCCTGTATAATTATAACATTTTTATTTCCCTTTATGATTATAGTAGAATAAAGATGTAGGAAGTAGGAGCAAAATCCTTTTCCTAAATCCACAGGTGTTTTGACTCATGTTTTTCTATGGTTTCAGGATTATTATAATTTTTTATGTAGCATTTTTTTTTATGTAGATACCCAGGTTAATGAAAAGTGATTATGCTAAAAAGAGGAATTGCAAATACCAAAAGAATAACATTCTTCTTGCATCATTATGCAAATAGCAATACTGTATGGTAGGTAGCTGCCCAGTTGTCCTAAATTTTCATGTTTAAGGCTGTATGGAATCAGGTAATTGTGTAATAAGACTGGGAATCTGATGTGCTCTAGTTCTATGAAAATCTTCATCTCATCTGTTAAATATTTATAAGTCATGCTTTTAATTTTCTAAGCCAATTAAAGAAAACACACTGTTTTTCAACTAATTCCTATTGTGTTTTCTTGGGAATATACTTATTTCCTTTGGAAAAATACAGATAAAGGAGTCATTTGCTTATAAACAGACAAGACAGTTACTAGTTTAAATATAGGAAATTTATTGTTGAAAAAGATATCTTTATTTGTTGATGGAGACTAGCCACATTATGCTGATTTGCATTTACTTTTATTAAATCTGTGATAGAAAAGTTGTAAATCTTCTGGGGGCTTTAAGTATTTTATAAGGAAAATCTTCAAATGATTTCCTCTTAATGTCTCTAATCAAATGTATTGTGACAAGCTATTAGGCTATGAATTTATTAATTCATTACAGTAAAACAAGTTAGCACAGTGGCTTATGAAAGATCATCATCAGTATTGGTATCTTCAGGATCAAACAGTCACATTGTTTCTTTGGATTGGTGCTACTGTCTATATGCTTTACTACAGGTCCTAACAGAAAGGAAGATTCTGTTGACTGCAGTAGTTGGATGTTTTGTATAATGCAACAATAATATTTGTTGGCAGGTATAAAACAATTTATGTAATGATTAGATCATGTTTTTTGTGCATGGTCTATGAAGACTGTAAGCTAAAGGTAATAGCCTTGTAGTATCTGAAGACAGCTAAATAATGGTTCTAGAATTTCAGTGGCTGTGACATTCTAAAAACACTTTCTCTTGAATGATGTCTATTTCCTCTTAGAATTGCATTGATTAATAATGTTTAGATAGTAAAAGTTTTAATTTAATATCTTGTACCTCATGTTATCTTCATTGTACCAAAGATAACATGCTAATTAAAATGTTCATGCACAGTTGTCTGAGGTTAAGAGTGGGCATTGAGATACTTGGATTAGAAACCAAATTATAATCTAGCATCTGAACGCTGTGGTTTTGCAAAGGTAGCATCTTCTGTGCTTTCTGATTTTCTGGGGAATAAATCCTTGTGCAGTGTTCCTTTTGCAGGGAAGGTAGTTCAATAAAAAAGCAGGCATTGTAAGACAATGATTTACAGCAGTATAAATTGTTCTGCATTGAGTATTAGTTCCAAATGCAGTTGCAAAGATTGTGTCCAAACAAATGTATTTAAAGTCACAGTTTATCAGAGAAACAAAATGCAAATCTCTTGCATCTTTAAAACAAGGAAGTTGGTTTTACCTGTTAGATGCTTCATTTTTAGATAGAGAAATGATGTATAAGTAAGGTAATTGATTAAAGTCTTAACTATTACTGCGTACAGTTTTGTGGCGATCTGGAGTCTGTCTTCTGGGCCAACCTCTGTCTCATTCCCTTAGCAAAAATGGAAAGGAGAGTGCAAGTCATGTGGCTCTTCTATGATTTATTGTGTTTATTGATCTATTGCAGTGCAATTTTCTAGCACAGCAGTTTCTACCGTTCCTTCCTCTGTCCTCAGCAACCTTTCAGAAGTTTGAGTGTCACCTTGTCTAGCTCACAGGAGTAAAGCAAAAGCTTCTAGCTCTGGAAAGCTTTGGCTGTCATCTACAGGAAGGCTGCATGTCAGCACTGGCTTCAGGCTCAGTGAGATCCATCTGTCACTTGTGCCATGAGCAATATAAATAAATAGCATATATAATGCAAGTGTCATAGTTTAAGATACAAAGATTATCTCACGTTGAAAATTCATTACTTTTGATGTGTTCTCCATGAAGGGCTGTGCAGTGGAAATATATCTTTATGTTCTTCCTAGATTAAAATGAAACCAACAACTTCACACAAGAATAAAGCTAGATTAAATGGTAGTGAAGTGGTTTCTGAATTCTCACCTGCATGAAGGAATGGCTCTGGACATCAGCTGTGATCTCACACCAGTGTTAACATCTGCTGCGATTGAGAGACGGGACATAGCTTGATGCAAGCAAAGTGTCTGTTTATTAACAGTCTTCATGCACTTATATATGTTCCTTTTAACACAGTGATTGGATATTTCAAAAGGCGCGCTACTGATACAATGGTTTCTGCTTGGCTCCCAGCTAATACAAAAAGCCTTCTGGGACTTTCCACAAACAGTGGGTCTGTGTTGCGCAATCAGGGGATTTCCATCCATGCGGCCTGTAAGTCTCCACCCAGCACTGTCCACTCCCCTGACTCAGACACACCCCTTCTGGTTTCCATAACAACCACCATGGCTCAAGGGTCTGCGGTTTCATATTTCCTTGTTTCTTCTCCCAAGGCCTGTAACCCAGGAGTTCCAGCACATCCCCCTTTACCATTTGAACAGTACTTCTGCCCTTGGGGCCTAGCCCTTCAAACATCCATTATTTGTTGGCTTGTAGGGAGTAGCCATTCTTAAGCTCTATAAACCATTTATGAAATTCACTAACTCAAAGTGCAGAGGCAGTATCATTTATATTTTAAATCATCAAGGTGAATAATGGAAAAAAGTCTCTGTGCAAGAGAATTAAGCAAATATTTAAGGAACATAAATCTTCAGTCTTGGCTTTCTCCAGTGCTACTGTAGGCAGCAGCAGCTGCTCTGTGCAGTTTTATGCATGTGTATGGGGAGGTGTTGAGTTGTACACGAGTACTGCATGTATAGCTGAAATAGTTTCATATCACTAATATTCTGCATTATACAGTCATCCTTGTAGTAAGGAAAAATAAAAAAAAAGTCTTAAATTATTTGAGTCAGTCAGATGAGTTACCAGAGTAAAAGCCATCAGTCACTTCTTATGAGTTCTTGATTCATTCTGTGATTCTGTCATGCCAAGGACTAATTTGCCAATTAATATTTCTGTCATTTAGAAACCTAAATAGTTCAGAACTTTATACCCTAGTGTGCAGGACTGAGGTTTAGACAGAAAGTTTCTAAACCCAAAAGTATGAGCTTTAAAAATCTCTGCTTTGGTGTTCTTTTCCCTAAAGCTCATAGGAACCTGCAATTTTTCTCACAAGTGTTTAAACCTAGAAATAGTTCCTGTGTTTCTACTGGTAGCTAACAGTGCCACCATTTTGCAGACAGCCTGTTAAAGGGCAGACCACAGCTTGGTAAAAGACCTAGATCAAAGAGAAACTTTGTGATTGTGAATCCTGCTTTCATTTGGGGCTTTAGCCTCCGCTGTGGAACTTGGATGCCTACAAGTTATGTGCAGGCAAGAATCAGAATACAGTGTTTTGCAGATCTAGCCCTAAGCCAGTGGAAGGGGACTTTGTGTTTTAAATGTGGCACTGTTACACATGAGGAGCAAACAAAAGCCAGGGCATCTTCAGAGAAAGACTACTATCTCTTAACCTGTAAGCATGTGGCTTTCTGTTGTTTTTGGTTGTCTAACAAACATTGCATAACAGAAGTAGAAGCAAATATAAAGACTTAGTTTCTAATTATGATTTTTTTGTAATTAAAGGCTATATGAATAGTACAGCATTTTTGCCTCCTTAGTTTGATACCCAACTGGATATTAGCATACAACCTGGTGATGAAATTTTGGAGCCTGATTTACCCTTATAGATTTTAGTGCTTTTGGCTTATTCTCTTTGTCCTTTAAGTTTTCCTACTTACATTTTAGTGTTAGCTAAAATCTATACCCTGTGATATTAGAAGTTTTCTTATTTTTGTTAGACACTCGGGGCCAAGAGGTACAGAGAAGTTAAGTAACTTGGTCAAGGTTATGCAGACAAAGGTGGCTGAATTGGGAATTCTGCACATCTTTTTTTAGCTGTAATTCCATCCTTCCTTTCCTAGTGAGACTTTCCTAATAAGATGCAGAAACCTATAGGTAACTCCTTTGAGACTGTTACATGTGAATCAGTGGCTTCCAGGGAAGAAATGGAAAAGCTGCATTGGACCGTAATCAGTAAATTCACAGGACTGGTTACACTTCCCTGAGCTCAGGAGATTGCACTGGAGTATTAAAACTATTTCCCTCTGCCCCTTGGCAGAGGTTGGGTTTTCCTAGGTTACCCCATTTGTGTGTCTGAGGCCTCTATAACTCTTCAGGGAATCATTCAAGAAATAAATAAGAGAATCTGTCTTCCAAGAGTAGTGATTCCAAATCAGCCCTAACAGATGTGAGAATAACTTCCTGTGCCAGAAAAATTCACAGGATTATGTTCCTGTTGGTTATTGCTCAGGGATAGAGACACTTTTGGATTTGATTCTAACTTAAATGACACATAGCATTGTTTTAAAAAAGCTCAGAATGAGCATACATATAAAGTCAGCAAAGTTATGTGGAGTTTTCATAGGGTATTTGTACTTTTAGAAAAGTGCCTTTACTTGGACTGGGCATTGTTTAGGTGCTCTTAATTTTTCTTTTCTGCTTTCAAGAACAGACCTTAACATCCAATAAGGTGCAAATTAATTTCCTCCAAAATAAAAAGATATCTGAACTACCAGCTATTTGCTTAAGCCGTTAAAGACAAAGACATTAGCCTTTGAAAATCAAATCGTCTGCTTATTTTTTTGTTCTTATATAGACTTCAAAATACACTAAGCCCTATAAAAAGGGTATCATTTATGAATGTTTTCCTGAAAAATACTGGAGCATGTGCTCTGCATCACATTAAATTCTTTCCTTGGTATTCAAAATACTGTTTGGTTTTGGTTTTTGGGGGTTTGGTGGGTTTTGTTTTTTTTCAAGGCAGCTAATTTGTAGCATTAGACCTTTTCAGCCTGTAGATGTCTGGGTAACAGAAACTTGCTATGGCTGGTGCTTTAGTTCAGTGAGGGCCAGAATTCTTCATTACTCTTTTTTTTTTGAACATAGTGTGGCTCCATATAAGAAGATGCTCTTCTGTAGACGGTGCTTATCATCTTCACTGCAGAAATGAATTTAATGTTCTTTGGAACAGAATGCTGAAAGTGCTTATGTCGTGGTTTAAGCCTCACCCAGGCTAATAACTCACGAAGTTTTACTCACTCCCTCACTCCCTCTCTTTCTTCCCCCAGTCCCGGGGGGATGGGGAGGAGAATCGACAAAAAAAATGCAACTCGCAGAGGTTGAGATAAGAACAGTTTAGTAACTAAAGTATAACACAAATCACTACTGCTACCATCAATAATAATACAGGAGAAATACAATGAAAAAAGAATAGAACTGCTCGCCAAGCCCGACCCAGCCAGTGCACCCCCCAGCAGTGAACCCCCCAGTGCACCACCAACACATCCTTCCGGGTCTCTCCTCTCCATTTCACATCCTGGACATGACGTGCTATGGTATGGAATAACCTCTTTGATCAGTTTGGGTCAGGTGACCTGTCTCTGCTTCCTCCCGGCTCCCCCTCCTCCCTGGAAGAGCATGAGACTCAGAAAGTCCTTGGTCAGACCAAAACATTACCCAGCAGTAACTGAAAACACTGGTGTTATCAGCGCAGTTCCAAGGCCCAAAATCAAAAACACAGCGCTGTGCCAGCTACCAAGAAGGAGAAAAAACGACTGCTACTTCTGAACCCATGACGGCTTATTTGAGTGGAATGGGCTGAATTGTCCCATCGCGTTGAGCAAGTGCTTGTTAGTACATTGCCCAGTGGTGTGCCAACTTTCAGGCTTTGAAAATAAAGCCTTTAGGGCAGTTGATCTAACTGTGGTAACAGCAGATGCTAGGACAGTTATCTAAAAGTTCAGTCTTTCAGCATTTCACTGAGGTTATTATTTTGGAGGCATTATTATGATCCCAGAGATCATTATTTTATTGTGACAGAGGTTTGCATCAGAAAATCTGTAAGACGGCACTTCAAGGTGATATTGTCTTGGCAAACCTTAAAGGAATGTTTTGGTTCAAAGCTAGCGAATGTGCTGTGAGGTGTCACCAGTCAAATTCCATGTTAACAGAGTATTCAGTGGATAAAGGTCCTTTTCTAGCACCTTTTCATCAGCTCCCTCTAAAGAGAAGTGCTGTTATGAGTGTTGCTGAAAACAATATGTTAGTGGCACTGTCATGGAAATGATCATCGGCAACTCCTAGCACAGGGTGTTATGTCAGAAATATTATAGCCATTGTAATAGGAGTCAGGAAAAAAAGCCAGTCTATCTGAGAACAGTTTAAATAAGCTATGACAAGAATTAAGGCAGATTAAGCTGCTACACTAAATATGAGGAAGTGATGCTCAGTGAAATGATATCCTGAGGACAACATGTGTCAGATGCAAATAAATTCCTGCCTCTAAAGGAAAGCAGTGTGTTTAAGTGTAATAAACAATCGACATAACTAACTGATTTGGGAATTCAGGGCTGGTTATTGTGGAGTAAAAAAAAAAAAGAACTTGAGTTTTCAAGTGTCACAGTTAGAACTCAGCTGTGTAGACCACAGAAGCTGTGTACATAGAATACAGTTGCTACTTTTGGGGAGTGCAGCAATTCAAGTAGTTGAAATAGTGAACAAACAATTTTTGAAATCTGGGCTTCTCTGAGCCATACCTGTGAAGGGGAATGATTTCAGATGGTCTGCATCACTCTTTCCCATAACCAGGGTTGTTCCAAGCATATCTGAACTTGGAAAAAATTCTTTCCTCTGCAGGAACTGGAAGGTAAAACTCATGAAAGTCAATGACTTTCTAGGCATGATGCTATGAAGTGCTTAAATTTTGAACCTATGCATTCAGGTCTTCCCTTGCAAGCTTTTTTTATTGATGCACATTTCATAACTGAATGGGTTCAGTATAACAATGCAGTATCTCTGTTACAAGAATCAATGTGTAAAAGTCCAATTTTGAACAAGGGAAGGCTGTAGCTGTGCATACATAATGGTTTGACAGTCCAAGGTTACACTGTATGTGCAGTCTGTTCTGACAGCAAGTGTTATTGTTTGCTAAGTGATTAGTTGGCCTTCTACCTTGAATGTTCTACTTACTATTTAAATGTAATAGTTACTAAAAGCCATGGCAGCTTAAGTTTTCTACCACTTTGTACTAAACAGTGCTTAAAAAGTTTCACAGAAGAGACAAGAAAACTTGCAAAGCCATTATGAAAACTTATTTCTTTATTTGAGCTTGATTTTTCTACTGGAATAGCTGTATCAGGAGGGGACATGAAGGGTCTTTGTTTTTAATGTTTTTTCCAACAGTAAGAATATATCTCTTTGAATTCTGGGGAATTATTGTGATAACATCACACCTTGTATAAAATTTCAGATTTTTGCCATTGTTATAGCCTCTGCTAATGAAAATGTCCATTAAATCACAACAAATATTTTAAATACATATTAATGCTGTGCTTGAAATCCTGCATGCAATTTTCTAACCAGTTTTTAGTATTGATAGTGTCGTGGTTTAAGCCTAGCTGTAACTCACACAATTTGCTCACTCACTCCCCCCCTTTCTTCCCCCTGCTCCCAGAGGGATGGGGAGGACAATTGAAAGAATGCAACTCCCACAGGTTGAGATAAGAACAGTCCAGTAACTAAGGTATAACACAAATCACTACTGCTACCACCAATAATAATAATGACAAGGGAAAAAAACAAGGGAAGAGAATACAACTGCTCAACACCTATACCCAGCCTGACCGAGCAGTGATGTAACCCTTCCGAGTCCCTGCCCCCACTTTTTACATCCTGGGCATGACGTGCTGTGGTATGGAGTGCCTCTTTGGTCAGTTTGGGTCAGGTGTTCTGTCTCTGCTTTCTCCCATCTTCCCCTCCTCTCTGGCAGAGCATGACACTCAGGAAGTCCTTGGTCAGATTAAACATTACTGCAACAACTAAAAACATCGGTGTTATCAGTGCTGTTCCCAGGCCCAAAATCAAAAACACAGCACTGCACCAGCTACTAAGAATGAGAAAAATGACTGCTACTGCTGAACCCAGGACAGGATCCACCCCTTATTCCATACCATTAACATCATGCTCAGATCCCACATTTTCAATATATTATCACTCATATCTATATATATCTCTCTCCACACCGAGAGAAAGAGAGAGAGATCATTCCTTAGTGCACGGATCAATCCCTATAAAGCTGCTGAGTCCTTTCGGTCCATGATATTGGGCTCCATCTCTTGTAACAGTCTTTCAGAGCAGGAGAGGCTGTGTGCAGTGTTCACACTTGTGAATAACCTGGGCACTAGTGACCATTGCTAAGTCCACCCCTCGATCATGAGTCCATCTGTATGCTGCATCTCTGCCCTGATGGCCTGAGCTGTCATGGGCCCACCAGGCTCAAAATAATTCACCCTCCCCTCCAGCAGTTTCTTCAGCTTGTTGCTGGGGACTCCATACAGCTGCCTTCCATCTCTGACGCTTCCAAAACACTGGAGGGGCCCCGTGAACTAGGTACTTGCCCGCACTGTCCCGCATACTCTGCCACTCATGACTGTCCAGCCTTGGGGAAAATCTCTTGGTCCTCCTACGTTGTCGTCTAACCCCAGACAAGGCCCAAGCCTGACTCTGCTTACCTCTCGGGATCAGACAAAATGGTTGTCGGTAAAACACACTCTGTATGCGTGCCAACACAGTGATCCCCATCACAATCAGCAGGCAGGTCTTGAGGGTACCCAAAGGCCATTCAGAACCTTCAGAACTCTCAAATGATGCTGCTGTACTTGTCCCTGGGGCTGGTGTAGCTGCTGTGTTTGCCACCAACTCTCACTACCAGCTGCTCTTTGCCTGAGCCCAGATCTTCCTCCTCTGCCTGGCTGGGAAGTGCTGCATGGTCTCGTGCATCCTCCTGGGGCTCGGGCTCGCAGGGCTCAGCGGGTGGCTGCTGGTGGATGCTTTCATCTGCTGCGGGGCTGGGCTTGGCCACGAGGCTCAGCTCATCCATCGCCTCCTCCCGCTGCTGGGCAGCCACCTCCTTCCTTGCCTCCTGGTCCCCGGGGCCATTCTCCCTTGCCGATTCGGCTGCCAGTGGCTCCCGGGGCCGGTCCCCCTTGGCTCCCCACAGCTCATGAAGACGGAGGTGACGGCGAGAGCCAGGATGGTGAAAAGGAGCCGGACGGCCAGGTAAAAGTCCATGGCCACATCCATCCCACCCTGCTGCTGGAGCCCGCCCGTATTACAAGTCAGTACCATAAAGTACAATGAAACAAGAACCTTAGCCCAAACCTCCCATCTGATAAACACTAAGACAGCAAATAGCGGCTGTAAGTAAGGTACTGAAGCACAGAATCAGACTCTACAACTCAAGGGGAGTTATAAAACAGGTATGTTTATTATGGCGCCGGGTGCAAGGGGGATCACTCCTCCTAACTTGCACCCCAAGGGGTTAAGCAAGCAGATATTTATTACACACAAGCATGCATATCCTTAGGTTCCTGAGAGAGCGGTGGGGATATTACATTTAGTTTAGGTACCCATTATCATAAGTCTCCTCTCTTCTGGCGCTTGCGCACTGCCCTCCTATGGTCGTGGGCAGGGGTCTTCAAGATGAAGTAAGCAGTGTTCCTCACAGTGCACTTTTCACCTTTGGCACAGTTGGATGCCCCAGTAATCACAATTAGCTGAAACCAGCCGTATCTGCAAGTTTCTGATAGCTGGCAAAGATTTAGAGCAGTGTGACCTTCATACAAAATTTATTGCAAGCAGGACAGGATGGGCAGACAAGGACTATCCTAAACTAGCAGATGTTTGGGAGTCACTGTCTCCAAACTAACTGATAAATTAGAAGGATGGTAAGAAAGAATTCACTCATTAGAAGGATAAAAAGAAGTAATTCACTCTTCTTAGTAAGACTACTGAATTCAGTTATCACACCACAGACTTACAACACAAACCTTGTTGTCTATCTTAGACCTAAGTTAAAAGTGTTTTAACCCTATGTTTTCCAGGCACTTGCTTTCCTTATATCAATACAACAGGCTGAAACTGTGAAATCAAGAGAATCAAGAGCAACAACTTTGAGAGCCAATAAATCAGCATTGGGACGAGTGACTTTTATTCCTGTTGTTATCTCAACCCTTTGTGCCCCACACTGGGTGCCAAAAAGAACTGTCGTGGTTTAAGCCTAGCTGTAACTCATGCAGTTTGTTCACTCACTCACCCCTCTTTCTTCCCCCCGCTCCCAGAGGGTTGGGGAGGACAATTGAAAGAATGCAACTCCCACAGGTTGAGATAAGAACAGTCCAGTAACTAAGGTATAACACAAATCACTACTGCTACCACCAATAATAATAATGACAAGGGAAAAAAACAAGGGAAGAGAATACAACTGCTCAACACCTATACCCAGCCTGACCGAGCAGTGATGTAACCCTTCCGAGTCTCTGCCCCCACTTTTTACATCCTGGGCATGACGTGCTGTGGTATGGAGTGCCTCTTTGGTCAGTTTGGGTCAGGTGTTCTGTCTCTGCTTTCTCCCATCTTCCCCTCCTCTCTGGCAGAGCATGACACTCAGGAAGTCCTTGGTCAGATTAAACATTACTGCAACAACTAAAAACATCGGTGTTATCAGTGCTGTTCCCAGGCCCAAAATCAAAAACACAGCACTGCACCAGCTACTAAGAATGAGAAAAATGACTGCTACTGCTGAACCCAGGGCAGATAGGTACTTTTATTTTTCAAATCTTCTCTTCAGTAATTTGTACATGTCAAATTTAACCACTGTGCAATGCCTATATAGAGTAATAGCATCTGAGTTTAGTGCTGTCTATGCACACAGCTCTCAGAATCTCTTTTGGCAGTTGATAACAATCATGCTGCTAGATATGTTTTTCACTGTATAATGCAGAACACAGGTCAGCTGTTCTAATCATGGCTTCTCAGAACTCAAATCCATTAACCTGTAATGATAACCCTGCTGCAAAGACTCAACAAACAGTGCTGCACTATAAATGATAGTGTTCATGGCTGAACTGCCTTTGAAAGGGCATTCTGAATAAAGTTAAGAAACTAATGTAGAAGAAAAGGTAATGAAATTTAAGATGAGTTGCCTGCTGTCAAGGCACAACAACTTATTGAAATTTCTACTCAGGGAAAGGTTAATTCCAACTGGAATATTGCACTAATGTATGCATAGCCTAAATCAAGCAACATACTTCAATACCAAGCAGTACTTATTTTCTGAAGGTCTTTATCATATACTTTTACAGGTTTCTTCAGTGTCACTCAGCCTTGAAAAACTGATGAGCCAGTTTCATCATCAAGGGCCATAGAATAATTCTGCAATGACAAATGCTGTTGATGGCAAAGCTGTCATCATAGCACATCAGCATCACTTTTGATGAAACTTTTCACAGCAAGGATCAGCTAGCTGAGGTGAAAATCTGCTTTGCTTCTTGTTATATCTGTTGTTTGCTTGTTCCCCCCCCCCCCATCTCTAACATATAGGGATTCTCCCTATATATATGTATAGCTTCTTGGAGGCAGATGAAATGATTGCTTTTTCATTTTAATTAGTTCTTCTGAGACCTAAAGGTAGCTTTTCTGGCATACCTTCCAAGACTTTTCTGTAGCATTTTATCTCTTGCTATACATAGGATCTTTGGGGCTCTCCTGAGATTTCTCTCTCACTTTGTGGTTATTTTTCCCCAACAAGTTCTTTGACAATTGCTTCAGGCCTCTCTTTCTGTTGTTTAGTGTTTTGACTTTTCTAGCTCCCAACCCTGGGAAAACAATGGATTTAATCTTGCTGAAATCTGTGTCATGGTTTAAGCCCAGTTGGCAACTCAGCCATGCAGCCGCTACCTCACCCCCCTCCCCTTCCTCCCCCCTGCTCCCGGAGGGATGGGGAGAAGAATCAAAAGAATGTAACTACCACGGACTGAGATTAGAGCAGTCCAGTAACTAAGGTATAGCATAAAACCACTACTGCAACCACCAATAATAATAATGATAAGGAAAATAACAAGGGAAGAGAATACAGCTGCCCACCACCTGCCGGCTGAAACCCAGCCCGACCTGAGCAGTAATCTAACCCTTCCACGTAACTGTCCCCGTCTATATAGTGGGCATGACGTGCTGTGGTATGGAATACCTCTTCGGTTAGTTTGGGTCAGGTGTCCTGTCTCAGCTTCCTCTTGGCTTCCGCTCCTCCCTGGCAGAGCATGAGACTCAGAAAGTCCTTGGTCAGAGTGAAAATATCTTAGCAGCAACTAAAAACCTCAGTGTTATCAGGGTTGTTCCCAGGCTGAAAGTCAAGAACACAGCACTGCACCAGCTACTAAGAAGGAGAAAAATGACTGCTACTGCTGAACCCAGGACAGGATCCACCCCTTATTCCATACCGTTCACATCATGCTCAGATCCCACATTTTCAATATACCATCACTCTTATCTCATGTATACGCATATATATACATGCACACACACACAGAGGGGGAGAGAGAGAGATATCATTCCTTAGTGCATGGACCAATCCCTATAAAGCTGCTGAGTCCATCCGGTCCATGACGTTGGGCTCCATCTCTTGTAATGGTCTTTCAGAGCATGAGAGACAGTGTGCAGTACTGGATTGTTGCCTCCTGACGATACCGCAGAACTTGTCTGGTTTCATCAAAGTTCATTCTTTGTTGGGATGATGGTCGGAGGGAAGTCAGGGCCAGCTGCTGATGACCTGAAGATATCTTGTTGGTGGGCTATAAAAGTGCTACATAGCAGGCAACAGCATGCAATTGAGTTCATTGGCTGTTTTCCCCTAAAATCAAATCCCCTTGAGGTACACATTGGAATTCCCCATCTTCCTGCATTACCCGCCAAGTATATCCGGGTCCCTGAGCACAAGCAATCCCACGAGTGGGTTTGCCTTTACCTGAAGCAGGAATAACCCAGACTGTCTTCCCCAGCAAATTCTTTATGTGCACCACAGGAACGTTGTCCCCCTCTACAGTATGTAAAAGTTCTGACTGGGTTGGGCCAGCCCTGTTGGCAGATCCTCTGGTGTTGACCAACCAGGTGGCTTTTGGTAAATGCGCATCCCAATGTTTGAAAGTCCCACCACCCATTGCTCTCAGTGTAGTTTTTAATAGCCCATTGTACCGTTCGATTTTCCCAGAGGCTGGTGCATGATAGAGGATGTGTTATACCCACTCAATGCCATACTCTTTGGCCCAAGCGTCTATAAGGCTGTTCCAGAAATGAGTCCCATTGTCTGACTCAATTCTCTCTGGTGTGCCGTGTCGCCACAAAATCTGTTTCTCAAGACCCAGGATAGTGTTCCGAGCAGTGGTGTGGGGCACAGTATATGTTTCCAGCCATTTGGTGGTTGCTTCCACCATGGTAAGCACATGGCGCTTGCCTTGGCGGGTTGGTGGGAGTGTGATATAATCAATCTGCCAAGCCTCCCCATATTTGTACTTCAGCCATCGTCCTCCCTACCAAAGAGGCTTTAACCGTTTAGCTTGCTTAATTGCAGCACATATTTCACAGTCGTGAATAACCTGGGCAATAGTGTCCATTGTTAAGTCCACCCCTCAATCACGAACCCATCTGTATGTTACATCTCTGCCCTGATGGCCTGAAGTGTCGTGGGCCCACTGGGCCAAAAATAATTCACCCTTATGTTGCCAATCTAAATCCATCTGAGCCACTTCAATCTTAGCAGCTTGATCCACTTGTTGGTTGTTCTGGTGTTCCTCAGTAGCCTGACTCTTGGGTACATGAGCACCTACATGGAGTACATTCACCAGCAGGTTCTGCACCTGGGCAGCGATATCTTGCCACAGTGCAGCAGCCCAGATGGATTTACCTCTGCGTTGCCAGTTGCTCTGCTTCCATTGCTGCAACCACCCCCACAGGGCATTTGCCACCCTCCTTGAGTCAGTATAAAGTACTGGCCACTTTTCTTGTTCAGGAATGTCCAAGGCCAGCTGGATGACTTTCTCCTCTGCAAACTGACTTGATTCACCCTCCCCTTCAGCAGTTTCTTCAACTTGTTGTCAAGGACTCTATACAGCTGCCTTTCATATCCCATGCTTTCTCACAAAGCGACAGGACCTGTCAGTAAACAAGGCATACTGCTTTTCACTTTCTGACAGTTTATTTTATGGTGGGGCCTCTTCAGCACGCATCACTCCTTCCTCCTCTGGTGACATTCCAATATCTTTGCCCTCTGGCCAGTCCATGATGACTTCTAGAATTCCTGGGCGACTGGGATTTCCTATTCGAGCTCGTTGTGTAATTAATGCAGCCCACTTGCTCCATGTAGCATCAGTTGCATGATGTGTAGAGGAGACCCTGCCTTTGAACATGCAGCCCAGCACGGACATTAGTGATGCCAGGAGGAGCTGTGCTTCAGTGCCAATCACTTCTGAAGCAGCTTGAACCCCTTCATAGGCTGCCAGTATTTCTTCTTCAGTTGGGGTATAGGTGGCCTCAGTTCCTCTGCATCCCTGACTCCAAAAGCCGAGGGGTCGACCTCGAGTTTTCCCTGGAGCTTTCTGCCAGAGGCTCCAGGCAGGACCATTCTCCCCAGCTGCAGTGTAGAGTACATTTTTAACATCTGGCCCAGTCCGGACTGGTTCAAGAGCTACTGCATTTATTATGTCTCGTTTAATTTGCTCAAAGGCTTGTTGTTGCTCAGATCCCCATTTAAAATCGTTCTTCTGGGGCACATGGTAGACAGGGCTTACAATCAAACTGTAATTTGGGATGTGCATTCTCCAGAACCCCACAACACCCAAGAAAGCTTGTGTATATTTCTTATTACTTGGTGGAGACATTGCTGTTATCTGGTTGATCACATCTGTGGGGATCTGGCGACATCTGTTGCAGTCAAAGTTTGAGTAGCTTCTGTACTTGTCACTGGGGCTGGTGTAGCTGCTGTGCTTGGAGCTGGAGTAGCTGCTCTATCTGTTGCTTTACCATCAGATCCAGGGATATTTTTTTCCTTTTGAAGGTGCTGGATAGTGTTGGACAGGGCTCTGTAAGCAGAGGTCAAGCCCCAGCGCATTGCCATGATTTGTCCCTCTCTGGTATGACCAGGATGACAACACACCTCATCTAAGTGTTTTACTAATTTTTCTGGTTTTGCACTTGTTCAGTAGTCCACTCCTTGATCATGAGTCCATCTGTATGCTGCATCTCTGCACTGATGACCTGAGCTGTCATGGTCCCACCAGGCTCAAAATAACTCACCCTCCCCTCCAGCAGTTTCTGCAGCTTGTTGTTGGGGATTCCATACAGCTGCCTTCCATCTCCGACATTTCCAAAGCACTGGAGAGGTCCAGTGGACTAGAAACTCTCCCATACAGTCCCAAACACTCTGCCACTCATGACTGTCCAGCCTCAGGGAAAATCTCTTGGTCATCCGAGATAGTGGTCTAACCCCAGACAAGGCCCAAGCCTGACTCTGCTTAACTCTCGGGATCAGACAAAATGGTTGTGGGTAAAACACGCTCTGAATGCATGCCAACACGGTGATCCTCAGGGCAGTCAGGAAGCAGGTCTCAAGGGTACCCTAAGGCCATTCAAACCCTTCAGAACTCTCAAATGAGGCTGCTGTACTTGTCCCTGGGGCTGGTGTAGCTGCTGTGCTTTCCGGCTCTCTCACCACCAGCTGCTCTTTGCCTGAGCCCAGATCTTCCTCCTCTGCCTGGCTGGGAAGTGCTGCATGGTCTCGTGCATCCTCCTGGGGCTTGGACTGGGGAATGCTCTTGGCCGCCGCAGGGCTGGGCTCGGCCTTCGGGCTCGGCTTCTCCACCACCACCCTCTGCTCGGCGGCAGGGCTCAGCTCCTCTGCCGCCTCCTTCATGGTGTCCCGGTCCCGGGGGCAACTCTCCTGGGCCGTTTCGGCCGCCGGCAGCTCTCGCGGCCGCCCCGCCTCTGCTTCCCCTCCTCCCTTTTGGAGCTCGCCCTTATTACAAGCCATTTCAATAAAGTACAATGAAACAAGAACTTTAACCCAAAACCCATATCCGAAAGCTAACATAACAAATACCAGCTGTAAGTAAGGTACAACAGGCTGAAACCATGAACTCAAGAGAATCAAGAGCCAATAAATCAGCATAGTGACGAGTGGCTATTAATCCTGCCTTTATCTCAACCCTTCGAGCCCCACGTTGGGCGCCAAAAAGAGCTGTCGTGGCTTAAGCCTCTAACCCCCCCACGCAGTTTTTTCACTCACTCACTGCTCTCTCTTTCTTCCCCCAGTCCCGGGGGGATGGGGAGGAGAACCAAAAAAATGCAACTCCCACAGGTTGAGATAAGAACAGTTTTTTAACGAAGGTATAACACAAATCACTACTGCTACCACCAGTAATAATACAAGAGGAAAACAAGGAAAGAGAATACAAATGCTCACCAAGCCTGACCCAGCCAGTGAACCCCCAACAGCGAACCCCCCCCCAGTGCTCCACCACACCCTTCCGGGTCTCTACCCTCCGTTTTCACATCCTGGGCAAGACATGCTGTGGTATGGAATAACCTCTTTGGTCAGTTTGGGTCAGGTGTCCTGTCTCTGCTTCCTCCCAGCTTCCCCTCCTCCCTGGCAGAGCATGAGACTCAGACAGTCCTTGGCCAGACCAAAACATTACCAAGCAGTAACTGAAAGCACTGGTGTTATCAGCACAGTTCCCAGGCCCAAAATCAAAAACACAGCGCTGCACCAGTTACCAGGAAAAAGGGAAGTTTAGATTGGATATAAGCAGAAAGTTCTTTATTGTAAGGGTGGTGATAGATAAAACCCCACAAGCAGTAAACTAAAGCCATAGGAGACTGTCATGTTTTAAGCCCAGCTGGTAAGCCAGAACCACGCAAGTGCTCACTCACTCCCCCCTCTTCCTCCCCCCCCTCCTGGAGGATGGATTGGAGAATCAAAAGAATGTAACTCCCATGGGTTTAGATAAGAACAGTCCTGTAACTAAGGTGTAACACAAAACCACAACTGCTATCACCAGTAATAATAATGACAAGGGAAATAACAAGGAAAGAGAATACATCCGCTCACCACCTGCCAACCGATACCTTGCCCAACCTGAACTCTCCTGGGTAACTGTCCCCAGTTTATATAGTGGGTATGACGTGCTCTGGTATGGAATACCCCTTTTTCTAGGCTGGGTCAGTTGTTTTGTCTCTGCTTCCTCTCGGCTTCCCCTCCTCCTTTGCAGAGCATGAGACTCAGAAAGTCCTTGGTCAGACTAAACATTGCTTAGCAACAACTAAAACCAGCGGTGTTATCAGGGTTGTTCCCAGGCTGAAAGCCAAAAACACAGCACTGCACCAGCTACTAAGGAGAAAAATGATTACTACTGCTGAGCCCAGGAAAGGAAACAGGCAGTCTTTAGAAGTGGGGCAGTACTACAGTTTTTATATCCCCAGTCCTGGTCAGGAGATGATTTGGCCTTTGTTGAGGCATGCACTGGGGAAGCAATAGAGGGCATGAATTCCATTAGCGGAGCAAATATTCACCCTTCCTTGAAAAGATGAGTACATCTAGATGTGGGGCTTCAGATTCGGGAGTCATAGCCAAGAGAAGAGCTTCAACAAGCTGTTGTAGAAATTATCAATTTTCTTGACATTCTTTATATGAGGTATTGGTACGCAAACATCAAGTCTCTCATTACAGTCTTCATGTCAGTTCTTATGGACTTCAGAAGGGCCAAGATTCAAATGCCCTTGCAACATGAAAGAGTAGAGGACTGAACTGTTTTAGTTTTCATGCAACTATTTTAGTTTTAATGCAATGATTTGCATGAAGAATGAAAGCTGTAACTCACAAGAAGTTGAGAAGTGGTTTGCTTTGTTTGCAATTCATTTCAAAAAATCAGCATATGCAAGTGGTTTCTGTTGGTTTGCTGTTAGAATTATAAAATCATAGAATAGTTAGGGTTGGAAAGTAACTTAAGATCATCTAGTTCCAATCCCCCTGCCATGGGCAGGGGCACCACACATTAAAACATGCCACTCAAGTCTCTATCCAACCTGGCCTTGAACACCACCAGGGATGGAGCATTCAAAGCTTCCCTGGGCGACCCATTCCAGTGCCTCACCACCCTCACAGTAACGAATTTCTTCCTCACATCCAATCTAAACTTCCCCTGTTTAAGTTTGTACCCGTTACCCCTTGTCCTCTCACTACAGTCCCTCATGAAGAGTCCCTCCCCAGCATCCTTATAGGCCCCCTTCAGATACTGGAAGGCTGCTATGAGGTCTCCACGCAGCCTTCTCTTCTCCAGGCTGAACAGCCCCAACTTTCTCAGCCTGTCTTGTTACGGGAGGTGCTCCAGTCCCCAGATCATCCTCGTGGCCTTCCTCTGGACTTGTTCCAACAGTTCCATGACCTTCTTATGTTGAGGACACCAGAACTGCACACAATACTCCAAGTGAAGTCTTGCAAGAGCAGAGTAGAGGGGCAGGATCATCTCCTTCGACCTGCTGGTCACTCTCCTTTTGATGCAGCCCAGGATACAGTTGGCTTTCTGGGCTGCAAGCTCACACAGCTGGCTCATGTTCATTTTCTTATCGCCCAACACCCCCAAGTCCTTCTCCACAGGGCTGCTCTGAATCTCTCCTCTGCCCAACCTGTAGCTGTGCCTGGGATTGCTCCGACCCAGCTGTAGGACCTTGCACTTTGCATGGTTAAACTTCATCAGGTTGGCATCAGCCCACCTCACAAGCATGTCAAGGTCACTCTGGATGGCATACCTTTCCTCCAGTGTATCAACCGTACCACACAGCTTGGTGTCATCAGCAAAGTTGCTGAGGGTACACTCAATCCCACTGTCCATGTCACTGACAAAGATGTTGAACAAGACCAGTCCCAACACCAATCCCTGAGGGACACCACTCGTTACTGGTCTCCAGCTGGACATTGAGCACAACTCTTTGCAAGCAGCCATCCAGCCAGTTCTTTATCCACTGAGTGGTCCACCTATCAAATTAATGTCTCTCCAACTTAGAGACAAGGATGTTGGGTGGGACAGTGTCAAATGCTTTGCACAAGTCCAGGTAGATGACATCAACTGCTCTACCCCTGTCCATCAGTTCCACAGCCCCATCATAGAAGGCCACCAGATTGGTCAGGCAGGATTTCCCCTTAGTGAAGCCATGCTGGCTTGTCACCAACCACCTTGTTGTTTTTCATGTGCCTTAGCATGCCTTCCAGGAGAATCTGCTCCACGATTTTGCCAGGCACAGAAGTGAGGCTGACTGGTCTGTAGTTCCCTGGGTCATCCATTTTCCCCTTCTTGAAAATGGGATTATATTTCCGTTTTTACAGTCATCGGGAACTTCACCTGACTGCCATGATTTTTCAAATATGATGGACAGTGGCTTAGTAAATTCATTTGCCAGCTCCTTCAGGACCTGCAGATAGATTTCATCAGGTCCCATGGACTGGTGTACATTCTGATTCCTAAGATGGTCTCAAACCAGACCCTCTCCTACAGTGTTCCCAGGGTATTCATTCTCACAATCCCTGCGTCAGCCTTTCAAGACTTGGGTGGTGTGGTCAGAGCAGTTGCCGGTGAAGACTGAGGCAAAGAAGTCATTAAGAACCTCAGCCTTCTCCAAATCCAGGGTAGCCAGTTATCCCAATAGCTTTCAGAGGGGGCCCACGTTGTCCCTAGTCTGTCTTTTACTTGCAATGTACCTATAGAATCCCTTCCTGATATCTTTAACTTCCCTAGCCAAGTTTAATTCTAAATGGGCCTTAGCTTTCCTAACCAGGTTCCTAGCTTCCCAGACAACATCCCTGTATTCTTCCCAGGCCGCCTGTCCTTGATTCCACCTTTTATAAGCCTCTTTATTTTTCCTTTGAATATTCCTCAGGAGCTCCTTATCCATCCAAGGAGGTCTCCTGGCCCTCCTGCTGCACTTCCTTTTAGTTGGGATGCATCGTTCCTGAGCTTGCAGCACGTGATCCTTGAATATCAACCAATAGTCTTGGGCCCCCCTGCCCTCTAGGGCTATATCCCCTGGAACCTTACTGAGCAGGTTCCTTAAGAGGCCAAAGTCTGCTCTCTTCAAGTCCAGGGCAGTGAGCTTGCTGCACTCTCTTCTCACTGTCCTGAGGATCTTGAATTTGACCATCTTCCCGGTCTCTCCTCTCTGTTTTCACCTCCCAGGCATGACATGCTGTGGTATGGAATAACATCTTTGGTCAGTTCTTGTCAGGTGTCCTGTCTGCTTTCTCCCGGCTCCCCTCCTCCCTGGCAGAGCATGAGACTCAGAAAGTCCTTGTCCAGTCCAAAACACTACCAAGCAGTAACTGAAAACACTGGTGTTATCAGCGCTGTTCCCAGGCCCAAAATCAAAAACACAGCGCTGCACCAGCTACCAAGGAGAAAAATGACTGCTGCTGCTGAACCCATGACAGTATGATAAAGCCCACAAATGTTATACCATCTTTTGGTCATAACAGCACCTTCCTGCAATCCCAAATTGCATATTATTCAGCCTTTTTTTTCAGTGAATGCTGCAGTGATTTGGATTTAAGACTTTCACTTAGGGGCTTTCTTTCTTCTTAGATTAAATGTATTTTATCCTCAATCTTATGTCCGTTATAAGTTTTTAAAAAAGAATACATACATATTTGGACAAGTTATTATGTGAGACTTAAATTTACATTTAAAAAATGTTCATGTATTCATCAATTTACTCTTTCATTTTTAGTAAGCTATAGTATTAAGATGAATGCTATTTTCCTAAGTAAAATATTGTATTATTGTCTGTGTTATATATTTATACAGCTGCCTTAGAGTTATTCTGTTAGACAGGGAGAAAAGCTCCAGTTCTTATAATTACTATCTCATAAATATGTCAAGTAAAGAGAGGTTCAAATATGCTATAATAATACTGATTTTACTGAACCCTTTTTCTTGAACAAAGAATAAAAATTTGAGTGTTAGTGTTCGCATTAAAGAATAACCCTAACTTTGCAATTACTGCATTTACAAGATATTTAATTATAGTGTTTGTGCATTAACATGAACGTAGCTTTCTCACTATGTTTTTGGGCCTGAGCACTGCTGAGCTAGAAGCCCATTTTATTCCTGTAAATAATGCCTTAAGAGTGTAATCCTCAAGCACATTTAGGTTTAGAAGCCACGCATTTGCTTTGTTTTCTGTCTCTATGACATGATTACTATGACTCATTTTAAAGCACTTTAAATATTTATTGTAATAATATTTCAAGTGTTAATTACAGTGGTAATGAAAATAGCCAAATGCCACATATCAAGAATGAACATTTATCTGTACTGTTAATGTGATATGCTAGATTTCATTAAGCAGTAATGGGGTAGCGAATGTGTCACAAATTACAGTTGCATCTGTTACTAGACCACATTAGTGCCAAAATCACTGCAAATGCAGACATAGGGTTCATTAGCCAACCACTTCTCCTGACCAGTCCATCCTTTGTGTTTGTGAACTGCGGGGTCCACAGGAAGGAAAATTCACACCTTTTGTAACATAGCAGTGGGGAAGTCAGATGTCTCCCTAATCCAGGCCCAGCTTTCACATCCAGAATTCAGTTACAGTCTTGCAGTTTGAGTGAGATGGGTAGAGTCTCAGCAGACTCTGACGGCACTGCAGACTGCAGCAGTCTGTAACCTCATCATTTCTGATGTGAGACCAATAATGACTGCTGACAGGTTCTATATGCAAGCGAAGGTTTTTCTTGTGTATCGGTTTCTATCTTCTCTCAAGCAGTTATTAATTTATATTATCATTAGCAGTTCGAAGGATGATAATTTGCAGCAGTTAATGAGATCTTTCACTGAACTTATAATTTTTAAATTAACTGGCATTAAGTCGCTCTTTCAAACAATGTAATTAATACATAAAACACCCCCCCTCCAACTCGAATCCTGAACTAATGCAAACAAACAAATCCCAGAGCAACCTTGCATGTCCAGAACAAGACAGGAGTGCATTTTTTAGGATTGCCAACTGCCCAATTTGATCAAGACAGTCCTGATTTGGGTACATTTAAAATGGCCTAATTTCAAGCACTGAATTTCTATTATTAAGTAGCAGTGGACCTGAAATAATATATGAAAGTTCATTTACCTCGCAAGAAATTTGAAAATTTGATTAAGCATAGATCATTTGTTTCCCAAATAAAAGTCAGCAATGTTGAAGCCAGATAGAGACTCCACTTGAATGAAGATTATCTTTGACAGACACATGTACACGTGCAAACATGCACAAACCCTGAAAATAACTGGCAGTAAATGTTTTGCTCAAGGCATCTTAACAGGTGTTTAGTAAGGACATTAGCCTACTGTTCAAACAAAGCTGGCTTGCTTCAGAAATTTTTAATCAGAATGATCCACAAACCCCCTCAGCATACAAAACTTAAAAAATTTGTTGCATATAGAGTTTACATTTGAAAGCAAGCCAAGTTTTGGACTGCAAGTCTGGAGGCGGTTACTGAGAGCCGTGTGCCTTAACGTGGTTTGCCTTGTCCTGTCCTTTTTTATCAGACGTTCCATATATGGAGCCTTGGGGATGAGGAGTTCGAAATCCCACCCATTACCCCCCCACCCGAGTCAGACCCCATGCTGGGGATGTCAGATGTGCTGCTGCCCTTTCAGGGCCTTGGTGATCAACTGCCTCCACAAGGAAATGAATTTACACCTCAGTTTCCCCCTCAGAGCTTGGATCTTCTCTCTATTACACTATCCTGCAATCTTGTGGAGCAAGATAGCGTCATCTACAGCAATGGATTGCATATGGTAGGTCTGGTTCTTTATGTGTCTCCATTGCCTAATGTCAGAGCACAGTAATGCAGATTTGTGTCATTTATCAGTTTTAATTGACCTCTCAGAAGATCTGATGATTTCTCAGTGTTGTAGCCCAAAAAAGCATTTGCCAGTGCTCTGTATCATGTGCAGGCACGTTCTGTATGAATGCTGACATGTGTTGTCAGTGTTATACAGCAAACAATGATACACTATTATTCATTTCCCTAAGGCAGTTGGCAAATGGTTAAGGGTTTAATATTGGTGGATTCAGGAAACATGGTTGTCAATGTACAGTGCAAGGGTATACTGTGTGTGAACAGATCCCTTGTGAAGAAGCAGTCAGGCTTTATAAATACAGTGTTCTAAATTTGGGAATCGACTTGGAAACCCATATCCATTGACATCATGTGCGTCCCAAGTGCTGCTAAAGTTTAAAAAGGTGTTATACAGTTGACACTGGCATCAAGAATTGAAAGACCATTCTGTTGGCCAGGGTGAACTACAGCATTCAGAAGGAATTGTTTGTCTGTATTTCAAGTACAGAATCATAGAACCAATTAGGTTGGAAAAGACCTTTAACATCATCAAGTCCAACCATTACCCCAGGACTGCCAAGACCACCCCTAAACCATGTCATTGAGGGCCTCATCTACATGGTTTTTGAACACTTCCAGGGACGGTAATTCCACTACTTCCCTGGGCAGCCTGTTCCAGTACCTGATCACCCTCTCGGTGAAGAAATTTTTCCTGATATCCAATTTAAACCTCCCCTGGTGCAGCTTGAGGCCGTTACCTCTTGTCCTATTGCTTGTTACCTGGGAGAAGAGACCGACCCCTACCTCACTCCAACCTCCTGTAGAGGAGTTGTAGAGAGAAATAAGGTCCCCCCTGAGCCTTCTCTTCTCCAGACTAAATAACCCCAGTTCCCTCAGCTGTCCTCATAAGACTTATTCTCCAGATCTTTCACCACTTCTGTTGCCCTTTTCTGGACCTGCTCCAACACCTCAGTGTCTTTTTTACAGTGAGGGGACTGGACCTGAACACAGTATTAGAGGTGCGGCCTCACCAGTGCTGGGAACAGGGGGGTGATCACTGCCCTGGCCCTGCTGGCTACGCTATTTCTGATACAGCCCAGGATGCTGTTGGCCTTCTTGGCTGCCTGGGCACAAGCTGGCTCATGTTCAGCCAGCCATCAATCAGCACACCCAGGTCCTTTTCCACCAAGCAGCTTTCCAGCCACTCTTCCCCAAGCCTGTAGTGTTGCATGGGGTTGTTGTGGCCCAGCTGCAGGACCCAGCACTTTGCCTTGTTGAACCTCATACCACTGGCCACAGCCCCATCGATCCAACCTGTCCAGATCCCTCTGCAGAGCCTTCCTATCCTTCAGCTGATCAACACTCCCAGCCAACTTGGTGTCATCTGAAAATTTACTGAGGGTGTACTCAATCCCCTCATCCAGATCATCAATATTAATTGATATTAAATTACATTAAACATATTAAAATATTTTAAAAAGATATTAAACAACACTGCCCCTAACACTGAGCCCTGAGGGATACCACTAGTGACTAGTCGCCAACTACATGGGATGCCATTTACCACAGCTCTCTGGGCTCAGCCATCCATCCAGTTTCCAACCCAGCGAAGAATACTCCTATCTAGGCCATGAGCAGCCAATTCCTCCAGGAAAATGCTGTGGGAGACAGTGTTAAATACTTTACTTAAGTCCAAATAGACAATGTCTACAACTTTTCCCTCATCAACCAGGTGGGCCACCTTATCGTAGAAGGATATCAGGTAGGTTAAGCAGGACCTGCCCTTCATGAACCCATGCTAACTGGACCTCTGTTTTCACACAGTTGATTTATGATCTTACTTAGGATCATCTGCTCCATGACCTTCCCTGGCACTGAGGTCAGGCTGACAGGCCTGTAGTTCCCAGAGTCATCCTTCCTACACTTTTTGTAGAGAGGCACCACATTGGCCAACCTCCAATCCTCTGGGACCTGCCCACTAGACCAGGACTGCTGATATATGATGGAGAGTGGCTTAGCAAGCTCCTCTGCCAGCTCTTTCAGCACTATTGGGTGTAACTAATCTGGCCCCATAGACTTATACGTCTAAGTGGAGCAGGAGGTCATTAACTATATCTTCCTGAATTATGAGGACTTCAGTCTTCATCCCTGCCATCCAACTCAGGGAACCGAGTACCCTGAGGATGTCTCGTATGACTTAAAGTCTGAGGCAAAGGCAGCATTAAGTACCTCAGCCTTCTCATCCTCAGTCACTAGGTTTCCCCTGGTATCCAGTAGAGGATGGAGGTTCTCCTTGGCCCTGCTTTTATTGCTAATATATTTGAAAAAGTACTTTCTATTATCTTTTATGGCAGTGGCCAGATTTAGTTCCATCTGTGCCTTTGCCTTTCTAACTTTCTCTCTACATAACCCAACAATATCCTTATACTTTTCATGGCATAACTGTCCCTTCTTCCACAGGTGATAAATTCTCTTCTTTATTTCCTGAGTTCCAGTAGTTTCTTCCTGTTCAGCCAGGCTGGTTTCTTCCCCACCAATTTCAGTTTTGGCACATAGGGACCTGCGCCTTAACGATTTCATTCTTGAAGAGCGTCCAGCCTTCCTGGACCCTTTGTCCTTCAGTAATGTTTCCCAAGGAATTCTGACCACCAGCATCCTAACCAGGCCAAAGTCAGCCCTCCAGAAGTCTAAGGTGGAGGTTTTGCTGATCTTCTTCCTGACTTCTCCAAGGATTGAAAATCCAATCATTTTGTGACCACTTTGCCCAAGATGGCCTCCAACCATCATAGAATCATAGAATCATAGAATCATAGAATCATAGAATAGTTTGGGTTGGAAAGGACCTTAAGATCATCTAGTTCCAACCCCCCTGCCATGGGCAGGGACACCTCACACTAAATCATGCCACCCAAGGCTCTGTCCAACCTGGCCTTGAACACCACCAGCGATGGAGCATTCACAACTTCCCTGGGCAACCCATTCCAGTGCCTCACCACCCTTACAGTAAAGAATTTCTTCCTCATATCCAATCTAAACTTCCCCTCATCACCCACCAGTCCATCTGTGTTTGCAAACAGCAAATCTAGCCAGGCATCTCCCCTAGCTGGCTCACTAACCAGCTGGGTTAGGAAGTTATCTTCCACACCCTCCAAGAATCTCCTGGATTGCTGCTTCTCTGCTGTGTTATACTTCCAGCAGACATCTAGTTGGTTGAAGTCCCCCACAAGAACAAGGGCAAGTGATTGTGAAAGTTCTTCTGGTTGTTCAAAGAACACTTCATCTGTAGCTTCATCCTGGCTGGGTGGTCTGTAAGAGACTCCTGCTTGGTTGTAACAGATATCTGCTTGGTTGGTCTTCCCCCTGATCTTCACTCACAAACATTCAGCCTTCTCACTCACAACACTGAGTTCAAGGCAGTCGATGCACTCCCTAACATACAGGACCCGCATCTGACAGCGATCAGGGTATTTTGAAAGTGCAGTATTGAGAGTAGCTCAGAAAGGGAGCCAGACACAGTATGCCAGCAATAAAAACCCTTTCATTTCCCTTTTTTCTGTATATTCCATGGGCTAAATTTGTATAAACTGAAATCGATGATTTTTTTATTTTTTTTTTTACTCCTAATAGAAGTGATAGGGATGTGTTATCTTGACCATACTCAGAAACACAGGGCTATAAGAAGAATTTGTTCTGTCCAGTGCTCTTGTTGATCATAGAGGCTGAGGCAGGTTGGGCCTGTTCTCCTGTTCCTGGGCTGTTTCTAGCACCCAGGAATGGGGAGCAATGATCTGGGTGTGGGGAAGGGCCAAGTGACGGGGACGCTTAGGCTAATTCCTGTGATCATTCCAGTTAATTGCAACAATCAAAACCAAGGCTGTATGGCGTCTTCTCCAGAATCTATACATACTGTATGGATGCGATTTCAGAGGAAGGTCATACAGTTTCCACTTGTATATCCCTTTTATTGGGGGATCTCCCTGCTTGGATTTCTCTAAGCTTTGTGCAGTAACATTCATACTCACAGTGATGAGACACAGCTGTGAGTCAGTTTATCATACTTGGTATTTTAAACTCAGTGGTTACAATTAGCATTAGTTTCTATATTGCATATTGAAGACAGAGTGAGTGTTTAGCTTGAACAGATATTTTACATCAACTTCTAATTAGCTGTTTTGTATAGGACCTTTTGCTAAACTTGGTGTAGTGAAAATACAGATTTACTGCTGGACTGTAATAAAGTTTGTGTTGTCATGTTTATGATTTCATGTGCATCTATTTTTCTTTTTTATTGTTCTGGCAAGTGAAAATTAATTAAAGATTTACAAATCAACATGCAGCAAATGTTTCTCTGGAATTCTGCAGGCTGCTGACTTTGTTGCAAATTTTAATGTTTCCTTGGAGGTCATGAAGAGTAGCTAGCACTAATATAGAACTAAGCACAAGCTGCTCACTACTTAAGAGGTACAGAATTCAGTAATCCCATGGATACAAAGCAGTGACTGCCTAAAACAGGCCTTGAAGGCTATAATGCTTTTTTCAAATCCCATTTCAAATGGGATTTTGTATGCAGTGGACATTTTGAGCAACTGCTAAAGAAAAATCAGAACAATATAACCTGAGAGTCAAGAATGTTATGCTGAAAACTAAAGTGATAGAGCATGTGTACACCAAATACAATGAAATTTGGTGTATTTGGCAGTCCTGGGGTAGCAGTTGGACTTGATGATAAAGGTCTTTTACAACCTAGTTGACTCTATATGATGAACCTTGCTCAGAAATATGTAATGCATTTCATGGGCTGGATTAGTGTTGTGTTACGTATATGAGTATGTCCTCAATGTCATCAAGTGGTTTGTAACCTGACCCAGTTTTGCCTTTTAATTTTGCATCCTTTCACTGAATGTGATTCTTCCATGAGTAAATACTTCCATGAGTCACCTTAACAGTTCCAGCCAGAAGAGGCCTCCTGGTTAGATATCTATTCTCTTGCCTCTTCTCGCACTGTGGGTGAAAGGCTTTACATAATTTATAAACTGTGAAATGTAGAAATTAATTTCAGTGTTCATTGACTTCAGTGGTAAGAATTTGTTTCCATATAGGTCAAAGTGAAGATCTAGAGAAGCTCATGTCTTCTTAATCCTTGGTAGTCTGGTGGCATTTTCTTGGGTGACTGCCAGTTCAAAGCTGCAGATTGGGAACTTCTGTGTAGTTTTGCTACAGAATTGATGAATTGTGTGATTTCACATGGAGGAGCCACATAGGGAGGTTTGTGTGTCAGACACTTCCCCATATCTGCTTGATTGGTTTTATACTGTGAACTGGAATGGCCCCTGCCATTGTGTTTTAGTCAGTAGTCATCTTTTTTGCTTGTAAATGCTGGGTAGCTTCAGGAAGTTTAAAAACATTAGCAAAGGGTCCTTGCATAGGTTTCCACTGAGATCTCATAGTTCTCTTTAGTACTCAAATTTTCCACCAGTTAATCTGTATTGCAAAAATAGAAAATGGAAACATTGTATAATACTTTATGTGAAAAATGTTCACTTTATTAAACTGGTAAATAATTATTAATGATATTAGAATAATCTTTAAATTAGACATTTCATGAATTACCTTGCCTTGAAGCTATGAAAACTTTATTGCAGCAATAAAAAAATGTAAAGGAGGCATTTTGACTATGAAATTTAATTTCATGGTCAATTGAATTTACTGTATCTGAAAGAACTAAAGATGGGGTTGTAAAATAATTATGATGCTTGTATACACTTACAGAATAATGCTCTTATCCAGTAATAATAGGATAATCTTGTTTTAAGACTGTATTAATAATGTGTTCATAATCCCTAAACCTTCTTTAGCTGAATATAAACTTAAATTATTTTATTACGAACTGCACTGAGTTTATTGATTATTTTGTTAAGCATTAGAGAGCTTTACTGTAAGCAATATTCAATTTAGATAAATGTAGTCCTACCCTGTTGAAAAGTCCACCTTGAAGAAATTTCATGAGATTTTAAATTGCAAATATTGAAAAACTAAAATGGGCTTGGACAGAACTACCATTAATACTGTGTGTCTTCAGCTTTTTTCTATGTACTACCTGACATGTTCACCTATAAACTTGAATGCAGAAGAGTCAGAGGTATGGTTAAAATGAGGTTATGTCAAGGTTTTCCTATGTCTCCCTTAGGGCATGGAGTTGGCTAGCTACCTTGTAATACTTCTGCAAGTATCTCAGATATTTCCCACAGGAAGACCAAAAAAATAAGATTCTATTTTTAACACAATCTTTGTCTATTATTACATTGAAAAAATAATTTGTGGTGCCAGAAGGTTATCTATTCGCAGCATAAATATGACCTAGCAATTATTAAAAGATAATATCAATTACTTAATAGTTGTTCATATTATAAAGATACACATTCGTCCTGGGTTCAGCTGTAACAGTTATTTTTCTCCTCCTCAGTAGCTGGTGCAGTGCTGTGTTTTTGACTTTAGTCTGTGTCCTGGGTTCAGCAGCAGCAGTCATTTTTTCTCCTTGGTAGCTGGAGCAGCGCTGATAACACCAGTGTTTTCAGTTGCTGCTTCATAACGTTTTGGTCTGACCAAGGACTTTCTGAGTCTCATGCTCTACGGGGGAGGGGGGGGGCCGGGAGGAAGCAGAGAGAGAACACCTGACCCAAACAGACCAAAGAGCTGTTCCATGCCACAGCACGTCATGCCCAGGATGTAAAAAATTGGGGGCAGGAACCCGGAAGTCTCTCTCTCTCTCTCTCTGCTCGGTCGGGTGGTGAGTGGTTGTATCCTCTTCCTTTGTATTTCCCTTGTCATTATTATTATTGGTGGTAGCAGTAGTGATTTGTATTATACCTCAGTTACTGGACTGTTCTTATCTCAACCCGTGGGAGCTACATTCTTTCGGTTCTTCTCCCCATTCCCCCCCCATCGGAGTGGGGGGGAAAGAGAGAGAGAAGTGAAATTTACAGCTTAAACCACGACAGTTCTTTTTGGCGCCCAACGTGGGGCACGAAGGGTTGAGATAAAGGGCAAGGATTAATAGCCACTCGTCACAATGCTGATTTATTGGCTCTCAGAGTTGTTGCTCTGGTTCTCACAGGTTCAGCATATGATACTTTACTTACAGCCGATACTTTTTATCTTAACATTTTTCACATTTGGGTTTTGGGTTAAGGTTCTTGTTACATTGTACTTTGTTGCACTGACTTTTAATACAATAGACTCAGTGATCATGAAACTGACCCGGTTTGTGTTTCCAGTGTGGTCACCAACTCTATACTTTGGGAGGTATATAATGGAAGTTCTTAGCAATTACACGTCTCTTTTCACCTGCTCAGGTGGTCAGCCTGTGGAGGAGACATTCTTTTGTGCTCCCAGCTCCCCCACCAGACCGTTTACAGCACCATTTGAGAATTCTGAAGGTTTTGAATGGCCTTTAGATACCCTTGAGATCTGCCTGCTGGTGGTGACGGGAATCATCATGTTGACACACATGCTGAGTATGTTTTACTCACGACTATTTTGTCTGGTCCCGGGAGTTATGCATAGTCGGGTTTGGGCCTTGTCTAGGGTTAAATGATGATATAGGTGGTCCAAGAGATTTTCCCCAAGGCTGGATAGTCATGAGTGGCAGGGTGTGTGGGATAGTATGGGCAGGTATCTAGGCCAGTGGGCCCCTCCAGTGCTTTGGAATTTCACTAATGAACAAATGCAAAATCCAGAAAAATTAGTAAAACATTTATAGGAGGTGTGTTGTCATTCTGGTCACACCAGAGATGGACAAATCATGGCAACGTGCTGGGTTTTGTCTCTGCTTACAGAGCCGTGTTTAACACTGTCCAGCATCTTCAAAAGGAAAAAAACGTCCCTGGATCTGAGAGCAGAGTAATGGACAGTGCAGCTACTCCAGCTCCAAGCACAGCGGCTACACCACCCCCAGGGACAAGCACAGCAGCTACTCAAACTCCAACTGTAACAGACAGTGCAGCTAATCCAGCTCCAAGTACAGCAGCTGCACCACCACCAGCGACAGGTACAGCCACGACTCAAAACCCAGTGACAAGTACGGCGGCTACCCAAACCACAGTGATAATCACCGCAGCTAAACCAGAGGACCAACTTGTACCAGTATCAGTTGCCCCTGTAAGCAACAGGAAAAGCAAAGAGGAGGCAAGAAAGATGAAGCAAGACGAAGAAACAACGTACTCACCACCTGGGACAGCATCTGACCAGGAGTCATCATCACATGATGAAGAAGAAGAAGAAGAAGAAGAGGTGACTTCCTGATCTCGGACATCAATCGAGCTACGGAATATGCAAAAAGACTTTACCCGTCAGCCAGGGGAGCACATCATCACCTGGCTGCTCCGATGCTGGGACAATGGGGCCGACAGTCATGAACTAGAAGATAGTGAAGCCAAACAGCTGGGATCACTTGCCAGGGAAGGGGGAATTGACAAAGCAATTGCAAGAGAGAAAAAGTCCCTCAGCCTTTGGAAGCAGCTCTTGGCATCTGTGAAAGATAGGTTTCCATACAAGGATGATGTTATGAGTCGTTCGGCCAAGTGGACTACTCTAGAGAAAGGTATCCAGTCTCTGAGGGAATCAGCCATTGTAGAGACTATCTATACTATCAAGCCAAATGTTGGGGATATACCCATAGATCCAGATGAAGTCGAATGTACACGACCCATGTGGAGGAAATTTACACAGAATGAACCCCCATCATATGCTCACTCACTGGCAACAGTAACCTGGAATGACATAAGACCACCAACAGTGGATGAAATGATTTATAAACTCCGAGAGTTTGAAGACAATCTCACCCTTCCATTATCTTAGCTGTTAAAAAACTGTCCCAAGACCTCAAACAATTGAGAGATGATCTATCCAGCTCCTCACATGTACCAACACACGTCTCAGCTATTAACAGAAGGCGTCCTACTGTTCGAGAGAGAAGATATAGAAGTTATACACCACGGGCCACCCTATGGTTTTACCTGCAGGATCACAGAGAAGATATGATGAAGTGGGATGGAAAGGCTACTTCAGTTTTTGAAGAACGGGTGTGAGAGTTGAAGAGGAGAACAAAGGTCAAGTCTGATCACCCCATGAAGGCTGCAGCTTCAGTCTCTGGTGAGCAGGTCCCAGATGGAGTGGAAAAGCCGATTTTACTCCAGCTCCTGTGATAAGGAATAATTCCTGTCAACAAGACGTGAGTGACCAATGTGATGACTGCTAGAGGGGTCCCGCCTCCAGCCAGGTGGAGGGAGGGGATAATCGGATTTACTGGACAGTGTGGATCGAATGGCCTGGCCCATCAGTCCCACAGAAGTATAAGGCTCTAGTAGATACCGGTGCACAGTGTACTCTGATGCCATCAATCTGTCAAGGGGTGGAACCTATTTCTATTTCTGGAGTGACAGGAGGATCCCAAGAGTTGACTGTACTGGAGGCTGAAATCAGCCTGACTGGGAGGGAATGGCAAAAACACCCCACTGTGACTGGTCCAGAGGCTCCATGTATCCTTGGCATAGACTACCTCAGGAGAGGGTACTTCAAAGACCCAAAAGGGTACCGATGGGCTTTTGGCATTGCTGCTTTGGAGACAGAGGAAATGGAGCAGCTGTCCACCTTGCCTGGCCTTTCAGAGGATCCTTCTGCTGTGGGGTTGCTGAAGGTCGAAGAACAACAAGTGCCAATCGCGACCGTAACAGTGCACCGGCGGCAATATCGCACCAACCGAGACTCCCCGATTCCCATCCATAAGTTGATCCGTAGATTGGAGAGCCAAGGAGTGATCAGTAGGACCCACTCACCCTTTTAATAGCCCCATATGGCCAGTGCGAAAGTCTAACGGAGAGTGGAGACTAACAGTAGACTATCGTGGCCTGAATGAAGTTGCACCATATTGAGTGCTGCCATACTGGACATGCTAGAGCTTCAGTATGAACTGGAGTCAAAGGCAGCCAAGTGGTATGCCACGACTGATATTGCCAATGCCTTTTTCTCAATTCCTCTGGCAGCAGAGTGCAGGCCACAGTTTGCTTTTCCTTGGAGGGGCGTCCAGTACACTTGGAACCGACTGCCCCAGGGGTGGAAACACAGCCTACCATCTGCCATGGACTGATCCGTACTGTACTGGAACAGGGGCAAGCTCCAGAACACCTCCAATACATTGATGACATTATTGTGTGGGGTGATACAGCAGAAGAAGTCTTTGAGAAAGGGAAGAAAACAATCCAAATCCTGCTGTAAGCCGGTTTTGCCATAAAACGGAGTAAGGTCAAGGGACCTGCACAGGAGATTCAATTTTAAGGAATAAAATGGCAAGATGGACACCGCCAGATCCCCACAGATGTGATCAACAAGATAACATCAATGTCGCCACCAACTAATAAGAAAGAAACACAAGCTTTCTTGGGTGCTGTGGGGTTCTGGAGGATGCACATCCCAAATTACAGTTTGATTGTAAGCCCTCTCTATTATGTGACCCGGAAGAAAAATGATTTTAAATGGGGCCCTGAGCAACAACAAGCCTTTGAGCAAATTAAATGTGAGATAGTTTGTGCAGTAGCCCTTGGATCAGTCTGGACTGGGCCAAATGTTAAAAATGTACTGTACACTGCAGCTGGGGAGAACGGTCCTACCTGGAGCCTCTGGCAGAAAGCTCCAGGGAAAACTCGAGGTCGACCCCTCGGCTTTTGGAGTCCGGGATGCAGAGGAACCGAGGCCACCTATACCCCAACTGAAAATGAGATATTGGCAGCCTATGAAGGGGTTTGAGCTGCTTGAGAAGTGATTGGCACTGAAGCACAGCTCCTCCTGGCATCACTATTGCCCGTGCTGGGCACGATGTTCAAAGGCAGGGTCTCCTCTACACATCATGCAACTGATGCTACATGGAGCAAGTGGGCTGCATTAATTACACAGCGAGCTCGAATAGGAAATCCCAGTCGCCCGGGAATTCTAGAAGTCATCATGGACTGGCCAGAGGGCAAAGATTTTGGAAGGTCACCAGAGGAGGAAGGAGTGATGCGTGCTGAAGAGGCCCCACCATAAAATAAACTGTCAGAAAGTGAAAAGCAGTATGCCTTGTTTACTGACAGGTCCTGTCGCTTTGTGAGAAAGCATGGGATATGAAAGGCAGCTGCATAGAGTCCTTGACAACAAGTTGAAGAAACTGCTGAAGGGGAGGGTGAATCAAGTCAGTTTGCAGAGGAGAAAGTCATCCAGCTGGCCTTGGACATTCCTGAATGAGAAAAGTGGCCAGTACTTTATCTCTATACTGACTCCTGGATGGTGGTGAATGCCCTGTGGGGGCGGTTGCAGCAATGGAAGCAGAGCAACTGGCAACGCAGAGGTAAATCCATCTGGGCTGCTGCACTGTGGCAAAACATCGCTGCCCGAGTGCAAAACCTGGTGGTCAAGGTACGCTACGTAGATGCTCACGTACCCAAGAGTCGGGCCACTGAGGAACACCAGAACAACCAACAAGTGGATCAAGCTGCTAAGATTGAAGTGGCTCAGATGGACTTAGATTGGCAACATAAGGGTGAATTATTTTTGGCCTGGTGGGCCCACGACACTTCAGGCCATCAGGGCAGAGATGCAACATACAGATGGGTTCGTGATTGAGGGGTGGACTTAACAATGGACACTATTGCCCAGGTTATTCACGACTGTGAAGCATGTGCTGCAATTAAGCAAGCTAAACGGTTAAAGCCTCTTTGGTAGGGAGGACGATGGCTGAAGTACAAATATGGGGAGGCTTGGCAGATTGATTATATTACACTCCCACCAACCCACCAAGGCAAGCGCCATGTGCTTACCATGGTGGAAGCAACCACCGGATGGTTGGAAACATACGCTGTGCCCCACGCCACTGCCCAAAACACTATCCTGGGCCTTGAGAAACAGATTTTGTGGCGACACGGCACACCAGAGAGAATTGAGTCAGACAATGGGACTCATTTCTGGAACAGCCTTATAGACGCTTGGGCCAAAGAGTATGGCATTGAGTGGGTATAACACATCCTCTATCATGCACCAGCCTCTGGGAAAATCGAACGGTACAATGGGCTATTAAAAACTACACTGAGAGCAATGGGTGGTGGGACTTTCAAACATTGGGATGCGCATTTACCAAAAGCCACCTGGTTGGTCAACACCAGAGGATCTGCCAACAGGGCTGGCCCAACCCAGTCAGAACTTTTACATACTGTAGAGGGGGACAACGTTCCTGTGGTGCACATAAAGAATTTGCTGGGGAAGACAGTCTGGGTTATTCCTGCTTCAGGTAAAGGCAAACCCACTCATGGGATTGCTTTTGCTCAGGGACCCAGATATACTTGGTGGGTAATGCAGGAAGATGGGGAAGTTCGATGTGTACCTCAAGGAGATTTGATTTTAGGAGAAAACAGCCAATGAACTCAATTGCATGCTGTTGCCTGCTATGTAATGTGTTTTTTTATAGCCCATCAACTAGATGTCTTCATGTCATCCTCGACTGACCCTCCGACCATCATCCCAACAAAGAACGAACTTTGATGAAACCAGACAAGTTCTGCAGTAAAGGAACAATCAGCATCAGCAGGCAATGATCCAACACTGCACACAGCCTCCCCTGCTCTGAAAAACTGTTACAAAAGATGGAGCCTGACATCATGGACTGGATGGACTCAGCAGCTTTATAGGGATTGGTCCAGGCACTAAGGGATTATATCTCTCCATCTCTGTGTGTGTGTGTGGATGTATATATATATGTATGTGATGGTATATTGAAAATGTGGGATCTGAGCATGACGTGAATGGTATGGAAGAAGGAGTGGATTGTCATGGGTTCGGCTTTTCCGAGTCTCATGCTATGCCGCGGAGGAGGGGAACTGGGAGGAGGTGGAGAAGGGGCACCTGACCCAAGCTGACCAAAGAGCTATTCCATGCCACAGCACGTCATGCCCAGGACATCAGAACTGCACACAGTACTGCAAGTGAGGTCTCGCAAGAGCCGAGTAGAGGGGCAGGTTCACCTCCTTTGACCTGCTGGTCACTCTCCTTTTAATGCAGCCTAGCATACGGTTGGCCTTCTGGGCTGCAAGCGCACACTGAAGCCGGCTCATGTTCTTTTTTTCTTCAACCAACACCCCCAAGTCCTTTTCTGCAGGGCTGCTCTGAATCTCTTCTCTGCCCAACCTGTTGCTATGCCTGGGATTTCTCCGACCCAGGTGTAGGACCTTGCACTTCGCTTGATTAAACTTCATAAGGCTGGCATCAACCCACCTCACAAGCATGTTGAGGTCCCTCTGGATGGCATTCCTCCCCTCCAGAGTATCAGCCGTACCACACAGCTTGGTGTCATCGGCAAACTTGCTGAGGGCGCACTCAATCCCACTGTCCATGTCGCCGACAAGGATGTTTAACAAGTGTGATCCCAACACAGATTCCTGAGTGACACCACTTGTTACTGGTCTCCAGCTGGACACTGAGCCATTGACCACAACTCTTTGCGTGTGGCCACCCAGCCAGTTCCTCATCTGCTGAGTGGTCCATCTATCATATTGATGTCTCTCCGATTTGGAGGCAAGGATGTTGTACGGGACTGTTTTGAATGCTTTGCACAAGTCCAGGTAGATGACATCAACTGCTCTACCCCTGTCCATCAGTTCCATAGCCCCATCATAGAAGGCCACCAGATTGGTCTGGCAGGATTTCCCTTTAGTGAAGCCATGCTGGCTGTCACCAACCACCTTGTTGTTTTTCATGTGCCTTAGCATTCCTTCCAGGAGAATCTGCTCCAAGATTTTGCCAGACACTGATTGATCTGTAGTTCCTTGGGTAGAAGTACCGAATAATATATTTTAAAATATAAAATATATATATTGTATAATATATGTAAAATATATCATATTATATAATATATATAATATAATAATGTGGAGGCATTCCTTGGAAAGTATTTGCATTCCGAGATGTGGTAAGATGGCCAAGACAGTGCGCAGATAACATGAGGGATAGCTAATGCCTTGTTCAATTTTTCTCATCTTTCTTATGTTTACAGCTTTAAAGGCGTTATTTATTTTTTTAAAAGGATTTATTATTAGAATCCTAAAGTAGCAAAATTACTCTGCTTTCATTTTATCAGGAGCAAAGCAAGGCTAGATTTCCAGAAGTGCTTCCACTCTAATAAAACAATTTTTCAGTTTAAAACCCTTCTGGCCTTCTTTAGGAACCTCTGTTAAAATGAAGAGGTCTTGAAGCATCCCCCTCACAGCTCTGACTTGGGCTTTCCTCACCATCAGTCTTTATACACTACGCTTGAATATCTGCATTCGGGATATTCCTGCTCTTCTGTGAATGCAATAATTGCCTCCCAAACTGCAAATTTAAAGATGGCGAAAAATAGTTTTCTTGTGCAGACTGCATTGTTGCATGGCCAGTTAATCATTTGCATTTTCTCTGAGTCATAGAATCATAGAATAGTTACGGTTGGAAAGGACCTTAAGATCATCTAGTTCCAACCCCCCTACCATGGGCAGGGACACCTCACACTAAACCATGCCACCCAAGGCTCTGTCCAACCTGGCCTTGAACACCGCCAGTGATGGAGCATTCACAACTTCCCTGGGCAACCCATTCCAGTGCCTTACCACTCTTACAGTCAAGAATTTCTTCCTCGTATCCAATCTAAACTTCCCCTGTTTAAGTTTTAACCCGTTACCCCTTGTCCTCTCACTACAGTCCCTAATGAAGAGTCCCTCCCCAGCATCCCTATAGGCCCCCTTCAGATTCTGGAAGGCTGCTATGAGGTCTCCACACAACCTTCTCTTCTCCAGGCTGAACAGCCCCATCTTTCTCAGCCTATCTTCATATGGGAGGTGCTCCAGTCCCCTGATCATCCTCGTGACCTGCCTTTGGACTTGTTCCAACAGTTCAATGTCCGTTTTATGCTGAGGACATGGAACTGTACACAATACTCCAAGTGAGGTCTCACAGGAGCAGAGTAGAGAGGAGCAGGATCACCTCCCTCGACCTGCTGGTCACACTCCTTTTGATGCAGCCCAGGATACGGTTGGCTTTCTGCGCTGTGAGCACACACTTCCTGCTCATGTTCATTTTCTCATCAACCAACACCCCCAAGTCCTTCTCCTCAGGGCTGCTCTGAATCTCTTCTCTGCCCAAACTGTAAATGTGCTTGGGATTGCTCCGACCCAGGTTTAGGACCCTGCATTTGGCATGGTTAAACTTCATCAGGTTGGCATCAGCCCACCTCACAAGCTTGTCAAGGTCCCTCTGGTTGGCATTCCTGAGGGCGCACTCAATCCCACTGTCCATGTCACTGACAAAAATGTTGAACAGGACCAGTCCCAACACCAGTCCCTGAGGGACACCACTGGTCATTGAGCCGCTGGACATTGAGCCATTGACCACAACTCTTTGCGTGTGGCCATCCAGTCAATTTTTTATCTACTGAGTGGTCCATCCATCAAATTTATGTCTCTCCAGTTTAGAGACAAGGATGTCGTGTGGGACAGTGTTGAACGCTTTGCACAAGTCCAGGTAGATGATGTCAACTTCTCTACCCCTGTCCATCAGTTCCATAGCCCCACCATAGAAGTCCACCGGATTGGTCAGGCAGGATTTCCCCTTAGTGAAGCCATGCAGGCTGTCACCAAGGACCACATTGTTTTTCATGTGCCTTCCAGGAGATTCTGCTCCATAATTTTGCCAGGCATAGAGGTGAGACGGACTGGTCTGAAAAGCCATCTGGTTATCAACACCAGAGGATCTGCCAACAGGGCTGGCCCCACCCAATCAGAATTTTGCGTTCCGTAGAGGGGGATAAATTCCTGTGGTGTACATAAAGAATTTGTTGGGGAATACAGTCTGTGTTATTCTGTCTTCAGTTAATGTCAAACCCACTCGTGGGATTTCTTTCGCATAGGGACCTGAATATACTTGGTGGGTAATGCGGGATGATGGGTGGGATGGATGGTAGGAAATATATGCTGTTCCCCATGCCACTGCCCTGAACACTATCCTGGGTCTTGAGAAACAAATCTTGTGGCGATTCAGCACCTCAGAGATAACTGAGTCAGACAATGGGACTCATTTCCATAACAACCCTATAGACAAAGAGCATGGCATTGAGTGGGTATATCCCATTCCCTACCATGCACCAGCCTCTGGGAAAATCAAACATTACAATAGGCTATTAAAAACTACACTGAGAGCAATGGGTGGTGGGACTTCCAAATATTGGGATACACATTTAGTAAAAGCCACCTGGTTGGTCAACACCAGAGGATCTGCCAACAGGGCTGGCCCAGTCAGAACTTTTACGTACTGTAGAAGGGGATAATGTTCCAGCGGTGCACATAAAGAATTTGCTGGGGAAGACAGTCAGGATTATTCCTGCTTCAGGCAAAAGCAAACCCACTTATGGGATTGCTTTTGCTCAAGGACCCGGATATACTTGGTGGGTAATGCAGGAAGATGGGGAAGTCTGATGTGTACCTCAAGGGGATTTGAATTTAGGGGAAACAGCCAATGAACTCAATTATATGCTGTTGCCTGCTATATAACATTTTTATAGCACATCATCTAGATGCCTATCTCCCCCACTCTGGGCTTTGAAAAGAAGGTATGTGCTGTCATGATCATCAGTCATGACAAAGCCAGCAGCAGCAGCAGAACTGTTCTCAGGACACCATCGGCTTACTCTGTCTTCCCTCCAATCATCATCCCAACAAAGAATGATCTTTGATGAAAGGAGACAAGCTCAGCAGTGACCAGACGAGTTCAGCTGGCAACAATTCAGCACTACACACTGTCTTTCCTGTCTTGAAAGACTGTTACAACAGATGGAGCCTGACATCATGGACTGGATGAGTTCAAGAAACTTTATAGGAATTGGTCCATGGACTAAGGAATGATACCTCTTTGTGTATGTGTGTATGTATATATATATAAGAAAAAAAGCAATGGCATATTTAAAAATGTGGGATCTGAGAATGATGGGAATGGAATAAGGGGTGGATACTGTGCTGGGTTCAGCTGTAGCAGTTATTTTCCTTATTCTTTGTAGCTGGTGCAGTGCTGTATTTTTAACTTTATTCTGAGAACAATGCTGATAACGCACTGATGTTTTTAGTTGTTGCTAAGTAATGCTTACCCTGATCAAGGACTTTTCAGTCTCTCATGCTCTGTCAGTGAGGAGGGGCACAGGAAGCTGGGAGGAAGCAGAGACAGGACACCTGACCCAAAGTAGCCTAAGGGGTATTCCATACCATAGCAAATCATGCCCAGCATATAACCCGGGGGGAGTTAAATGGAACATGGATATTGCTGCTTGAGTTGGGCTGGGTGTTGGTCAGTGAGGTGTTGAGCAATTGTATTGTGCATTACTTGCATTTATTTTCTTCTTTTCCTTTTCCCCTTTTATTTTCCTATCCTCTCCCCTTGTTATTTCTCTTATCATTATTGTTATCGGTGGTAGTAGTAGTAGTTTTGTATGGTACCTTAGTTACTGGATTGTTCTTATCTCACCCTGTGAGATTTACATTCTTTCAGGTCTCTTCCCCATCCCTTCGGGAGGCGGGGGGAGGGAAGAAGTGGGGGAGTGAGCGAGCAGCTGCGTGGTTCTTGGTTACCAGCTGGCCTTAAACCACGACAATTATATTTGATTCTCTTATACCGAAAGTACCTTGTCTCTTAGAGAAAAAGAAACTACAAGACAGAATAGGTTCCAGGCAAGACAAAGATCTTTTGATGTTTCCCCCACCACATTTATCCCTTCTTCTCTTCTTTGCCCCAGGTCAGTTAACATCATAGAGAGGTGCTGCTATGTATGTACTCCAGCAATCTTTTTGTCAATGTAGCACCTGAGCTCCAGTAGGATTCCTGCAACATGGCCAGCTGAAAGCGATAGAGTGGACATGACTTCATCCTCAAAACATACCAAAGCCTTTCCTGGGTATTGGAACAAATGATAGTGCTGTCTGAAGGGCAGTTATCTTTATGATACTACATGGATATCAAGGTGGATAGGGGATTGACTGATAATTCTTCCTAGGAATTCCATAGTGGGTTTCTATACAGCAAAGCCCATGTGCACTTATTTAGGGGGACTGGAGAATTGGCAGATAACTACAGATCTTCAGTGTCATAGAACCTCCAAAGCAATTAGTGCAAAGCACATCTGTCTCAATTATTTCCTGAGATCATGTGGTATCACAGGGGCATATGAGAGAGAAATAATTTTTTTCAGAGTTCCTACAAACCATAACTAGTACTCAATAAGGGGCATTCCTTTGACCTAAGAAGGAAATTCATCTGGTGATGTGAGAGGTTATGCTCATAGGTAATGCTTGCAACATGGCTGTCATGGTTTAAGCCCAGCCGGCATCCCAGAACCACGCAGCCGCTCTCTCACTCCTCCCCCACTTCCTCCCCCCACTCCCAGAGGGATGGGGAGGAGAATCGAAAGAATTTAACTCCCAATGGTTGAGATAAGAACAGTCCAGTAACTAAGGTATAACACAAAGCCACTGCTGCTGCCACCAATAATAATAATGATAAGGGAAATAACAAGGGAAGAGAATACAACTGCTCACCACCCACTGACCAATACCCAGCCCGACCCAAGCAGTGATCTAGCCCTTCCGGGTAACTGCCCCTGGTTTATATAGTGGGCATGACGTGCTGTGGTATGAAATACCTCTTTGTCTACTTTGGGTCAGGTGTCCTGTCTCTGCTTCCTCCCGGTTTCCTCTCCTCCCTGGAAGAGCATGAGACTCAGAAAAGTCCTTGGTCAGAGTAAACATTATTTAGCAACAACTGAAAGCATTAGTGTTATCAGCATTGTTCCCAGGCTGAAAGTCAAAAACACAGCACTGCACCAGCTACTAAGAAGGAGAAAAATGACTGCTACTACTGAACCCAGGACAGTGGCAATTACAGATGCTCTGAAATTGTCAAATCACATTTTGATACTTTACTTTAAAAAAAATATTTAAAAAATCAATTACACTTTTGAGACTGTGGGGGTGCAGTGAGGACCAGCTTCTCCCTTGGGACTTGGAGCTATGGAAGACACTTAGGCTGGATGACCTGCCCCAGCAAAGAGTAGGGCAGGTTGGGGGGGACACTGCCAGCCTAGACATGAGACATCCACCTGGGGATGGGATGAGGACAGGACAGTATGTCAGTTCATGAGTGAGGGGTTAGGATCAGGCCTGGTGAGGGTAACTTGGGTCAGACACAGCCCCAGGTGAGTCAGGTTGTGGCCAGGTAATGTAGAAAAAAATATAAATACTGTGCTTGTAATGATTTTTAAATGTTTTTAGCCACTAAAGGCTACTCAATGTCACGGGTTCAGCAGCAGCAGTCATTTTTCTCCTTGGTAGCTGGTGCAGCACTGTGGTTTTGATTTTGGGCCTGGGAACAGCGCTGATAACACCAGTGTTTTCAGTTACTGCCTGGTAATGTTTTGGTCTGGCCAAGGACTTTCTGAGTCTCATGCTATGCCAGGGAGGAGGGGAAGCCGGGAGGAAGCAGAGACAGGACACCTGACCCAAACTGACCAAAGAGGTTATTCCATACCACAGCACATCATGCCCAGGATGTGAAAACAGAGGACAGAGACCCGGAAGGGTGTGGGGCATTGGGGGGTTCACTGCTGGGGGGTGCACTGGCTGGGTCAGGCTTGGTGAGCAGTTGTATTTTCTTTCCTTGTATTTCTCTTGTATTATTACTGGTGGTAGCAGTAGTGATTTGTGTTATGCCTTAGTTACTAAACTGCTCTTATCTCAACCTGTGGGAGTTGCATTCTTTTGATTCTCATCCCCATCCCCCCGGGACTGGGGGAAGAGAGAGAGGGAAGAGAGTGAGTGAGAAAACTTCGTGGTTGACTGGACTTAAACCACAACACTCAAGTAGCTTAATAATATCTCATCAGATCTACGTGGTATGTGTCTTTGCTATAACTTTTTCCTGGTATGCTGTGTATTTGATAATATCTTATGTGACTGATAAATATAGATATATATACTGCTATTCTATTTTCTTTTTACTATTCAAATTTGCTGGTGGTAGCATCAAGTGAGGAAAAACTGTCTCATTGCTTACTAGCCCTCTTCTGCTCACACATAAGGGAGGTAAAGGAAGGTTCATTGTAATTCTGCAAGTTTATGGAGGTGAGAGGCAGCACAGTATATAGATTGTTCACATTTTCAGATGTACTGTCTCAGTGATCAACCAAAACATGTTATCTGGAAGGCAGAAATTTGCAGTGCCTTTAAACCAAAAATACTTGGCTAGGCTTACTGATCTTCAGTAAGAGTCTGGAAATATATTTACTTTAAAATTGTTGCTGAAATGTTCATAACAGTACAAAGAGAAAACCTGAAAATATTGGGGCAAGCATCAGTTATCAGAGACATTTTGCAAATGGGGATAAAAGCCTCAGCAGTACATGTTTCGGTAATCTTCTCAGTTTAAAACTAATGTATTCTTGGAGCTTTTTTGTTTTGTTTTGTTTTTGTTAATAGCTCGATGGGGGAAAGGGTTTGGAGGCAAATTCCCCTTTTTTTTTTAGGCACACTTTGTTGTTAAAAGCTCATATCAGATATTTAGGTCCATTAAGAGCTAGGCTATTTATCACACACATATGCAGAAGACTTTGATACAACTACTGTACAGCAGTTATGAAAACTGTTGCTTCCTGTGAAGGAAGGAAAGAAAATTCATATTCCAGTGTCTGTCTGCTTCCCAGAATCTACAGCTATTCATCTAGTTATTATCAAACCACTAGATACAGGGCTCTATTAGAGCCAGTATCTTATAGTATTTGCAGTTGCTCTTTACTCAGAGATTCTTTCATGGCAGATCATAGTTTCCTTCTGAAGTAGAAATAACAACATGGAATGAAATACCTTCTGTTTAGCAGTTGTTATGTTTGATAGCTGTGGTACTGAGTGATGGTGTTCAGTAATCAACTGAAATGTAGAAGCATGTCTTCATACTGCTCCTACAGAGCCCTGAATAAACTTTCTGCAAACAGCTGGACTGGATAGGAGTAAAGACTAAGTTTAGTGAATTGAACTCTGAGACAGCATAAACTTTTTTTTTTTTGGGGGGGGGGTGTGTGTTTGGGTTTTGTTTGTTTGGGTTGTTTTTTCGTTTTTTTAGGAATTATTAGTATTTTTTGCTTCTGCCACTCAATATTGAGATCAAGCCCATTCTGTTTCTGTTTTTCATTCCAAAGTGAGTACAAATATTTATTTACGTACCTCAAATATATCTTGATATATCAGCCTGAGACTTTGCTTGTCTTAGGAACACAGCACTTTGTAATTAGAATCATAGAATCACAGAATAGTTAGGGTTGGAAAGGACCTAAAGATCAGCTAGTTCCAGCCCCCCTGCCATGGGCCAGGGACACCTCAACCAAGGTTCTCTCCAACCTGGCCTTGAACACTGCCAGGGATGGAGCATTCACAACTTCCTTGGGCAACCCATTCCAGTGCCTCATCACCACTCATACAGTAAAGAACTTCTTCCTTAAATCTAACCTAAACTTCCCCTGTTTAAGTTTGAACCCATTACCCCTTGTCCTGTCAATACAGTCCCTAATGAAGAGTCCCTCCCCAAAATCCTTATAGGCCCCCTTCAGATTCTGGAAAGCTGCTATGAGGTCTCCACGTTATGTATGCTAATGTGTCACATGGGTCAGACAACCAAGGGAGCTCCATTAAAATAAGATACAAAATGGGTAAGACATAAAAGTTACCTGCTGGCATTTGTTTTGTGTTGTGTTTTTTTTTTCCCCTACTTGTTGTGATGGTCTTTCATACTATTTTGCCTAAATCAAGATTCTTGCCTGACATGTAGATTCCTTCAAGTTATAAGAGTGGGAAATTTTATGCAGGTGAGTGATTATTCAGCTCATCTGAAAGGCTCTATAAAACTCAATGTCTGTGTCCTGGCTTCAGTTGTAACAGTTACTTTTCTCCTTCTTAGTAGATGGTGCAGTGCTGTGTTTCTGACTTTAGCCTGATTACAGTGCTGATACCACACCGATGTTTTAGTTGTTGCTAAGTATACTTAACCCGTTCAAGGACTTTTCAGTCTCATGCTCTGCCAGAGAGGAGGGGCACGGGAAGCTGGGAGGAGGCAGAAACAGGACACCTGACCCAAACTAGCCAAAGGGGTGTTCCATACCACAGCACATCACGCCCAGTATAGAGACTGGGGGGAGTCACCCAGAAGGCCCAGATCACGGCTCAGGTTGGGCTGGGTGTTGGTCAGTGGGTGGTGAGCAATTGTATTGTGCATTGCTTTGGGTTTTTTTGTTTGGTTTTTTTTGTGTTTTTTTTTTTTCTTTCCCCTTTTTTTTTCCTATCCTCTCCCCTTGTTATTTCCCTTATCATTATTATTATTAGTGGCAGTAGTAGTGGTTTGGTATTATACCTTAGTTACTGGACTGTTTTTATCTCAACCTGTGGGATTTAAATTCTTTCTATTCTCCTGCCCATCCCTCGGGAGGAGGGGGGGAGTGAAAGAAGGCAGGGAGTGAGCGAGTGGCTGCGTGTATACCAGCTGGCCTTACATCATGACAGTCTGTTATGAATTAGAAGTGGGGAATTGATAGTTTTTCGAAGCAGTAGAGTGAATGGATGCTTCTTGTTATGATATCACATACAGAAGAATTTATTGGAAGGTTACCTTTGAGATTCTGGAAGACAGCAGGAGTTTTTGGAAGTGAGTGAAAAATCTGTCCTATGTAGACATTGAAGTTATTCACTGAGAGCAACTTTTTTGATAGGGTGGAAATATTTTTGTGTTAAGCCATTTAATTTTATTTCTTTCAAATATGATCTGTGCCTGAATTTGTTTCATTAAAGTGTAGCAGTTAGTTACAGATCAGTTAATAAAAGCTATTGGTAAAAAATAGTATCAGGAGGATTTTCCATTCTGAAAAGCTATATGCCACACTTTGGAATGCGTTGACAGATGTTGCAGTGAAAAAGGGTGAAAATCCCAGCAGTCTAGGTATTCAGTTAGGGTCAGTGCCACCAGAACTCTCACATGTGAGGGAATTGTTTCTTTAACAGAGGGTTTTTTTTAATTCTTACTTTTTTTTTTTTTTTTTTTTAAATGAAGAACCAAGAATCAAAACTGGAGTTGTTGGAAGATGTCGTGGTTTAAGCCAGTTCGCTCACTCACTCATTTCCTTCTCTTTCTTCCCCCAGTCCCAGGGGGATGGGGAGGAGAATCAAAGAATGCAACTCCCACAGGTTGAGATAAGAACAGTTTAGTAACTAAGGTATAACACAAATCACTACTGCTACCACCAATAATAATAATGACAAGAGAAATACAAAGAAAGAGAATACAACTGCTCACCAAGCCTGACCCAGCCAGTACACCCCCCAACAGCGAACCCCCCAGTGCACCACCAGACCCTTCTGGGTCTCTGCTCTCCGTGTTCACATCCCGGACATGATGTGCTGTGGTATGGAATAACCTCTTTGGTCAGTTTGGGTCAGGTGTCCTGTCTCTGCTTCCTCCCGGCTTCCCGTCCTCCCTGGCAGAGCATGAGACTCAGAAAGTCCTTGGTCAGACCAAAACATTACCAAGCAGTAACTGAAAACACTGGTGTTATCAGCCCTGTTCCCAGGCCCAAAATCAAAAACACAGCGCTGCACCAGCTACCAAGAAGGAGAAAAATGACTGTTACTGCTGAACCCATGACGGTATCCACCCCTTATTCCATACCATTCACGTCATGCTCAGATCCCACATTTTCAATATACCATCACATGTATATGTATGCATCCACACACACACACAGAGAGAGAGATCATCCCTTCGTGCATAGACCAATCCCTACAAAGCTGCTGACTCCATCCAGTCCATGATATCGAGCTCCATCTTTTGTAACACTCTTTCAGAGCAGGGGAGGCTGTGTGCAGTGTTCACACTTGTGAATAACCTGGGCAATAATGTCCATTGCTAAGTCCACCCCTCGATCATGAGTCCATCTGTATGTTGCATCTCTGCCCTGATGGCCTGAGGTGTCATGGGCCCACCAGGCTCAAAATAATTCACCCTCCCCTCCAGCAGTTTCTGCAGCTTGTTATTGGGGACTCCATACAGCTGCCTTCCATCTCCGATGCTTCCAAAGCACTGTAGGGGCCCAGTGGACTAGATACTCTCCCATACAGTCCCACACACCATGCCACTCATGAATGTCCAGCCGCAGGGAAAATCACTTGGTCATCCTACATTGCAGATCAACCCCAGACAAGGCCCACACCCTACTCTGCCTAACTCTCGGGACCAAACAAAATGGTTGTGGGTAAAACACACTCTGTATGCGTGCCAACACAGTGATCCCCATCAGAATCAGCAGGCAGGTCTCAAGAGTACCCAAAGGCCATTCAAACCCTTCAGAACTCTCAAATAAGGCTGCTGTACTTGTCACTGGGGCTGGTGTAGCTGCTGTGCTTGCCGGCTCTCTCACCACCAGCTGCTCTTTGTCATAGTCCAGATCTTCCCCCTCTGCCTTGCTGGGCAGTGCTGCGTGATCTCCTGCATCCTCCTGGGGCTCGGGCTCTTGGGGCTCTGCTGACTGCTGCTGGGGAATGCTCTCGGTCGCCGCCTGTTCCCCCCCTGCTCGGTAGCCGTGGGGCTTGGTTCGGCCTTGGGGCTTGGCTTCTCCTCCCTCTGCTCAGCGGCCGCGGGGCTGGGCTCGGTGGGGGGGCTCAGCTCCTCTTCCGCCCCCTTCCCAACCTCTTGATCCCCCGGGCCGTTCCCCCGGGGCCGTTTCGGCTGCCGGCGGCTCCCGGGGCTGCCCCCCCTCGGCTCCCCACAGCCTCACGAAGATGGAGGCGAGCACAAGGACCAGGATGGTGAAGAGCAGCTGGATGGCCAGGTACAAGTCCACGTGCACATCCGCCCCCCCCGCTTCTGGAGCCCGCCTGTATTACAAGCCATTCCAGTAAGTACAATGAAACAAGATCTTTAGCCCAAAACCCATATCCGAAAGCTAAGATAACAAATAGCGGCTGTAAGGAAGGTACAGCAGGCTGAAACCATGAACTCAAGATAATCGAGAGCCAATAAATCAGCATTGTGACAAGTGACTATTAATCCTGCCTTTATCTCAACCCTTCATGCCCCACGTTGGGCGCCAAAAAGAACTGTTGTGGTTTAAGCCAGTTTTCTCACTCACTCACTGCCTTCTCTTTCTTCCCCCAGTCCCAGGGGGATGGGGAGGAGAATCAAAGAATGCAACTCCCACAGGTTGAGATAAGAACAGTTTAGTAACTAAGGTATAACACAAACCACTACTGCTACCAGCAATAATAATAATGACAAGAGAAGTACAAAGAAAGAGAATACAACTGCTCACCAAGCCTGACCCAGCCAGTGCACCCCCCAGCAGCGAACCCCCCCAGTGCACCACCAGACCCTTCCGGGTCTCTGCTCTCCGTGTTCACATCCCGGACATGATGTGCTGTGGTATGGAATAACCTCTTTGGTCAGTTTGGGTCAGGTGTCCTGTCTCTGCTTCCTCCCGGCTTCCCGTCCTCCCTGGCAGAGCATGAGACTCAGAAAGTCCTTGGTCAGACCAAAACATTACCAAGCAGTAACTGAAAACACTGGTGTTATCAGCACTGTTCCCAGGCCCAAAATCAAAAACACAGTGCTGCACCAGCTACCAAGAAGGAGAAAAATGACTGCTGCTGCTGCTGAACCCATGGCAGAAGAGCATTGGTAAAAACTGCTGTTGTAGATGAGGGTCAGGAAATGATACTACCTGAATCCAATACAGTTAATGAAGCTACTGGATAGTGCCCAAGAGTTTTACAAACTCCATGATTAAAGCAAGTCCCACGAAAATGTCTAATAAAAAAAAAAATAAAGGGGGGGGACGAAATAATACTTTGACATCTTTCTACAGTTTTTGTGTCCCTTCTTTCTTGGCTCAACTGTGGAACTATTTTGAGTTGGGCTTACTGGATGCAGTGCACTTGATCAGGATTGTAACTCTTGCTAGGGGTGGCACCACTATTCGCCACACAGCTAAGGTGGCATGAAGATTAAATGAAAGCAGCCTAATCCTGAAGGCTACTTAGTTGGCTATTAGTTGAACTATTCACCTACTAGGGACAAGGCTGACTCATAGTTTCATACTTGTTTTCTTTTCTCTGCACATATGTGTTCACACACCACGTAAAACTAAAAAATTAAAAAAAGATTTAAGGCTGAGTATATGCTGGTGTTGCACTTGGCCAAGGAAAATGAAACTATTCCCTATCTATCATTACATTGACTATGAGAGCTATTTTCTGTGTTTTCATCATAAATTTCTGATTAGTGCAGGCTTGTGTTTCAGAGTTACATTAGAAATGGAATATATGAAATCCAGTGTATGTTGAAAGACTATTAAAGTGGCTTAAATATAAACCCTCCAAAATCATCAGGATGAATACTTACTGCTCATATGAACAGGAAAAAAGTTCCTTTTTTTAATTTGATACATGACATGAATAAGAACAGTCTGTGTATTAAGAAGTGAGTGGCATCCTGGGTCATCTTACAGCTGCAGTCAATCAATAAGTTGACTGTGAGCCTTTATCACAATGGCATACACAGGAGAAAACCTCAGAGGTAATGAATGGTCTGTTGTAATTGGAAAGGGGTCTGTGGTAAATACAGACTTTTGGAGGATAGTTACTGCATTTTGGATTTTGAAATGTGACTGTAAATGAGTGCCTGTTTTGAGCTGTAGTCATTCCTAAACTTGCTTTGGGGAATCTTGCACAGCTGCATAATCACTCTGCACTGATTACAGTGCTCAGTATAGTGGATGCAAATGCTGGTATAAAGTGTAACAGCCTTAGAAATAGCTCACAGCAATGAAACTCACTGTGGTTTTACAGCAATTGAAAACATGTTTTTACACGATAGAATATAAGTCCAAAAATTAACGAGATGCATAAATGGCTTGTTATGCATAAGCCCTGTTAATAAAGAAAAAATAATATTAGGATTAGCAACAAGCCATCTATTCAGGAGTTCATTCTGTGTCACAACCAGCTAGTTCAGAGGAAATAATAAAGTGAAACAGCAATTGCACAGCCCTGGATGAAATCCTGGCACAGTTAAAGCCAATGGGAAAGCTGTCACAGATGACCATGATAGGAGAGGACTTGTTTTACTGATTGTTAGCTGAAGCAAACCACCAAGTTGAACTTTAACTAAACAATACTATACATATGTCAAGAAGGATCAAGACAACAGGTAAAGAGCATATTTAGTACTCCCAGATTTAATAAAACCTTTTGAAATCTGTGTATGAAAGACAGCACCCGGCATTGGGAGTTTTGACCAAAAAAGTCGGCGGAAAAAAGACCTGTGGGTTACTTCTCTAAGCAATAGTGTAATACATGCATATGGAGCTATTTGCAAAGAAAGGGGTTTGTTATCAGCCCAAGGATCATCAATAAAACACAAAGAAATTTTGAAACTCTTGGAAACTGATAAAAAGCCCAAGGAAGTTGCTGTTATGCATTATCAAGCACACCAGCAAGGGCTTTCACCAGTTCATCGGGGAACAAATTGGCAGAGTCAATGTCTGTCCTTGGTTCAGCAGTGGCAGTTATTTTTCTCCTTCTTAGTAGCTGGTGCAGGGCTGTGGTTTTGACTTTCAGCCTGGGAACAGTGCTGATAACACCGATGTTTTTAGTTACTGCTCAAATGTTTAGTCTGACCAAGGACTTTTCTGAGTCTCATGCTCTGCCAGGGAGGAAGGGAAGCTGGGAAGAAGCAGAGACAGGACCCCTGACCCAAACCAGCCCAAGAGGTATTCCATGCCACAGCACGTCATGCCCAGGATGTAAAAACTGGGGGCAGGGACCTGGAAGGGTTAGAGCACTGCTCGGTTGGGCTGGGTATCGGTTGGCGGGTGGTGAGCAGTTGTATTCTCTTCCCTTGTTATTTCCCTTATCATTATTATTTTTGGTAGTAGCAGCTGTGGTTTGTGTTATACCGTAGTTACTGGACTGTTCTTATCTCAACCTGTGGGAGTTGCATTCTTTCAATTCTCCTCCCCATCCCTCCGGGAGCGGGGGGGGGGGGGGAGGAAGGGGGGGAGTGAGAGAGTGACTGCGTGTGTTACGCCTGGGTTTAAACCATGACACATGGGAGTTGCATTCTCCTATTCTCCTCCCAATCCCTCTGGGATTGGGGGAAGGACTAAGGGGGGCAGTGAGCAAGTGGCTGTGAGCTTCTGAGCTACTGGCTATGCTTAAACCACGATGTCCTTGGTTCAGCAGTAGCAGTCATTTTTCTCCTTAGTAGCTGGTGCAGTGCTGTGCTTTTGACTTTCAGCCTTGGAACAACGCTGGTAACACCGATGTTTTTAGTCATTGCTCTGTAATGTAAAAATGAAAAAAGCATTGGATGGTAGGAGAGAAAACTGTGAAGACACCTTGTTTTCTTTCCCAAGTGGCATGATAACTCCTAGGGGTGTTTATCACACACTTGTTTCATGCACAGCTCACACGGTACTTATCCACATGCTGCTGAATGATTATAGTGTGTGTCATGGGTTCAACAGCAGCAGTTGTTTTTTCTCCTTCTTGGTAGCTGGTGCAGTGCTGTGTTTTTGATTTTTGGGCCTGGGAACAGTGCTGATAACACCAGTGTTTTCAGTTACTGCTGGGTAATGTTTTGGTCTGGCCAAGGACTTTCTGAGTCTCATGCTATGCCAGGGAGGAGGGGAGCCAGGAGGAAGCAGAGACAGGACACCTGACCCAAACTGACCAAAGAGGTTATTCCATACCACAGCACATCATGCCCAGGATGTGAAAACAGAGGACAGAGACCCAGAAGGGTGTGGTGGTGCACTGGGGGGTGCACGGCGTGGTCAGGTTTTTGGTATTGGGGGGTTTGCTGCTGGGGGGTGCACTGCCTGGGTCAGGCTTGGTGAGAGGTTGTATTCTCTTTCTTTGTATTTCTCTTGTATTATTACTGGTGGTAGCAGTAGTGATTTGTGTTATACCTTAGTTACTAAACTGTTCTTATCTCAACCTATACGAGTTGAATTCTTTTGATTTTCCTCCCCATCCCCCAGGGACTGGAGGAAGAAAGAGGGGGAATGAGTGAGTGAGCGACTCTCGTGAGTTTTAGAGACTTAAACCACGACAGTGTGTTATATAATTAAGTCTGCTGTTCCTCCCTTTCTTTTCCTTTTTTTTCTTTTCTTGTTAAGTCACCTGTTAGTCATCCTTGGGCTGTTACCACAAAAGATGGTTGAAGAAACTCTCTAAGGCTCAATTTGGTGTTTTAGAAAGCAGGCATTCTTTATTGCGGTGCTTGGTGCACACGCAAATAATTTTGCAAAGGTGAGCGCACCTAGAGTCTACAAGCAGCATCCATATATCCAACGAACTTATGCATATTTACAACCTCTCTGGGAAATGCTTTACATATTAACTGGATTTCTCTTAACTAATTGCAATATTTGCATTTTAATTGCACATGCACTTTCTTGCTGAGTGGTGGTCTTGAGGGGTCTCTGGTGGTTGCCGATAGTCTTCCTCACTGTGTCTGCTGATTGACCTCCCTGCCTGCACATGTGCAAAAGACTCCTGTGAATTACAACTACTGTGTGTGTTTTAGCTCAGTTTTTTCTGATTTGCTCCTTATCTTGAAGAACTGGCCCCATCTGTCTTGGTCACTCCTTTCTTATCTTCACATCCCAGTGACATTGGTGACTACAGAGTGGTGAACTGGCCCCATCTGTCTTGATTACTCCTTCCTTATCTTGGAAGGCTACACTTTTTTTTTACATACCCCAAGGCCACACTGGCCCATCTTGCTCGTAACAAAGCAGTCCAAATTTACAACCTAGCACCTTGCTTACAATTAACAGAATGGTTTTTAATTTACAATTTAGCATTTTAGCTTACATGGGTAGAACGATTTGAGTGCGTTACCACCCTTTACAGGTATTAAAACTGCATATTGCTTTTGACTAAACTATATAATGCATCTATGGAAAATACAGTCCATGGTATCTTCCTCAGTCTTTGTCAGTTTAGTGGATAATATCTCCTTATGTAAGGAAATTCAAAGAAAGTTCTCGTATCAATTTAAACTTTTGAATCAGATGCAATCACTACAGAAATAAATTAACTTACTAGATCAGTGAGCATTTCTGGCAACTCAGATCTTCTTACTCCATCTTGTGGAAGAAGCCAAAACCGACACAAGTGATGTTAATCCAACATATGCCCTGCTGTGTATGGTTACCTAATAACCCCAAAATACCAAGACTTAGTAGGTTTTCTGTAGGCAGTGTTGGTTAATGTCTATTTTATTTCTGAAAAAATATTTCCAAGCATTTTTGTAACATGAACACTGATTTCTGTATGTATTTAAGTTCATACTGAATTGGGTTTTTAATAGAAGCTAGCAGGTAGATCTGGTGTGATTTTTCCTTCTTTTGAGAAAATAGTCTGAAAGTTTACATGACAGAACACTGGGCTCTTGTATAAAAGAAAAGCCATTAATTATTCCTCTCAAGCTATAAAATTAAAATTTATATTATGTGTCTCATGACATAGATTTTCAATTTTCCTTCTGTCAGGGTTTTGTGGCTTCAGTAGGCATGGACTGAGAAATCATCTGTTCAGTGGGATCACATTGTTTTGTTTAACAACTTGTCTTTCTGTATTTCCACTGAGAAATTTTTTCACAACTGAAACCTCTACTGAAAGAAAAGAGCAGTTCTACAGAACTGGAGCAGTTCTACGGAGCAAATCCACTGTGACGAGACGAGTTGTTAATCAGTGGTATCACAAAGTAATTTAACAAGTGTCAGAATAATCCATTGCTTCCCTCTTATAATGGAAATAGAGGAAAATAATCATAAAGCAGTTAAAAGTCTTACTTTATTTAGTGTTTTCAGAGAAGTGGGATATGTTTTATTCATATAACACCAAAGCCCTAAATACTTCTGCTGAAATTGGTGTTCCAATTGCTCCAGTGGGGCTAATTATTTTTTTCTTAAAGACAGAATTATGTAATTTATTATGTGACAGTATATTTTAAAGATTCTAAAACCTTTTGGTTTAGTCATACAGTTTTCCATAGGGGAAAGAACAAGACGTCTTCCAGAGCTGTGTGACATAAGCACAACACTGACATCTGGTGTTTAAATCGGATTTAATCCTGGCCAAGCTTAGGTTAACAAGTACCAATATTTAGGGCTGTCAGGTGTTCAGGCACATGCCAGGGTATAAAGGTACCTACAGAGGCAGATTGATGCCTAAGTGGTCTTGATGGAGACAGCCTAATGTCCTCAAGGGCCTGCACCTTCAGTCACTGGAAATGAGGCTCCTAGCATTTTGAGAATTTGGCCTGTAAAACCTGTGCTAATAAAGGTGTCCTGGGTTCAGCTGTAACAGTCATTTTTCTCCTTCTTAGTAGCTGGTGCAGCGCTGTGGTTTTGACTTCAGCCTGAGAATAACGCTGATAACACACCGATGTTTTTAGTTGTTGCTAAGTAATGCTTACCCCAATCAAGGACTTTTCAGTCTCAGCCCCACAAAGGAGGGGCATGGGAAGCTGGGAGGAAGCAAAGACAGGACACCTGACCCAAACTAGCCAAAGGGGTATTCCACACCACAGTATGTCATGCCCAGTATATAACCTGAGGGGAGTTATCCAGAAGGCCCAGATTGCTGCTTGGGTCAGGCTTGGTATTGGTCAGCAGGTGGTAAACAACTGTGTTGTACATCACTTGTGTTTATTGTTTTAATTTTTCCCCTTTTAGTTTTATATTCTCTCCCCTTGTTATTTCCCTTATCATTATTATTATTGGTGGTAGTAGTAGTTTTGTATTATACCTTAGTTACTGGACTGTTCTTATCTCAGCCTGAGGGATTTACATTCTTTCAATTCTCCTCCCTATCCTTGGGGGGGGGGGGGGGGGGGGGAAGAAGGAAGAAGGGGAGTGAGCGTGCAGCTGCGTGGTTCTGAGTTACTGGCTGGGCTTAAACCATGACAAAAGGGAATGAAAAGCTTGTGGAGACATCTGAATATTGACTGATCCTGATGGATACTTGGGGTGAGGGGGTCAGGAAGAATTATTTCTAAAAGTAAGGGTCTCAACCAAGTAATTAAAATTCCAAATTTGTTTTAAAGTCTAGTTAAGGGTATTTTTCCAATAAAAGATTCAGAAGAGCAGGGTTTTTTTCTATGTGCCAATTTGTCATTTTTGCAGTGCTGTTTACAACTTTGTAATATCCTCTTTATTAAAGTGTCAGTTTGACACATGCAATGGTAGTTTCTGTCTGACACTTGCAGCTCAGATAATCTCTGCTATGTAGTTGCTATATATTCTAAAAACTGATCATGCCCACTTACTTACCTTCTGTGGTATGCAATGTTAATATTCATTTCAGAGAAGTGAGAAACTTTTTTTGCACCTATGCCTGGTTCTTGGCTGATTTTTGATTTTGCTTTCTCCTGCCACCCCTGAAAGAGAAAAAAAACAGAGTGGAAAATATAGTATGTGAGAAACTATGGACTAGGGTATTGTTTATTAAGATTTATGTTAAGCCCAATGTAAAGATCGGACCATTTGTGTACGATAAATCGCATATACAAGCTAAAACAGCCATAAAACACCACTTGTAAGATAAGGATAATTGCATATGCAAGACAGCCATAAAACACCACTTGTGCAAGATAAGATAAGCGCCAGATGTTCCAGGAACCGGCAGAAACATGACAAGTAAAGGAAATATGAGTGAGAGGTCAAGGGAGAAGGACTTCTTACTCAAACGGGCCCCAGGAAGCAGAAAACGACCCCCTAGCAACAACTGAAGCATGCGCAAAGTACCTCCACTACTTCAAAGAACATGGAAGGAAATATGTATAAAAGGGGACTGTTTAAACTGCTTAGTGCGGCAGTTGGCGGAGCGCAGACTCCCCTGTCGTCCAGCGCTGCTTTTGCTCATATTCTACTTGCTATAATTAATAAATTCCAATTGGATTCTAGTCTGTTGTGGTCTCAATTTATAACAAGTAGAAGAGATGATGTGAGATTAGGCATGCTCACATAGCTTTAAGGAGAGGAGTCAGTTCTGTACTTTAAAACATAGAATTAGTTCTTGGGTACAGAGGAACTATTCACCCTTAACCCTGTCATTTATAAGGGTCCAGGAGAGGGAGAAGATACCATTTCCCTGTGACTTGGCTTCCAATGCTGGTATGACTCAGAAAAGGTACAAGACTCTTTCTGAAAAGGGGTGTTGCTCAAAGTCTTATCTGAGGTTCAGTGGGGATCTATTTGCTCTGTGATGAGACGAGAATAGGAAATACCTGAAAAGCTGCTGTTTATTTGTTGCTTTCTCCAAAAGTTTATTTTACAGTTCAGCCTCCGCCCATATAATGGAAGTAATTAGTCACTCCTGTGTTCTCTGTCCAGCATTTCCAGAATTGACAATGATCACAAGGCAAACCTCAACAGAAGAGAGGCTTCTGTATGGTCTGAGTTTAGTAATGGCATTAAGCATCTGCCAGTGAGTGTATGGAAAAGATGCTGAAAGCATGCACTGGTGAGCAGCACACCTTTTACAATGGGACTTGTGTAACTATTGTTTTGCTCTGTAACATGCAACATGCAGAGAAATGTCCAGTGGGTCATTCAGATCATGGGAATGAGAAAACATGAGGGTCATTAGTCTGTCACAAACCCTTAAAAAGTAGAGATTTTCATTTGAATGCTCAGTCTTATTATATCTCCAGCCACAAGCTTTTTTTCTAGAAAGGCCTTGTGGGCTCACCTCCTCCACTCCCTGCCATGGTGTACTTGATTGCACTCTATATAACAAAGCTAGAAAATTAAAGAAACAACAATATTGAAGAAAATAATGAGAAAGCAGTTGAAAGTCTTCATGACTCACCTTAAGAGCTCAGAATTAATTAGTTATTGTTATCTTTCTGAAAATTAGTAATGAATATAAAAGTCTGACCAAAAAGAAAGCAATACATCCCTCTGAAGGGACAGATGAGGCAGCTGTGTATGTGGCTACTTCTAATATGCTCTAGCCTATTTTTCTGAATCTTCATTCATTTAGTGTTGAGTCAGAAGGCTTTAATTCTTCTCTTACATTCATAATAGCCACTTAAGGATATTAAGTTTTTAGCTTAACTGCTCCAAATAGAGTTGGTTTCATTCTTTTCCTTAATTCCCTGAGCATTTGCTTTGGGTTTTGATGTTTTTACTTTTGCACTGGAAGCTCACCTAGAAATGAATCATGTTGCTAATTTCAAAATATATTTCTGTGAGCAAAATCAGGTGGGAGTGGTTGTACTTATATGGAGAATAGGCAGTATCATTGTACTCCTGATCTCAAACAAGAGGTCATATTCAGTGTATTCCATAGTAATTCTAACCCTTGCAAGACAAAAGCTTTGCAAAGTTCTTCAGTGCACATCATGGAGGAATTGGGAGGGTAAGTATGGGGGAAGGTGTGTGTGGGGAGTCCCCACAGGTTTCTTCTACCAAATTAATCTTAGGCATATGGTAAAGAACAGAAAATGATGCTATCTCTGCAGAAGACACAATAAACCTATACAAAATTGGCAAAAAATTTGTGTCCTCTCTAATTTGAATTTGAAGTATTTTTCACCTCTTCTGTGGCCAGCCAACAGAGAGGCTAAAATTCATACAGTGATGCTTAACGGAAGATTGAGAATGTATATCTCAAACCAAACACTTTATGTAAAAGATACTTAATGAGCAACGGGTACAACAATTCAGTAGCAGTCATTTTTCTCCTTCTTAGTAGCTGGTCCAGTGCTGTGTTTTTGACTTCAGCCTGAGAACAACGCTGATAACACCAATGTTTTTAGTTGTTGCTAAGTAAAGTTTACTCCGACCAAGGACTTTTTCAGTCTCTTGCTCTGACAGTGAGGAGGAGCATGGGAAGCCAGAGGGAAGCAGAGACAGGAAACCTGACCCAAACTAGCCAAAGGGGTATTCCATACCACAGCACATCACATCCAGTATAGAAACTGGGGTGAGTTACCCGGAAGGCCCAGATCGCTGCTCATGTTGGGCTGGGTATCAGTCATCTGGTAGTGAGCAATTGTACTCTTTCTCCTTGCTATTTCCCTTATTATTGTTATTATTAATGGTGGTAATAGTGGCTTTGTATTATACCTTAGTTACTTGACTGTTCTTATCTCAGCATATGGGATTGTCCAGCTGGAGGCCAGTAACGTGTGGTGTCCCTCAGGGATCAGTGTTGGGGCCAGTCTTGTTCAACATCTATGTTGGTGACATGGACAGTGGGATTGAGTGCGCCCTCAGCAAGTTTGCCAATGACACCAAGCTGTGCGGCTCCTTTGATATGCTGGAGGGAAGGGATGTCATCCAGAGGGTCCTTGACACAAAAGAGATGTTAGAATATGCAAATTTGCAGCAGCTGCTAGAAAATGCTATGGCAAAAGCTAGAAAGATTCTAATACAATGGTAGTGTTATAAAGCAGGTAATGGAACAAATTAAGAGGGTGGGAGAACTCCACTGGTAGGAAATTTCCTTGGCTGGTCCCCTGCTGCCATCAGCATCTTTAACATGCTGCTGCACCCTGTAATAGTTATACTGCTAATATAAATCTGTATGTGCATTGCCTTAATAGTGACTTGTTACTGGATGACGCAGGTGAAACTGTGCATTGACAATGAGGTGCCAGGACTGAGGTTGGCCAAATGCCTCCTACCACAGTCAAGGGCAAGACTGAGTTGGCCTCTGAGTTTGCCACCAAGAAGAACCTTTAGCTCTGCTGTTAGCTGCAACCCAGCAGGCGTTGAGTGTTGGGAACACATGCCATGCCAGACCTTGATGTAACGGATGGCCTCCCCTGTTATAAGAGAGCCATCCAGGAGAGAAGGGCCAGCGCAGCAGCCTGTGGTTGGCATATGTTGGAGATATGATCTAGTCCAAATCCCCAGCTCAAGTAGGGTCATCTAAAGGAGGTATTGATAGTAGATATATAAAACAAAAAAAGGGGAATGCATGGATTTTCTCCACACAAACAGTTAGCAAAAGCACAATTTGTACTAAAGTTTTTAGATTTGTATAATTTTGATTCTCTTTCTGCAGTAGAGAGCATGCAACGTCTGACAGACAATTCCTTGCCCAAACCACCGGTTCTATATAAAGACCTACATAACAGGTGGAAAGGACCAGTGCCCTTGCTGACATGGGGTCAAGGATATAGCTGTGTACAGCTATCGACAGGACCATACTGGCTGCCAGCAAAACGTATAAAGCCCTAGAACTCAACAACTAAACTGGATACTTCTGTGCTTCTAAGTGGGAGAAGAAGCATTTTAGAAATGTGACTTCTACTACTGTTGCTATATAACTGCTGAAAAGCAGACCTCAGGTTCTTGTGATACGTTGGAAGGAAAGAATGCCATCCAGAGGGACCTTGACATGCTTGTGAGGTGGGCTGATGCCAACCTGATGAAGTTTAACCATGACAAGTGCAGGGTCCTACACCTGAGTTGGAGCAATCCCAGGCACAGCTACAGGTTGGGCAGAGAAGACATTCAGGGCACACCTGTGGAGAAGGACTTGGGGGTGTTGGTTGATGAGAAAATGAACATGAGCCAGCAGTGTGCGCTTGCCACCCAGAAAAACAACCGTATCCTGGGCTGCATCAAAAGGAGCATGACCAGCAAGTCAAAGGAGATGATCCTGCCCCTCTACTCTGCTCTTCTGAGACCTCACTTGGAGTATTGTGTGCAGTTCTGGTGTCCTCAACATAAAGAGGACATGGAACTGTTGGAACAAGTCCAGAGGAGGGTCACGAGGATGATCTGGGGATTGGAGCACCTCCCGTATGAAGACAGGCTGAGAAAGTTGGGGCTGTTCAGCCTGGAGAAGAGAAGGCTGCGTGGAGACCTCATAGGAGCCTTCCTGTATCTGAAGGGGGCCTATAAGGATGCTGGGGAGGGACTCTTCATTAGGGACTGTAGTGAGAGGACAAGGGGTAACGGGTTAAAACTTAAACAGGGGAAGTTTAGATTGTATATGAGGAAGAAATTCTGTACTGTGAGGGTGGTGAGGTACTGGAATGGGTTGCCCAGGGAAGTTGTGAATGCTCCATCCCTGGCAGTGTTCAAGGCCAGGTTGGACAGAGCCTTGGGTGACATGGTTTAGTGTGAGGTGTCCCTGCCCATGGCAGGGGGGTTGGAACTAGATGATCTTAAGGTCCTTTCCAACTGTAACTATTCTATGATTCTATGACATCTATAGCAGCTACTCAAACTCAGACTGCAGCAGACAGTGCAGCTACTCCAGCTCCAAGCACAGCAGCTACACCAGCCCCAGTGACAAGTACAGCAGCTACTTAAACCCCATCAACAGACACTGCAGCAACTCCAACCACAGTGATAATCACTGCAGGTAAACCAGAGGACCAATTCATGCCAACATTGGTTGCCCCTGGAAAGGGAAAAGCAAAAATCAAGCAAGAAAGATGAAGAAGAAAGATGAGGAAATAGTGCACTTACAACACGGGACAGCATCTGATCAGGAGCTATAATTACATGAATCAGAGGAAGAAGAAGAAGACAAGGTGACTTCTCGAAACTCACCCTCAACTGAGCTACTGAATATGCAAAAAGATTTTACCTGTCAACCAAGGGAGCACATCTTCACCTGTTTGCTCCGATGATGGGACAATGGGGCTGACAGTCACTAACTAGAAGGTAGGGAAACTAAGCAGCTGGGATCACTTGCTAGGGAAGGGAGAACTGACAAAGCAATTGCAAAAGAGAAACTGTCCTTCAACCTTTGGAGGCAGTTCTTGGCAGCTGTGAAAGAAAGGTTTCCATACAAGGACGATGTTATGAGTCTTTTGGCCAAGTGGACTCCACTAGAGAAAGGCATCCAGTCCCTGAGGGAATAAGCCATTGTAGAAATGATCTATTGCAGGCCAGATGCCAGGAATGCACCCATAGATCCAGATGAAGTCGAATGTACGTGACCCAATGATGAAAATTTACACGGAATGCACCATCATCATATACCCAGTCACTGGCAGCAATAACCAGGAATGACATAGTACCACCAACAGTGGATGAAATGATTCATAAACTCCGAGAGTTCGAAGACAAACTCACCCCTTCCATCATTTCAGCTGTGGAAAAACTGTCCGAGGAGTTCAAACAATTGATAGATAATCTATCTGATCCACCCAGCTCCCCACGTATAATAGCACACATCTCAGCTACTAACAAGAGGCATCCTACTGCTTCAGAGAGGAGATAGAGGAGGTATATGCCACAGGCCACCCTATGGTTTTACCTGCAGGATCATGGAGATGAACTTGCTTAGTAAGGTTCCATGGGATATAGCCCTAGAGGGCAGGGGAGCCCAAGACTGGTAGTTGATATTCAAGGATCACCTGCTGCAAGCTCAGGAACGATGCATCCCAACTAAAAGGAACTGCTGCAGGAGGGCCAGGAGACCTCCTTGGATGGATAAGGACATGCTGAGGAAAATTGAAAGGAAAAAAGAGGCTTATAAAAGGTGGAAGCAAGGACAGGCGGCCTGAGAGGAATACAGAGATGTTGTCTGGGAAGCTAGGGACCAGGTTAGGCAACATAAGGCCCGCTTAGAACTAAACTTGGCTAGGGATATTAAGGATAACAGGAAGGGATTCGATAGGTACATTGCAAATAGAAGACAGACTAGGGACAACGTGGGCCCCCTCCGGAACCTATCAAGAGAACTGGCTTCCCTGGATGTGGAGAAGGCTGAGGTTCTTAATGACTTCTTTGCCTCCATCTTCACCGGCAAATGCTCTGACCACACCACCCAAGCCTTGGGAGACAGACGCAGGGACTGTGAGAATGAAGACCCTGGGACCACTGTAGGAGAGGATCAGGGTCGAGATCATCTTAGGAACCTGAATGTATACAAGCCCATGGGAGCTGATGAAATCCATCTGCGAGTCCTGAAGGAGCTGGCAAATGAAGTTGCTAATCCACTGTCCATCATATTTGAAAAATCATGGCAGTCAGGTGAAGTTCCCGATGACTGTAAAAACGGAAATATAACCCCCGTTTTCAAGAAGGGGAAAATGGATGACCCAGGGAACTACAGACCAGTCAGTCTCACTTCTGTGCCTGGCAAAATCTTGGAGCAGATTCTCCTGGAAGGCATGCTAAGGCACATGAAAAACAACAAGGTGGTTGGTGACAGCCAGCATGGCTTCACTAAGGGGAAATCCTGCCAGACCAATCTGGTGGCCTTCTATGATGGGGCTATGGAACTGATGGACAGGGGTAGAGCAGTTGATGACATCTACCTGGACTTGTGCAAAGTGTTTGACACTGTCCCAGACGACATCCTTGTCTCTAAGTTGGAGAGACATCAATTTGATAGGTGGACCACTCGGTGGATAAAGAACTGGCTGGATGGCCGCACGCAAAGAGTTGTGGTCAATGGTTCAATGTCCAGCTGGAGACTAGTAACGAGTGGTGACCCTCAGGGATCGGTGTTGGGACTGGTCTTGTTCAACATCTTTGTCAGTGACATGGACAGTGGGATTGAGTGCACCCTCGGCAAGTTTGCCAGTGACACCAAGCTGTGTGGTTCGGTTGATACGTTGGAGGGAAAGAATGCCATCCAGAGGGACCTTGACAAGCTTGTGAGGTGGGCTGATGCCAACCTGATGAAGTTTAACCACGACAAGTGCAGGGTCCTACACCTGAGTTGGAGAAATCCCAGGCACAGCTACAGGTTGGGCAGAGAAGACATTCAGGGCACACCTGAGGAGAAGGACTGGGGGGTGTTGGTTGATGAGAAAATGAACATGAGCCAGCAGTGTGCGCTTGCCACCCAGAAAAACAACCGTATCCTGGGCTGCATCAAAAGGAGCATGACCAGCAGGTCAAAGGAGATGATCCTGCCCCTCTACTCTGCTCTTCTGAGACCTCACTTGGAGTATTGTGTGCAGTTCTGGTGTCCTCAACATAAAGAGGACATGGAACTGTTGGAACAAGTCCAGAGGAGGGTCACGAGGATGATCTGGGGATTGGAGCACCTCCCCTATGAAGACAGGCTGAAAAAGTTGGGGCTTTTCAGCCTGGAGGAGAGAAGGCTGCGTGGAGACCTCATAGGAGCCTTCCTGTATCTGAAGGGGGCCTATAAGGATGCTGGGGAGAGACTCTTCATTACGGATGTAGTGAGACAACAAGGGGTATGTTACGATAGTAATGTCGCCCCGCGGCGACCGAGAACATTCACCAGCAGCAGCTGTCCGCAGAGCCCCGCGAGCCCGAGCCCCAGGAGGATGCAGGAGACCACGCAGCACTTCCCAGCAAGGCAGAGGGGGAAGATCTGGACTCAGACAAAGAGCAGCTGGTGGTGAGAGAGCCGGCAAGCACAGCAGCTACACCAGCCCCAGTGATAAGTCCAGGAGCCTCATTTGAGAGTTCTGAAGGGTTTGAATGGCCTTTGGGTACCCTTGAGACCTGCCTGCTGATTGTGATGGGGATCAGCATGTTGGCATGCATACAGAGTGTGTTTTACCCACAACCATTTTGTCTGTTCCCGAGAGTTAAGCAGGGTGGGGTGTGGGCCTTGTCTGGGGTTAGACTACTATCTCGGATGACCAAGAGATTTTCCCTGAAGCTGGACAGTCATGAGTGGCAGGGTGTGTGGGACAGTATGGGCGAGTACCTATTCCATTGGACCCCTCCAGTGCTTTGGAAGCATCGGAGATGGAAGGCAGCTGTATGGAGTCCCCAATGACAAGCCGCTAAAATTGAAGTGGCTCAGATGGACTTAGATTGGCAGCATAAGGGTGAATTACTTTGATCCTGGTGGGCCTATGACACCTCAGGCCACCAGGGCAGAGATGCAACATACAGATGGACTCATGATCGAGGGGTGGACTTAGCAATGGACATTATTGCCAAGATTATTCACGAGTGTGAACACTGCACACAGCCTCCTCTGCTCTGAAAGAGTGTTACAAAAGATGGAGCTCGATATCATGGACTGAATGGAGTCAGCAGCTTTATAGGGATTTTTCCATGCACTAAGGATTGATCTCTCTTCCTCTGTGTGTGTGGATGTATATATATACATGTGATGGTATATTGAAAATGTGGGATCTGAGCATGACGTGAATGGTATGGAATAAGGGGTGGATACTGTCACGGGTTCAGCAGCAGCAGTCATTTTTCTCCTTCTTGGTAGCTGGTGCAGCGCTGTGCTGTTCATTTTGGGCCTGGGAACAGCGCTGATAACACCAGTGTTTTCAGTTACTGCTTGGTAATGTTTTGGTCTGGCCAAGGACTTTCTGAGTCTCATGCTATGCCAGGGAGGAGGGGAAGCCGTGAGGAGGCAGAGACAGGACACCTGACCCAAACTGACCAAAGAGCTATTCCATGCCACAGCACGTCATGCCCAGGATGTAAAAAATTGGGGGCAGGAACCCAGAAGTCACTCTCTCTCTCGGCTCGGTCAGGTGGTGAGCGGTTGTATCCTCTTCCCTTGTATTTCCCTGGTCATTATAATTATTGGTGGTAGCAGTAGTGATTTGTATTAAACGTCAGTTACTGGACTGTTCTTATCTCAACCTGTGGGAGTTGCATTCTTTCGATTCTTCTTCCCATTCCCCCCCAACGGAGTGGGGGTGGGAGAAAGAGGGAGAAGTGAGTGAGAGGGCTGCGTGAGATTTACAGCTTAAACCATGACAGTCATATTGGATGAAATGAATCTAATGTGGCCCTAGGTGTCGGTTTGCCACGACAACTCCCAAAGGGTGTGTTTTTGTTTTGTGTTGATTGTGCATGGAATGGAATCCCTGCCAAGTCGGTATGAGGACCTTGTACATTTGGTTTATTATCCTTTTTAGGACTGTGGCATCCATGCTGGCTGATGTAGCAACAGAATATTGCTGTGCAGAGGAAAAAATGGGAAGCCTAGTTAAAAAGTAATTGTAATGATGAAGTGAGGTTATGGAATCAATGGGAATGCTTTATAGCAGCATTTTTGTTACCCGGAGCAGCAGCTGGGAAAGTTTTAGCATATTTAGAGCACTTGGTTTGCTGGGTATTGGAAAATGCAAATCAAACTTCTAAGGTTTTAGGACTATTAGCTGATGATTTATCACAAGTGCAACATGTAGTATTGCAAAATAGAGCAGCTATTGATTTTTTGCTGTTGGCTTATGGACATGGGTGTGAAGACTTTGATGGCATGTGCTGTATGGACCTAGGCACGCATGCTGAGTCAATACATAAAAGTCTTGCTCAGTTTAATTAATTAATTAATTATTAATTATTAATTAATTAATTACCAAAATCAAAGAGGATACTGGGTTTGTTGGTATCGATATGCTTAGGTGGAATTTGCCCGGGTAGATAACAGGCTTAATTAAAACAACACTGCTTGTGCTGTTAATCATATTAATGTTTTGTATGATAATACTGTGTATTATACAATGTGTTGTGCGGGCAGTAAAGAGATCATTAAATGGAATCTGGGTAGCTCAAGTTAAACAAAAAGGGGGAGTTGTGAAGTCGTTCTTGGAAGAGAATGGACACATAATAAACTACCAGTAGTAAAGGTTACCAACAGACAGCAAAAGGCTACTACAGGACAAGAAAAACAGCCACGTCGGGACTTTCCAAGGGACGAAGTGAGAAGAAGGACCAACCAGGAAGAATGATGTGGACCAATCAGCATGGACTTAGTGAGGAATGGACAGCTCATGAACAATGTAGAGCAAACAATCAAAAGATGCGTGAATAGTAAAAACAGGAACAATGTTACTGTAAAGGTATCTGTGTAACCAGCTGTCGTGGTTTAAGCTGTAATTCATGCAGTTTGCTCACTCATTCCCCCCCTCTTTCTTCCCTCCGCTCCCGGAGGGATGGGGAGGAGAATCGAAAGAATGTAACTCCCACAGGTTGAGATAAGAACAGTTCAGTAACTAAGGTATAACACAAACCACTACTGCTACCACCAATAATAATAATGACAAGGGAAATACAAGGAAAGAAAATACAACTGCCCACCACTCGATACCAAGCCCAACCCAGCAGAGAACCCCACCCTTCCGGGTCTCTGCCCTCCGTTTTTACATCCTGGGCATGACGTGCTGTGGTATGGAATACCTCTTTGGCTACTTTGGGTCAGGTGTCCTGTCTCTCCTTCCTCCTGGCCTCCCATCCTCCCTGGCATAGCATGAGGCTCAGAAAGTCCTTGGTCAGGCCAAACATTTAATCAGTGACTAACAGCATCGGTGTTATCAGCGCTGTTCTCAGGCTGAAAGTCAAAAGCACAGCACTGCACCAGCTACTAAGAAGAAGAAAAATGACTGCTACTGCTGAACCCAGGGTTCCAGCAATAAACGGCACTAGCTTGACCATATTGATTGTGCTGTGTCCTTTTCTTCCCACAGTGGGGCACGAAGGGTTGAGATAATGACAGATCCGACCAGAGTGTGTCTAATCATATTTGTGATAAGCATTCGTTGTTTTCAGATTAATAGTCACTTGTCACAATGCTGATTTATTGGCTCTCAGAGTTCTTGCTCTTGATCTCGGAGTTACAGCATGTCATACATTACTTACAGCTGGTATTTGCTGTTTTAGTGTTTGTCATCTGCGGGCCTTGGGCTAAGGTTCTTGTTTCATTGTACTTTATGGTAATGACTTGTAATACAATAGACTCATTGATCATGAAACTGATCTGGCTTGCTTTCCCAGTGTGGTCACCACCTCTATACTTTCGGAGGTATATAAAAGAAGTGTTTAGCAATTACACATCTTTTTTCACCTCCTCGGATGGTCAACCTGTGAAGGAGACATTCCCTTACATTCCCAGCCCCCCCACCAGATTCTTTACAGCATCATTTGAGAGTTCTGAAGGTTCTGAATGGCCTTTCGGTACCCTTGAGACCTGTCTGCTGATTGGGATGGGGATCACCATCTTGGCACACATACAGAGTGTGTTTTATCCACAACCATTTTGTCTGGTCCCGAAAGTTAAACAGAGTCGGGTTTGGGTCTTGTCTAGGGTTAGACGACGATAAAGGAGGACCAAGAGATTTTCCCCAAGGCAGGACAGTCATGGGTGGCAGGGTGTGGGGGATAGTATGGACAAGTATATAAGCCAGTGGGCCCCTCCCATGCTTTGGAATTTCACCACTGAACGAGCACAAAATCAAGACAAATTAGTAAAATATTTAACTGAGGTGTGTTGTCATTCTGGTCATACCAGAGAGGGACAAATCCTGGCAACGTGCTGGGGCTTGGCCTATGCTTACAGAGCCCTGTTCAACACTCTCCAGAACCTTCAAAAGGAAACAATGTCTCAGGATCTGATGGCAAAGCAACCGACAACGCAGCTACTCCAACTCCAAATACAGCAGCTATACCAACCCCAGCGACAAGTACAGCAGCTACTCAAACTCTGACAGCAACAGACAGCACAGCTACTTGAGCTCCAAGCACAGCAGCTACACCAGCCGCAGTGACAAGCACAGCAGCTACCCAAACCCCGACAACAAGATACTGCAGCCACTCCAACCACAGTGATAACCACTGCAGCTAAACCAGAGGGCCAATTATACCTGGAATGATATACAACCACCAACAGTGGATGAAATGATTCTTCAACTTCGAGAGTTTGAAGACAATCTCACCCCTTCCATCATTTCAGCTGTGGAAAAACTGTCCCAGGAGTTCACACAATTAAGAGATGACCTTTCTGTTCTATCCAGCTCCCCACATGTACCAACCCACGTCTCAGCTATTAACAAAAGGTGTCCTACTGCTAAAGAGAGAAGATATAGGAGGTATATGCCACGGGCCACCCTATGGTTTTACCTGCAGGATCACGGAGAAGACATGAGGAAGTAAGATGGAAAACCTACCTCAGCTCTGGAGGAAGGGGTGTGTGAATTGAAGAGGAGAAGAAAGGTCAAGGATGATCATCCCATGAAAGCTGCGGATTCAGTCTCTGGTGAGCAGGTTCCCAGATGGAGTGGAAGAGCTGATTTTACTCCAGCTCCTGTGATAAAGACCAATCCCTGTCAACAAGACTTAAGTGACCAATGTTTTGATGACTATTAGGGGGGGCCTACCTCCAGCCAGGTGGAGGTAGGGGACAATTGGATTTACTGGAGTGTGTGGATCAGATGGCCTGGCACATCAGTCCCACATAAGTATAAGGCTCTAGTAGATACCGATAGATATCATTATTATTATTGTTGGTAGCAGTAGTGGTTTGTGTTATACCTTAGTCACTGGACTGTTCTTATCTCAACCTGTGGGAGTTACATTCTTTCGATTCTCCTCCCCATCCCTCTGGGTGCGGGGGGAGGAAGGGGGGGAGTGAGCGAGCGTCTGCGTGGTTCTGGGTTCCGGCTGGGCTTAAACCACAACTGTTTTTGGTTTTAGTCAGTCTTCAGTTTTTGTTTGCCTTTATTCTTATTAATGCATATTATAAATCAGGTTGGGCTTTAAATAGTATTGTCTAAAGAATCTACTCAATTCCATGACATTCCTTCAACCACTGACTTTTCACTCACCAAGTTAAAAATCTCTCATAAATGTTATTTCAAACGGCTTAAACTGTTATTTTACAGTGTCGATACACCAGTACTAAATATTTTCTCTTTAACTGATCAAAACCTTGATAAAATAATTAAATTCCACCAGTGTAAAATATACACAAGTGTAACATATACAAGAAAATGAACATTTGTTCTAAAGAATATGATTACATCCGTTCATTATATACCTGTGCATACTCACACACACTCTCTGAGAAAGATGGGGAAATGTGAAACAGAGGAAAGGTAAGAAAAAATAGCAATAAACCAATGTATTTTTCAAAATATCAGTACTCTTGGAAAAAGTTTGAACCCCTTTCCTTTCCAAAGATAACCAAAATTGTATAGAAGTAAAGTAATTCAGAAGCATTCCTGAATATCAATGCTACCCTAATACCAAAATTTGATCAATAAAATTGACAGCTGTCTTTTGAATGGAATATCACGCCTCTAAATGAGTTCAAGCTGGTGCTGTTAATGTCCAGTGGAAAGTGAGATTTACATTTCACAGCTCCTCACAAAAGTAATCATAGAGTCATAGAATAGTTAGGGTTGGAAAGGACCTTTAAGAGCACCTAGTTCCAACCCCCTTGCCATGGGCAGGTGTGGGTGATGGGACAGAAATGGATCCAGGTGTTATTGTCCTGGTCAGGCTTAAGCCTTGGGAATAGTAAAGAGAACAATGAAGGGTAAAGATCAGTTAGCAAAACAAAGCAGGCAGTTTGCAAGATAAAGCAGGATCTGCAACTCAAACCAGGCCAAACAATGTAAATATCTGTAACCCTTAATGGCTTTTCTGAATCAGGATGACAAGGAAGTAAGAAGAGTGGAAAATTACTGCTTAGCACTCAGTGGACTATAAAAGGGATGCCAGACAGCAATAAAGGTCTTCAGATTTCACCAGAACTGGAGTCTGTCTTTGATACACCACAAAGGAGGAACGCTGGCTACATGGTCATAGTCAACGACCTGTGGCGCAGCTCAGCTGAACTCAAGAGTCCATCGGGGGAGCACCGAAGTCATCCGGACACAAACCTATCACCTGGGAGAGGGGAGGAGGCTGGTGGGGGAGCACCGAAGAGGTCTGGACATAAACAATCACCTGGAAAAGGAAAGCAGCCAGGAACGGGACAATGGGGGGAATATTACTAAGGAGGAAGCCTCCGTTTTATGGATGCTTGCAGCCCTTCTTAAAAAGAAGGGAGCAATCTTTAAAGAGACAGAATTAATGTTGAAATGGTTGAAGACATGTTATCCAGAGATTGATGAGTCCACCGTATTTGAGGTCTCTTTGTGGGATGGTGCAGGAGTTAAATTGTGGGACGCAGACACAAAAAGCAATAACCCTGCGAAAAATTTGTTAGTCATTTGGAGAACTATTTTTGAAACACTGAAGTCAAAAAATGAGATAGTGGAGCCCAGTGCCCCCCCCCCCCCCCCCCCCCATCCCCCAGAACCTCCGCCGGTCACCGCCGTGGCTGTGAAGACTGAGGACAGAGATGAAGATGACCCTTCTACAGACTGCTATGAAATACGGGATTGGAAGCGTGTGGGACAGCAGTTGCAAACTGTACAATCCAATGACCATGATATTAATCCTGATTATTTAATTACTTGGCTCATGATAGTGGATGATAACCTTTCACAAACTGACTCAATTACAGTACTCTCAGATCACCTGAAACCTGCGGGAGGAAATGTTTTAATTGCACTTGATAACGCTGACATGGCTGATAGAAATGAAACTCCAGAACACATTTATGAGGAGCCTGTGCACGTTCATCAGATTGCTGTTGCTGCTCCTGAGGTTCTGACACCTGATAATTCTGATGCTGACCTGGATAGTCCTTTTGACCCGGGGCCTATTGATCCGGAAAAGGAGCCTGATTTATATCCCCCAGATCCTCATGATAAATGGGCAGCTGTAAAGGGAGAAGCGAGATGGGTGGGGGGTGCAGATGTATTGCGTGCTTTCCCTGTGGTGTGTGTGCCGGATCAAGACCCGCGGTGGGAAGGTCTCTCGTATGCTCTTATCAAAGATATCAGGCAAACCATGAAGGACCATGGACTTGGGGCTCCATATACAGCTCATTTGATACAGTCTCTCTGTGATACTCATGTACTAGAAGTTGGCAAATGCAAATATGTCCATGTGTCTATGGACCCTTGGAGACCATTCTAGATATCGCTGGCCACTTCTTCTGACATAGGCTGGCCACCTGCATTGGTATGAGTGTGCATTTTGGTCAGTATAAAAGCCCGAATGTCATGCGATGCAGGGAGGCAGAACGTTGCCTCCACGGGGACACCTGCTAAGGTTGAGCCTGTCACCTCACATTGCAATGATGATTCTTGGAGCTGGTTTCCTGATTGTCTTCACAGGGTCCTTGGGTCCACGTTCTGTACGTGGGGCCATGTAGTGGGAGTAATGATTGTCTGGATTTTGTGTTTCAAATATTGTAATTATGTGGAGTGTGCTTGTGGGATCCCGTGTGTGTGTGTGTTGAAGGCAGATGGTGTTCTGTGTATTTTTTGTTGTCGGGTTCGCGTAAAAGTTTTTTATGGGTAACGTTGAAAAATGTTACATTTTATATGGCTACTCCTCTGATTTGCGTTAACAAATATAGAACAAATCGGTCTCTTGAATGGTGTGTAGGATTCACTGGTATGCCACATGTTATAGAGGTTCAAGTGACTTCAAATCAGACTAATTTTACTGAAATGCTAGTATCAAACTTTTTAAGAGAAGAGCTTCTGCATGGCTACCAGTGAATCTCAGCCGAGAATGTGAAAGTGAAGGAGGTTTAGATCACTTTGTTCAATTGTTACAAACAGATATTTGTGGAGACATAAGGCACGGACCCCGTTTCTGGTTACAAATGAAATAATTTATTTCAGGTCTCCCCTTTTATAGTCTACTAAGTGCTAAGCAATAACTTTCCACTCTCACTCCCTTATCATCCCGATTTAGCAAAACTACTAAGGGTTACCAATATTCACATTGTTTGGTCTGTCTTTGAAATGCACACCCTGCTTTATCTTGCAAACTGTCTGCTTTGTTTTGCTAACCGATCTTTACCCTTCATTGTTGTCTTTACAGTTGCCAAGGCTCAGGCTGGACCAGAGCAATAGCACCTGGTGTTTTCTTCACTGTTCCCGGGTCTTAAGCCAGACCAGGGCAATAATGCCTGAATAAATTTTGTTAACTATTTTTACCCCTTCACTCACAGATATTCAATACAGAAAGCGTAGAATTATGCATTTTATAGGTTGGCTTTTATTTACTATAATATAGGCTTTCATAATTGTTGTGGTTTAAGCCTCTAAAACTCACGAAGTTTTACTCACTCACTCACTCACTCACTCACTCACTCACTCACTCCCCTCTTTTTCTTCCCCCGGTCCCGGGGGAATGAGAAGGAGAATTGAAAAAAAAATGCAACTCGCACAGGTTGAGATAAGAACAGTTTAGTAACTAAGGTATAACACAAATCACTACTGCTACCATCAATAATAATACAAGAGAAATACAAGGGAAAAAGAATACAACTGCTCACCAAGCCCGACCCAGCCAGTGCACCCCCCAGCTGCGAACCCCCCAGTCCACCACCACACCCTTCTGGGTCTCTGTCCTCCGTTTTCACATCCTGGACATGACGTGCTGTGGTATGGAATAGCCTCTTTGTTCAGTTTGGGTCAGGTGTCCTGTCTCTGCTTCCTCATGGCTTCCCCTCCTCCCCGGCAGAGCGTGAGACTCAGAAAGTCCTTGGTCAGACCAAAACACTACCAAGCAGTAACTGAAAACGCTGGTGTTATCGGCGCTGTTCCCCAGCCCAAAATCAAAAACACAGCGCTGCACCAGCTACCAAGAAGGAGAAAAAATGACTGCTACTGCTGAACCCATGACAATAATATTAGCTGCTGAGTCTACTGCTATTGCATCACTAACAAAATCAGTACAAACATCTCACACTATTAGCCAAGCTTTGCAAAATGTCACTAATGAACTTAGTATTCAAACCACAATTGATTTAATCATTTTGTTAATCTTTTTATGCATTCTAACCTGTGCGTCTTGCTTGCTTCAATGTTTACAATGACTTACTGATAAATCTATAAAAGCTGTATTTATAGTAAAACAAAAAGGGGGAGATGTGGGTGACAGAAATAGTTACCGAAATGGATCCAGGTGTTATTGTCCTGGTCACCTCAGCTTAAGCCTTGGGAATATTAAAGAGAACAATGAAGGGTCAAGATTGGTTAGCAAAACAAAGCAGGCGGTTTGCAAGATAAAGCAGGATGTGCAACTTGAAAACAGACCAAACAATGTAAATATTTGTAAACCTTAATGGCTTTGCTGAATCAGGATGACAAGGAAGTAAGGGAGTGGAAAAATACTACTTAGCACTTAGTAGACTATAAAAGGGATGTGAGATGCATAATAAAGGTCTTCAGATTTTACCAGAACTGGAGTCCATCTTTGATACACCACTGGTATACAGTTTAGCAACCACTGGATATAAATCTTCTACTATCTTATTTATTGCCTTTAAATCCTGAACTATTCTGTAATTTCCATCTGTCTTTTTGACAGGTAAAATTGGAGTATTCTGTTCTGACTTGCAGTCTGTTAATAATCCATATTTTGCAAGTCGATCTGTTATAGGTTTAATACCTTTCCTATCTTCTTCTCTGGGAGGGTATTGTATTATTCTTACTGGTTTAACTCCTGTCTTGGGTTTAATCACAATTGGAAGAGTATTCTTTGCTTTTCCCGGAACCTCTGAGGCCCATACCCCTGGGTATACCTGATTCTGGATCTCTTCCATTACTCCTGATCCTTTTATTACATCCAAAAGTGCTAAACTCAAAAGTTTAATTAATTGGTCATTTCCTACCTTTAATTCTATTTTCCGTTTCTCAAGAATAACATCAACTGTAATAATGCATTATAGTTCAATGTTCCATTAAGTGGCCACTTTTCACCATCTTTCAATTTATACAGTGGCCACTACTTATTATAATATTTTATTAGTTTTCTTGCCACTACCTCCCGGTCCTCCCAGGTCTTTTCAGTGTGCCAGAACACCCCCCAGAGGACTTTTCTTAAGAATTCCCCCACTTTGCTGTCCACCCATCTTAATCGTTTAACCACACAGCACAATTATACTGACAACAATAAAACCTTTTCCACAATGCTAACTGGAAAGGGATATTACAACCACACCTTATACACAAAAATTCTAAACATTTAAATAAAATTCCTGTCTTCCACCATGTGTAATTATGTATTTACCACAATTTAAACATTTAAGTCGAACATATAAACAACAATGATGACAAACTGGACATAAATTAGTCCAAGCCCCCTTCCAGGGATCACAAACCTCCTGTTCGGTGCCCCCTATTTTACAAATACAAGACAAATATCAACAAATAATTCATCCTTCTTCTCCACGTTTTGTTAGATGACAGCTTTCACCTGATAGCAGCAATAAAAATTAAGTATGTTCCCTTATTGAATGGTTCTAGCCACCTTACTCGTCAAAGCTTCCAGGCATCTACCAAACAATACATGTACTAACTGGTTCTAGCCACCTTTTCCGGAATTCCACTATCCTATGCTTCAGCTGGGCTACCCAGGGCAGGATGAAGTCCTCCACCTCGCGTAGGACGTCTTCTTATGACTTACAGGTTGCCCATATCAAAATACCAAAACTTACCTTCTCCATCCCAGATGGTCCTTGTCTGCCCCTGTGGTGATCTGGGTGAGTGGGGAAGTCCTCCCGAGAAGTCCCCAGGGGCACCCAGAGGAGTCTCATCCTCAACAGGTCCCGCAGCCGGACAGTGGATGTCCCATCTGGGGTGCCAAATTGATTTACAGAACAGAACTTCACAACTCACAAGGAGTTACAAAGCAGGTTTGTTTATTGCGGTGCCAGGTGCAATGGGGATCACTCTATCTAACTTGCACACCGAGAGCTCAACAAGTATTTATTACACACAAACATACATATTTATCAGATTTTACAAGCATAGGAGGAGATTATTACAGTAAGTAAGTTCTAAGAACTCATTAATACCATTCCCTTCCCCTCTACACCTGCGCACTGCCATCTGGTGGTCTTGGGCTGGGGCCTTCTGCATGAAGTAAGAGGTCTTCCTCGTTATGCACTTTTCACCCTTGGCAGTTTCCCCAGCTGGTGACTGCAAGCCTTATAGAGACTAGTTGAAACAGGTTCTTGTCAGACATTCATCTTCTTGAGAGAAAAGGGTTCCTGATTTCAAACAGTGTGTTTCGTCTACCTGTTCTATTCTGGGTTGTAGCTTAACCACAAGACTAGCAAGAAAAATACCTGTTCCCTATACTAAGTTAAGACAATCAAGACATAATTTTTTTTTAAAAAAAAAGAGCAACAAAAACCAACTCTTAACCCTTTCCTTAGTCTGTTGTTATTCCTCACATCAAGTATGGGAAGAATTTAAAGTCCCAGTTAGTCTTCTGGGAGTCCTGCTTCATAGCCTGATAGCTAAATAGACAAAGAAGGTAAATGCTATGCCACTTGAATCTGAATTTAATTCAGGATGCAGTCAGACTGCAAGAATAACAACTATGCTGTTTAATACTGTATTGCTAGTAAAGATTTAACTTTATTCTGTACTCATTCCATCTCTGCAAAGCATGTAAAGATGTTCTTGAATACCCTTCAGAAGTCCCCAGTGTTGTGATGAATACCTGCACGTAGTTCCACGTGTATTGTCTCCTGTTAAAATCAGTGATGGGACATGGAAATTCTACCTGAGTGTGTTTTTGCAGGAGTAGGTGATGAGGGGTGTTGGGGCCTGATCAGCATTAGAGGATTATTTAGAGTCATAAGTGCATTGTCAGCATTACAAGGAAGCAAGCTCGTGAAAAAAAATAAGCTTACCATTGCAAAAACAGGATGTTAGAGACCACAAAGCAGGATGCTTGCTTGCTTTAGCAGATAAGAAGTAGCCAATCACTTAATCCTAGCCAGCGCGTGAACAGCAGCTTGTAACCAATCAAAAGTATAACTCCGACGCGTGTTAGAAGTTATGTAACTTGGGCACAGTATATAAACAAGAGCTGTTAACAATAAAATTGGACTGCAACTTGCATCTTATAGATGTGTCGTTCTTTCCTGCTCGCCTGAATGCCCGCGGCAGAGGGGCTATTGGATTTTTAGCCTTTTTAGTTTCAAGAAATTGAGATACATGTTTAGGTTCTGTGTGTGGTGTTTTCACTAACGTCACCTAATGTCCAGAATGTTCAATTATAAATAAAAAGGAAAGCACAAAGCAAAACAAAAATCTAAGAATGATGTGTTTTGTGAATAAAGTGGGAGTTTATTTGTCAGGCAAAAGGCATACATCACCGCACTGATTTGTAGCTCAGCTCTCTGAGAGCTTGAAAAACGTTAAAACAAATTTCCCACTGTTGTGTCTTTATGGCCTACAGAGCGAATGTTGGGTTTTCAGTGTCTTAGACCTCCCATTAGCTGGGCAGAATCTGGAATTCTTCTTGATTATGATTCAGTGATCATACAGGCAAATGCACATTTAACTAAAAAAAGAACTTCATATACTTCTTGGCACTGATGCTGTTAGTGATGTATTCTGAATATATGAAGTGGAAGAGGAAAGAAGTTTTTTAAAAAAGAAGCACAAATCCAGACTTTCTTGTAATCTTGTAGGTACCAGTGAGTAATATCTCATGCAGACAAAAGCTAGCTAAAACTGACTTGAGATAAGCATTCTTCTGCAATGACTCATCTTCCCTAACAAAAACGAAAATGTAGCCCCTGTTTATGAGATAGCTGAAGCACAGATAGTGGTGTCCATGAAGTGAGGTTAATTGCAGGAAGGACTTTCATGATAACTGCTAATAAACAACACTTGGCCTCCTTTGCATCTGTATTAGTCTTTGAAGAGGAAATTAGCTTCTGTAATTTGAATTTTGAACATTTGCTCAGGAGATGTAGGCAGTGAGAGGCAGGAGTGAATAATAAAAGTCAGCCACAAAAGGGTAGGAATCTGACCCCATCTGACATTTTGCCCAAGGAAGTTGTGGATGCTCCATCCCGGGCAGTGTTCAAGGCCAGGTTGGACAGAGCCTTGGGTGACATGGTTTAGTGTGAGGTGTCCCTGCCCATGGCAGGGGGGTTGGAACTAGATGATCTTAAGGTCCTTTCCAACCCCAACTATTCTATGATTCTATGATGCATTCTCTCTTATACAATGTAGAATTCTTAAGAGGTTGCTGAATTCCCACAGATCATCACTGTCTCAGCATGTAATGTGGTATGAACATGTCGTGGTTTAAGCCCCTCAATAAGTCACCCAGTTCATTCACACACTCACTCCCCCTCTTTCTTTCCCCAGTCCCAGGGGGATGGGGAGGAGAATCAAAAGAATGTAACTTCCACAGGTTGAGATAAGAACAGTTTAATAACTAAGGTATAATACAAACCACTGCTGCTACCACCAATAATAATAATGACAGAAGTACAAAGAAAGAGAATACAACTGCTCACCAAGCCCTACCCAGCCAGTGCACCCCCCAGCAGCGAACCCCCCAATGCACCACCACACCCTTCTGGGTCTCTGCTCTCTGTTTTCACATCCTAGACATGACGTGCTGTGGCATGGAATAACCTCTTTGGTCAGTTTGGGTCAGGTGTCCTGTCTCTGCTTCCTCCTGGCTTCCCTCCTCCCTGGCATAGCATGAGACTCAGAAAGTCCTTGGCCAGACCAAAACATTACCAAGCAGTAACCGAAAACACTGGTGTTATCAGCGCTGTTCCCAGGCCCAAAATCAAAAAACACAGCGCTGCACCAGCTACCAAGAAGGAGAAAAATGACTGCTACTGCTGAACCCATGACTGAACAAAAAAAAAAGCAAACACCTGTATCTCTTCAGAGATTAAAACTCAAAACTAGTCAGTCTGGGAGTGATCATGTCTGTAAAGGGACAATAAAATATTATTTTAAAGGCTTCTAGTTCTTGGGGGTGTCTAGAAAGGTGATTTAAGCTTTAAAGGGTGTGTTCTGTGTGAGATTAAAATTAATTATAAATCCACATAGAAGGGAAATCTTAGCAATTAAGCTTGGAAATGTACCACTAGTAGTATTTTAAATTTTGAAGAAAGCATCTTTAGAAGTATTTTGAAAGTTGTTTGATTGTGGTATTAATTTTATAAAAAACTTAAATTGAAACATGCACCCCCCTTCCTTGTGTATCGTCCTCCTTAAATTCCTGCATAGCTGCTGTAAAGTCTGCTCCTTTCACAAGAAATGTCAACAAAGGTCTGTATTGGGAAGGCACAGAAGGTGACCAGGTCTTAGTCTGTGTTCTTTACAATGCCGCATAAGTATCTTTATCTTATCTATAATTGATAAATCAATTAAAGAACATATGGAATTCTATCCTCTTATTTTTCTAGTGTGACCTAGTATGAATACAGGGGTTTTCTTGTCCGTGCAGAAAATACAACATAGCTTTTTGGTAAATGTCAGCAGGTCAGATTTGTGGCTGTGTGGAAAACAAGTTGCTGTTCTCTTTGACAAAATTATTCATCATTTATTTTAGGTGATTAATTATTTAAATTCATTTTTACCACAAATATTGCAGCAGTAAAGCAGGAATGGTATTCAGCCTTTTTGAGAGATGCAGTTTTCAACTGGTTTAGTGATAGAGCTGTTGGAACTTCTTTCAGTGCTGCAGTAACTGAAAAATGTAGATTTGGTGGTCCAAAATTATTCTGCCATAATGCTTATTTCTTATTGGTTAGTATGTAGTTGCGTTTTTTTAAAAACTTGAAAATTCAGATTGCTTTTGTTTAGGCGTATTTGAATCTGCACCTTTTACCTCCAAGGGGTTGCCTTGGGCTGGAGACGTGGGACCCTCTTGTGCTTGATCAAAATAAACATTTACTTGAGCAGGCACCAAAATCTGCAAGAGGTGGAGCTGTACACCAGAACCAGATAATTAGGGCATTCTCAGAAATTGGGGAATTTAGGCTTGTGTTCTCCAAGGGAGAAAGAAAAAAGAAATCAGAAAAGATTACTACTTTCTGTTTGCCATCTTTGTAGATGTAGTTTGGCATGCCCCTTGTACCCTTTTGAGAAGTATCACAAAATGAAATGTTTTGCTTGGTGTTAAATAAGGAATTTGATATAAAATATTTTCCTCTTCTGTCATTGAGAAAATACAATTTGATCCAGCATTTCAGGGGAGTTCAGTGAATCCTCTAGGTTTTTTTTTTTTTATGGTCTGACTTTTTATAATAATGGTGAAGTAACAAGTGAAGTTTTTTTAAAATAGGTGATGCAGGGCACCTCATCACTAAATTAGATTGGTGAGTGCTTTGAAGTCTAACATGCTCCTAACTTGTAGGCAAAAGTTTTGCTGCAAGCCATAGGTCTACTTGCATAAAGATTATAAGCATAAATCGTAGGTGTATGTATAACAGGAACTGTGAAAATTGGTGGGGAAAAGCAGGGCTATAAATGCAATGAATTACACAGGATACAGTGCTGTTTAGGATCCTTTTTGGGGATGGATGCTCAGTGGATGGAGAAAAAGGAGCCTAACTTTATCCACATTCACTTCAAAAAATTATGGAAGCTTTGGAAGCTCCTATTCTACAGAGCTGATACTGAATACAAGCCAGTGGAAGAGAGGAGAGGGATTCCTGACTTTGCCTCCACCTGGCCCTCCTCTAGAAGTGCTTTGATGTATCAGATACCCCATGTTACAGGGGTTGCAGCTCCCAGAATATGCACGCAGGGCCATACTATTACCAAGGCATGGAGGCAGAGAGAATCTCAAGCATATTACTTTAGTATAATTACCTCTATAATTGTAAGTTACTTTGCAACAGGCTTTCAGTTTTCAAATCATAGATAAATCTTTTGATTTAGTGATGGCATCCCTCTTATGCTAAGCACTAAGAATATATAGTACCCTTGATTACTTCAGCTTTTGTAATAATATTTAGTTGATCAGGAGTGATCACATAATTGGCCTCTAATATGTGAAATTCGGGCTTCCTAAGCCATCAAGAAGTTTCAATGTGTTCTGCCTAAACACATATTAAAAGTGATATGCAAAATTACAGTTACACAGTTCTAGAGCTGCAGTC